>ML788656.1:439706-499201 GCA_009831015.1 Picea engelmannii
TTCATCAAGAGTCCAAGTAGGATTTTCTGGAGGCTTATTTGGTGTAGAATTTCCCTTTTTGGGTGGCATGTTGGCCAAGTATCACTTTTGAACCTTGATTTTGAGGTGGTTCTGCTAGACAATATTTCTTCTATTGTATCTTCCAATTTTTGTCCCTTCTGAGTATGAAAATTTCTCTTATGTATTTCTCTAATATTTCTTCTCTGCAATGCCACAGGTCTGATCAAAATTGGATGTGCCAAGTGGAATTTACGGTAACTTCCCCACAACTAGCCGATTTTTGGCCTTTCTAGCAGATCTCACTTGTATAGTGTGCCCCACACAAAATAATTGATATAAAATTCTAAAACTCGCACCCAAAATACTACAAACTGTCCACGATCCAATGCAACCATCCCACGCAATTTGGATACTCTAGGAAGAAGTTATGATTGTTTTACCTGGAACACCTTCTTGATATTAGTCAATAGGACTAGTCAGATACCCTATCTTACACAGGGTGTATATACAAATTTAAGATGACCCAGAAGCTAAAAATTTTACCACAGACACATTTCTAATTTATGTAAATGGCCTTCGGAGTTCAGGGTCTAAAACATTACAGAAAATGTTTTATAGCAAAAATTCCACAATGCCTTATTTCAGGATGATTTCAGAACCCTATCTTGTACAGGTTGTATCTCCGAAATTATAATGCCTCAGGAGCTAAATTTTGAACCCAACATACCTTGATCCGTCTACTAAATATCCTCCAAGTTGTTCCTTCTGAAATGTTGTAGAAAAAAAGTTATAGCGAAAATTCCACGGTGTCTCAGATGTAGCAGTGAAACCCCAAGACCTTGAGCTCTGATACCATATGTTAAGAACCAAACATCAATATAGCATAGAAAAACCTCAGGAAAATTATTCTACGCCTTGAAAAAGAGATAATTTCATATAATAATCCTCTTCGAGGGGGAAACCTCCTTTTACCCCACTTAAATGTTTAAGTACAAGATGATTCAAAATGAAAATGTCTCCTTGGTATATATAGGAGACTAGGAGGTATAATTACAACTAATGGCCTAAAGATGACATAAATAAAATAACATTACTAATCTAATATGCCCCAATTAAGGGGTAATAAATAACATTACTAATATAATATGCCCCAATTAAGGGGTAATGAGCCAATATTAGGGCTTAACATAGGTTCACAGTGTAATTGCTAGAAACGACTGATTGTTTCTGCCAGAGGACTTAAAGAGACTTCAGGGTGATCACCACAGAAGATGAAGAGACTCAAGGCATCTGCCAGTGGAATGAAGACTGTTCATAGAGGCGATTGAAAGATGGAAGAGCATTGAAGCCTGTAACTGCAACAAAGAGAATGAGCTCGACTGTGACAGAGAAGACGAAGAGTCTCGACTACTGAAGAGGCTAAGGAATCTCGACATAACACCCATTAATTATGAACGCATGGGTATAACCGCTAGAGAAGATGAAGAATTGCAATGATAATCAGGAAGAGGACTCAACATGAGGAGAACATGCAGAACAGAGAGAGTGTGTTGATGCTCGAGTGAGCGAAGCGGTGGCAAGGTGGAGTGATAGTGAATATCCCGATGTGGAGAACAATGGCGCTGGAAGTGCATGCAGAAGGATTGCACATAGCATGCACATGGTGCACAAAGAATATAAGTATGGAAAACAAAGAAGAGAGTGGAGTTGTTGAGAGTGATTCATGCATGTAGAAGGAGGTAGTGTGCAGAAGTTGAAATGCACATAAGAGGAATGGTGCATTGAATGGACATGGCGCACAGAGCATAAAAGGCAGAAGAACAAAAAGTGCAAGGAATGTGTGCAGGAAGACAGTGAGGCAGACATAGCAGGGTAGTGTATCAGAACAGTGAATATCCTGTTGTGGAGAACAATGGCGCTGGAAGTGCATGCAGAAGGATTGCACATAGCATGCACATGGTGCACAAAGAATATAAGTATGGAGAACAAATAAGAGAGTGGAGTTGTTGAGAGTGATTCATGCGTGTAGAAGGAGGTAGTGTGCAGCAACTGAAATGCACAGAAGAGGAATGGTGCATTGAATGGAGATGGCACATAGAGCATAAAAGGCAAAAGAACAGAAAGCGCAAGGAATGTGTGCAGGAAGACAGTGAGGCAGACAGATCAGGGCAGTGTATCAGAACAGTGATGAGACTGATAAGCCATTGATGAACATTATATCACTGTAATTAGTTTCAGTAGCAAAGATTTATATTTCAGGGTGGTTGGGAGGTTCTAGGGAGGACTGTTTTCCTCAGAGGTTCAAGTGGGTGCTTGAACACAGGGATTTGTAGCTTCCATCTGGTTGCAGCCAGAGAAACCAGGGTGGCAAGGTGGTGGAAGGGAGAACTGTTGTTCTCTGCTATACAGGTTGGTTCCTGTGTGACTGGAAGTTGTGCTTCCATCTAGTTGGTGCTGGAACACTTAGGGAGTTGTTGCTTCCTTCTAGTGGGTGCTAGAGAAACCAGGGAGTTGGTGCTTCCTTCTATTGGGTGCTAGAGAAACCAATGAGTCGGTGCTTCCTTCTAGTGGTTGCTAGAGAAACAAGAGAGTTGGTGCTCTCAGCAAGTAGCAGCTTGCAAAACAGAGGTTGTAGCCTAATTATGAGTTGGTGCTCATAAGTATGATAATGTACAGAATGTAAAGATTACTTATCATATAAAGAAGAAGGGGTTTTTACCCTTTATGGGTTTCCTCAGGAAATATCTGTCTCTGTGTATCTCATATGTGTGAATGATGTTGAATGTTTTATTGCTTACTTCCCTGCATTTTTGTGATTGTCATTGAGTGCTCTGTAAAGAGTTTAAAATAAGCATAATTGTTTAAGCATGGTAACAACTGATTCAACCCCCCACCCCTCTTAGTTGTCCAACATTATGCTCTACTATGGAACAAGATACAATGCAAAATAATGGAAACCCTTTTCCTCCTAGCGGCTCGATATTTAGCATAGCTTGATAGCCATCTAGGGTTAGTGTATTGACTTCCTCAGCCCTCAATTAGTGATCGGGTTTGGACCTTATAGAATGTTCTAGAAAATCCACTATCTGGCTAGCCCCACACATTTAAGTAATGGGGGTTGATGTGGCATCCACTCGCACCATGGTGATCAATACAGTAGGTTAAATTGCGAGAGGCATACTTTTGCGTATGAACTTTGATTGAGGTTATTCTTCCATTGTTGGAAGATCTCAATGTGTAGAATATAGTTGGCATCTCTATAGTAATTTTTAGAGTATAAAAAATGTCGTGTGATGCCTCAAAATGGCTCTAGAAGATTTCAAATGGTTTTTTTGGACCCAAATTTCCAAATTGGGACTAGTCGTTAAAATGCCCCTACAAGTATATTCCTCCATTTTTTTCACTCATAAAGCATCGAGATAGATGAAAAATAATATAATGATCCAATATGGATCATGCATCCCCATTTAGGGAGGCTTTTGTTCACGAAAATATTTACTAAATAAGCTGAGGAAAATTTTCCTCTACCTTCTCCCTAGAGTACCACTTTGTTTTTCCTGGACTTTCAAACCAATCTGCCAAAGGTCATGTTTCCCCTGTCTTGTAGTTCTGGACCACTTCTGCAAAATCGTGTCCTCTACCAACTCTACTTGAGCATCTAGTGCTAAGCCCTCTATGGAAGGTACGACTTGTGTTTCCTCCTAATCCAACATGGAAGGCTCGTAATGTTTGATATTCTCCACATTCATTACTAAGTAAATATGCATGTATGGGGGTAGACTAAGTCTGTAGGTTTTATATCCCACCTTATCCAATATCTTGAAAGGTCCATACCACAGAGCCTTGATCTTCTTACCAGGACCCTGTAGTCTTTCCTTGTATAGTTGTAGCCAAACTATATCTCCCACTTTGAATGGATTATCAATTTTGTGTTGATCATGTATGGCCTTGTATTTTTCTTGTGACTTCTTCAACATCTCATGTACTTGCAAATGGATTTTCTTCATCTTCTCAACAAATTTTTTTGTGCTCAATGCATCTCCTGTGAGGTCCTCTCTCACTCCTCCTTTTTTTCCATATACAGCATCCAAAGGTGAAGGTGACAAATATCCAAAGAAAGATTCAAAAGGTGACTTAATAGTAGAAGTGTGGACTGTTTTATTATAAGAGTATTGTATGTAGAGAAAATTTTTGTGCAAAGTCTTCATATGCTTATGATTATAACCCCTGAAAAGATGCACCAAAGGCTTGTTGAATACTTATGTCTTTGGATGGAAGGTTGTATATATCTTCAACTTAGTGTCCATATTCTCCCACAATGTAGTCCAAAATGCACTGAGAAACATGGTATCCATGTTTGAGATAATGTTCCTTAGTATCTCGAAGTGCACCCAAACCTTCTCAAAGAACATGTTTGTTGCTTCTTGTCCTTTGATGGTATTTTTACAAGGAATGAGAATGCAATTCTTGATAAATATGCCAACTACCAGAAATAGATAGTCAAATAGATACTCATGTCCCTTCATGGTTGTTAGTGAACCTCCCACAAACTCCATGGAAATCCTTTCCCAAGGTCGAGTGGGTACAGGTAAGGGAAAATATATACCTTGCTTCCTATTATTGGGCTTGCCAATACAACAAAGTATACATCGAATAATATACCATGCTACATCTCATTTTGGTCCAGTACACATACCTCTGTAAATTGGTAACTGTCTTCCGAACACCAAAATGTCCTACAACCTTGGAGGTGTGAGCCTCTCTAATAAGCTGCATTCATTCACCTTTAAGTACATAGAGATTATCGAGCTTGTAGAGTAAAACATTCTGGAAATGATAGTCAGTATTGTCGTCACCTTCTTTTATATGATTTTGGACCTGTAGTTGTTGAAACACCTCCTTGAAGTCCTCATATTTTGTTTATCTCTCCATGTATGCATCATGGGTAAAAGTGTTAGGGTACTAACCTCCCTAACACCTCAAGTAGATAGAATTATACATTTTCTATGTAATAAAGGTCGGCATTAGTAAATAAGGCCTATGTAATAATGTGAACATGTCTAATGTAAGAAGATTTAATAGAAGGTTCCACTTTTAGAAATATCTTCCTCTAGAATGTTCTCTGGAAGATTGAAATAGTATAAATAGGAGTAGAAGCATGGAAGAGTTTTGTCTTAAGAATTATTTTGTAATTGGGCTCTTCTCTTTTGGATATTTCCCCGTCGAAGAGGAAAGTGAACTTAGATTTATATAAATAAAGGTATAATTTATGGTGTTCTTATTCTCTATATTCTTCTCTTCTATTGATACTTGTCATAAAAAAAAATATTTCTACTTTGCATAATACATTTGGTACCTTACTGGTGGTATCATAACACTTTCCTCTCCAGAATTTTAGACCAAAAAAACATTTCAGGCTAGAGAGGTGTATTGTCGACGTCTTTAAAGCATAGTGATATGTCATTCGGTGAGTAAAATTGTGATTGGGGAAGACTATAAGTAGGAAATATAATCAGTTTCATAGGTTACTTGAAACACATTTTTTCACCTTGTTGAAACCTATGTAACCCCTGTTGGTACCCCTTCAATTAGTACCACACTACACCATACATGTACACAACCATTCACTCCCACATACCCTCAGGTATATAGGGAGTCCCATAGGTCTCCTAAAACCAGTTATAGATCAACCTATCGGTCACCTGACTGCTATAGTGGTACCGAGAACATCACTCAAGAAGACTACTCTCGCATACCTGGGTAATCAAGTAGTACAACTAAGGGTATAATCGATCCTCCTTAGTTGGTGCCCTGAGATATTGGGTTGAGTACTACTAATGGACCCCACTAGTATATTAGAGAGCTATAGCACATGGAAAAAAAATTCCATAGGAACCCTCAAAACCATAACCCTTCTTGTTGGAACAAAACAAAACAGAAACAGAGGTGAAATTCTGCAGCACAACCCTACCTCATGCATCGAGGTTGTGAAATTACTACACAAATTTAACCACTAAAAATTTGGCCATTTGGTCACTATAATATTCTTCAGACCAGAGTGTAACTCCATAGGAGTAAAAAAAAACTAGTGGTCCCACCAGTACCCTTATTCGATACCTATCCCACTGGATTCCTCTCTTCACCCTGATCAGAGTGGTATCTATCACTTCTAAGACTTTTTTTTCTCTCTAGACCCACCCACCCTCTCTGGCACCCTTATTTGGGACCTATCCCATTGGACTCCTCTCTTTGCACTGATTGTAGTGGTACCTGTCACCCATAACCCCTTTTTGTACAGACCCACCAACCCAATTCTTGTCGCTTCCCTCCACCATGGCCCAAACCCGCAACTAAGAAATCGACAACCGCCTCAATGCCTTATTCACTAACCTCACTATTGGAGAGGCATTTTTGGACAATTTTTGACAAGTTTTTGGATCTATGCAATAATAATAGTAAAGAATAAAAGGCAGTTAGAAGATGGACTAGAGTGTGCGACGTGAAGCAGAGTCTAATGAGTCAAAGCATGCGACAGAAGGAAAAGTGACGGAGCGGTGCATAAAAGGCGGAAAATGGTTATAAACCGTTGATGTTTTTGGGACAGTTTGTCCACTTTGTAACTACCATTATAACAGGATTATCCCTACTTTTATGTATAAATAAGTAAAGGGATTTTGGGTAGAGGAGTTGGTAGGTCAATAGTGAATTGTTGAGTGATTGTTCATAAGTTCAGTCGATAATTTGGATAAGTATGCAGATGTATGACTGAGGGTTTCAGAGGTAGGCTCGCACTGCAGCAGAACGACTAGGCAAGTTTGGAAAATGTTAATGTTGCATATTTTGTAAGCGCAATTCAAAATTGTAAGACAATTATAAATTAATAATATAAGAAGCCAGTCATTGTGGACGTAGCCCAAGATTGGGGTGAACCACATTAAACCTGTGTCTTGATGTGATGCTATGAGTATTTTCTTTTTCTGATGAATGCAATAGATAAATAACATAGATATGTTGAATTGTTAGTATGTTACTGATAATGCACAATGATGATAAAGGTTAGTATTCTAAATAGGCCTATGTTGATTTAGTGTCACATACTAAAGTAATGAATGAATGAACAAATGATAAGTAGAGTAATGTCGCGCACATGGTATAAGGAATGATAAGAATTGCTAGCTAATGAAACTGAGCATGGGAATAGATGGTTAGTAAGAACGTGTTGAATGCTCCATTTCCCCTCATCACTGCAGAAACTTGGTTCCTGCATCCCCTCTAGATGCCTTGGGTGAGACTTCACTTGCTTGCAGGTGATGCCGAAAGGGCCATTGTCTAAGGTTTTTGTTGGTTTATTAATTGTATGAACCTAGGGTCTACCCTACGCGCCAACACTCACCAAGACCTAGATTAAAATTAAACACCTCAATGCCAATATTGATATTCTCAATTCCACCCTAAACTCCAAAATTGACACCCTCTTTGAACACATGACAAGAAACCTTCACTCCTATGAAAAGATGCACACATGGATGAGTCAATTCAGGGGCCCTACCTCCTCTGAACAATCTTCTCACCCGGAAGGAATTGACTCCTCTCAGACCATGTCATTTCATTCTAGCCGTCCTCATCATGAAATTTGTCTTCCCAAAGTTGGCGTGAATAAATTTGATGACCCAAATCCCACGGGATAGGTCACTCAAATGGAACATTATTTCTCCTTGCATGGAATTATCGATGATTTGGAAAAACTTTGTATCAGTGTCCTTTATTTGGATCATGAACATTGGCAATGGTGGTAATGGTGTAAAAATTCACACAAAGGGTATATTGATTGGACCCAGTTTGTTGTATATCTTTATGAATGCTTTACCATTGACACACATCATCTAAACCATTTGAACAAGCTGAAATAGTCTGGTACAATGGAAGAATATATTTCCACCCTTGAGAAACTGGCTTTCTGAACCAATGACATTTCCAACACCTTCTTCCGAGAATGATTTATTAGTGTCCTAAAGGATGACATCTAAGCCCATGTCCCCATGGTTCAACCTCAGACTTGGTTGGAAGCTACTCAACATGCCAAGGAAGTGAAACAGATAGTCTCGTCCCAAAAAATAAAACCATCCTTTATTCCTCACCCTTGACCCACAAATTCAACCCCTCATTCCACTCCTATGAAGATCCAAAAATTAACTAGGGTAGAAATGGTTGAATTCCAATTCAAGGGTATTTTCTATAATTGTGATGAATTTTTTTTTTTTGGGCACAACTATAAGGAACAAGAACTTTTCATGGCCATTTTTTAGGGTGTTTCTAAAGAGGATGAATATGTTCCCCCTTCTGAAGAGCTATCTTGAGCTGATGATCATACCCCACCCTCTGATCCACTAGAAGTTGAACCGCTTATCTCATTGAATGCCCTCATTGGTCTTTCTTCTCCCCAAATGCTTAAACTAATTGGCTACATTAAGCATATGAAATTCATTACCCTTGCATTTGTTTGTTTCACACTTTCACATGTCTTTATTAATATTGGGGGGTTAATACCCAAGGTTCATCCAAAGGCAACCAAAAAAAACCCCAAAGCATCGGCAAATCAATCCTCGGCCAAGGCTGAAGAAGATCTCACCCGATACGCTATGAAGAACATAGAGATCACCTAGTCTTGTGTCGGGGATGAAGGGCTACACAAAAAGAGATCCATTCATGTTGATATTCATACAGTTCATTACAAATTGCTTAACAATTAGAAAGGAAGAATAGAAGAAACACATTCAATTGGACACAAAATAAACACAATATAGGTCTAGAATCCTTGCATCTTTATTATCATCACAATCCAATCAATCACATACATATATTAAGAAAACCATACATTGACAACAACAGATTCTTACTTTTCTTCAGATAGTTCCCAATAATTACATTACATTGCGCCATTTGCATCCTTTTAGACTCTAGAGATACAACAGACTCATACTTATGACGGGAGACATTACAAAACATCGACTTAGAGTAATCTTGATCACACTAGTAATCCATAGGTTCATAAGCTATCTAGCTAACAATCAACAACTAGCAAATTCGCTAACTCTCTTTTTGTTGCAATTGCTTCCTTATATCGGCTTCTTGGCTCTAATTCTCTATCTCTTTCAATTATGCCCCTCTCTCCTCCTTCTGTTAGTCTTGCACACTTCTGTCACCTACTTACATTCCATGTAGCCTTTCTAAAATCAAGGCAATCTTAACTACCTTGATAGCTTTTCTTCTTTTTTCTCCACATTTCCTTGTGCTACTGGTAGTAATCATTCGAGGATATTTCTCGAATATTCTTTTCTTGATTTCGGTGTGTAAGCGTTGTCTTCTTGATTTTTGGCACACATCCCAAAACTCAAACCAACGCGCATTGGTAGAACTCGAACTGACATGCAAATATCAAAACTGGATCTAGCGTGCGTGCCTCTTTTTATCCTTTGTGCAGTTTCTTGGGTGCGCACAAAAATAGAATAGGCACATACAACTTCGTTTGTGCCCGCACAATATTAGCCCAAAATTTTAGGTGCCAACAGGCCCCCATCTCTATTATTTGGCTCATCCTCGAGCCAACTGCCTCATGGAATAGTTGCTAATGGAATTGAGTAATAGAAAATTATCATCAGTGACGAACCAAAGCATAAAACCAAGATATGGTTGTAGTTGGGTTTGAGTAAGAGAAAATCATCTATCCCAACTGTAGTTGCAACCCAACACAGGTCCTAGAATGAATTGAGCAGGCCCTAAGGTAAGCGATGGCTTTGGACTTCATTTGGCTAGATGCTCAAATCTTTCCCTTCGATGGTGTATGTGGTGAGTAATGAGGGATCTATTTAAATCACATCATCCAAACACCAACCCCCTAGTTGAACTGAAACAAAATTTCTAGAACTTCGACTAGTTACTCATAGACCTATAATAAGTAGATCCTAAGGAAAATTTCCATAGAGAGAGAGAGAATCATCCTCTACTTGTATATTTTTTTCTGGCAATATAAGACAGAAGATGAGGACCTCCTAGTCTGGTGGAACAAAGATCCCACAACCTTGGGTTATCCACTTAAACAAAGGTGATTATCCAAATAAACATGCAAACCAGTTGTGGGTCAAGAGAGCTAGTGTATTGTTGAAACTTCGAAGCACAATGTAGGGAAATGTGTGGGACTCAGCGGTGTCATTCTAGTGAATAAGAGGGTGGGACCTTTCTCAAGTAGTTGATGATGCAATGCCAATATACGTGAAAATTGGGTTGTGGGTTCTCAAGATGCTTCGATTAACTGGGAATTGCACGTCCTAGAATGTTTGTAAAGTTAGGCCATGGCAGGGGGCCTCAATTGAGAGATGGTAGGATCAATGAAAAGTGGCCAGATAATAGTGAGTGGGGAGAAAACAGGGACGTGGGAAATGGGTGGGAGAAAGAGAGAATGGGACATGGAGAAATTCTGCAATGACCACATGGGCGGATGAAAATATATAGAGAGTAGGTCACAGTCAAAGGTGTCAACCAGAATGAAACAAAGAACCGACCAATACGATTGATTGGAGAATAACTGTAGATCCCTGACAAATCCCATAAACGGGGAGATAAATGTTTGGATCCGTCGTACTAGTGATGTGCTTTTTGAAGTGTGACATCATAACTAATTGTGTGCCAAGGCTGTGAGTGATCTGGTCATATCGGATTGCTTGAACTTTCAAGTTCACGTAAAACTAGGTATCCCAACCTAGTCTCATGGGAATCTCCTGCTAGAGCCAATACTTTGTATGGAGGCTATAACTTCGATTTGAATTGGAAATCTTTGGAATCGACAAAATTGTCAATCTATCTAATATCCCTGTGTGACGGGAGTGTACAATGCACTGCCAAAATGGAAAATGATTCCAACTATGTACTATTCTACCTGTTGTACATCCTACGCTAACTATACTCTACATAAATTCAAGACAGAGAAAAGGAGCTAAGTGACAGATGACCCCTACAGATCATAATACACCTTCAACATGTTTCCATTAATAAGTCCCTTGAGCGGTTGTCCCTATAATGTATCCATCTTGGAAGCACCAGCTTCATTGTTGTAGACCAAACATAAAGGACCCAACCAATGCATACGTATATTGCCATGGTGTTGTAAATATTTACCATCATATAACAAGACAAAAGATCTAGGCTGAAGTATTTTCTAACAGATCTTGCGAGCATGCCATGCATTTTGTCTTTGCTTTTCAACTACCTGGATGAATCCCATCATCATACGATCCTCCTCTAGCTCCATAAGTTCATCTAACCATTGTTGAAGGGATTGTTTGTCTGTCATTTGAGTCGCTAGAGCAACCCGAAGGCTAAGAATGACAAATTCTAGCGGCATGAACACTTCTTTACCGTAGACCAATCTGAATGGTGTGCACTTTGTCAACCTCTTGCAATTTTTTTGATATGCCCATAATACTGCAGGGATGTGTTGATCCCAATCATCAAGTTGCACATTACAAACTTTGGTTAAAGCATGTTCTAAAATTTTATTGAAAGCTTCAATTGTACCATTAGTTTGAGGATGATAGGGAGTGTTGTTTTGGTGGTGGATCATGAACTCCTAAGTGATTTGTTGAATGGTTTCATTCAAAAAATGTGAGCCCTGGTCACTCATTAGCACCTTTGGACAATCGAATTTGGTAATCACATTCCCAAAAATAAATCATGTTCTCATTTCCATTATGTATTCCTTAACCAACATGACTTTGACCCATCTCGTCAAATATTCAGTGGCCATAATAATGTAGCCACCCCCATCCAATGCGTGGGGGGATTGATCGGGCCCACGAAATCAATTGCCCACTTTTCAAATGGTTCCAATGTTGTGACTAGAAATAGGGGAATCCCATCTCTTCATAAAGGCTTTCCAATCCATTGACATACGTCACAATACTTACAATATTCCTTGGAATCTGTGAAGAGTGACGGCCACCAAAGCCCTACATGCAAAACTTTCCACGTGGTTTCCTTACCCGCATTGTGTCCCCCGGAAATACCTTCAAGTGCTTCATACAAAGTGGGTCTCATTTGTGTTCAAAGGAACACCTATAAAAAATACCATTTGCTCCCAGTTTGTATAGTTGGACGACAATAAACTGATAATATGTGTTATGGGTTACTAGTTGATGGCATTGGGTCGGGGTATACCCTGTTGGAGCTTCTCTTGACGTGAGAAATTAAACAATCTTGGCCAATTGATCAGGAACTGCCTCAACGTGAAATATTTTTGCATCAGGGAGTTCATCATCGAGACTCTTACTGGCTTCCCAAGTTTAAATTTGTGACAGATGATCTGGGCTGACATTATATTTTCTCAACTTGACCATGACTTCAAAATCAACCTCCTGAAAGAGAAACAACTAGCGACATATTCTTCCTCCTAACACCGGATTGTTGACCAAATACTTGAGCATGGAGTGGAATGTAAAGAATTTGAAAGGGATCCCCAATAAGTAATGTTGAAACTTCTGCAAGGCATATACCATGGCAAGGCCCTCGTGCTTAGTGGTTGTATAATTATTTTTGGCATCAGAAAACTTGTGACAAAATAGACCAGATGGTCAATGTTACGTTCACTTGGTTGCATAAGAACTACTCCCAATACAATGGATGAGGCATCGACATGAACATAAAAGAGCTTATGCCAGTCGGGAAAAACCATAATTGGTGTAGTGACTAGTTTTTCTTTTAGAGTATCCAAGGATTCCTTCCATTCCTGTGTCCAAATGTACTTAGTATCTTTGTGTAGTAGCTTCTCCAACGAGGCAAAAATTTTGGTATATCTATGGATAAACCATCGGTAATATCCTATGTGGCCCAATGTGGCACGCAACTTGTGAACTGAGGTGGGGGCTACCATATCCAATATGGCATCAATTTTAGCTTGGTCGACCAATAGTCCATCCTTACAGACCACATCTCCCAAAAAAATTCCAAACGAGTTGCTAAAGATGCACTTCTTTAAGTTCAGAGATATCTAGAGCTGGTGGCATCAATCCAATATCAATCAAAGATATTGCATGTGCTCCTTTAACAAATTGAACACTGTCCAGTCGTCCAAGTAAACCTCCAGAAACTTGTGGATGAATTATTTAAAGGTTGCAACCACAATCATGGAAAAAATTGTGGGCGCATTCTTTAGTGCAAACAATATCACCGTATAAGAAAAATATCCCCACTCCATTGCAAAGGTAGTTTTGGCTTGATCCTCCTCTGCGATTCGAACCTGATGATACTCTGCAAATCCATCTATAGAAGAGTAGGATTCTTTCCCCCCAACATTCTCCAGAACCTCATCGGTGAAAGGTGTAGGTAAAGGGTCATGGAAACATGCTACATTAAGGCTTCTCAAGTATACACAAATCTGAATGTCACATGTTTTCTTCGGTTACACCACCATGGGACTAATCTATTTCGACACACCTTTTATTTATATTTAGGATGTAATCGATAAGGCCTCCTCTTGACTGGTTTGGCATTTGGATTGAGCTGAATCTTCATCGCCCCCAGATATCTTGTTATTCCCTTCATTTCTAAGAAGTAGTAGGGAAACAAGTCCCCTTACTCCTTGAGTAGATCGATGACTTGGGTGATAGTCTCATTGTCCCAATAGTCTCCAATAATTTCCATTTTAGGCACTTCTACAGTGCCAATATTATGTTTCTTTGCCTTAATCGGACCACCCCCGCTTGCCCCCAGCCGGGGGGATGAGCCTCGTGGACCCCGTAGTGGGGGGGAGGCCCCCCCTGGAACCCCCCCATGTGGAGGGGTGTACTTTATTCCAGGTTGTACAATCTTCATGGGCTATAAACACGGTTGGAAACAAAGACCTATGAATCAGGAAGATAATCAAGTTCCACAACCAATAATCTCCCACTTGGAGAGTGATCTCAACAACTCCACTAATATTGTATCTACTGGTCTATGATCCTTCTTGGACCTATAAAATTTCTCATCTTCACATTCATGCTTGAATACCAGCTGAAATTGAGCAGGAACTCAGTTTCTCCCTGGTTACTCCCTTTTTTTAACATGTTTGCAAGATTATGGCTAGTATGTATATTTTCCAACTACAAATGTCCATCTTCCAAGATGGATCGTATGAAATGATACCTGAGTTGTATATTCTTAGTCTTCGAATGGAAGGTTGATTTCTTTGAAAGATGAATGGAAATCTCACTATCATAGTACAACCTGTTATTCTCCTGCTTCTTTCCCAATTCCTCCATAAACCGTTGTAACCAAATCATTTATTTACTAGCCTTTGTAGCAGCAACATACTTTGCTTCTGTTGTTGAAAAGGAAACAACCTTTTGCAGTTTCGAAGTCCAACTTACTGTTGTTCCACCTACAATAAAAACATACCTTGTGGTGCTCCTCCTAGTATCTTTATCACTTTCCATATCTGAATCAACATATCCCTGTAAAACAATGTCTGAACCTCAAAAACATAATGCATGAGTAGCAGTACCTCTCAAATACCTGAGAATCCACTTTACTACCTCCCAATGTTCTTCACCTGGATTGTTCATATACCTGCTCACAACTTGCACTGCATGTGCAATATCTGGTATTGTGCAAACCATTGCATACATCAAGCTGCCAATTCTTGATGAATAAAGGACCCTGGACATGTACTCTATCTCCTCCTGTGTCTTGGGACACATTTCCGTAGTCAATTTGAAATGGTTGGCCAAAGGTGTACTAACTTTTTTTTCATTCTGCATTCTAAACCTCTCCAACACCTTGTCTATGTACTCACCCTAAGACAATGTCAATTTGCGATTTTTCCTATCTCTTATTATTCTCATACCAAGGATTTTCTTTGGAGAACCCAAATCTTTCATCACAAATGAATTAGCTAATTTTTTCTTGAGCACATTTCTATCATGCATATTAGACCCTGCAACAAGCATGCCATCTACATACAATAGCAAGATAATATAGCTTCCATTTTCTAGCCTTTTAAAATAAACATAGTGATCAGAATGACATCTATTATAAGCTTGTTCTATCATAAACCTGTCAAACTTCAAATACCACTACTTTGGATCTTTCTTTAGGCCATACAATATATTCTTCAACCTGCATACCAAATTCTCCTTCCCTTTGACCTCATACCCTTGTGGTTGTTGCATATAAATCTCTTCCTCCAAATTCCCATGGAGAAAAGTTGTTTTTACATCTAACTGTTCAATATGAAAATCTTCTACTTCCACAAGACTTAAAATAGTCCTAATTGAAGTCATCTTAACAACAGGAGAAAATATTTCATCAAAATCTATACCTTTATTTTGTGCAAACCCCTTTACAACAAGTCTAGCCTTGTACCGCTTTTTGCCTCCAGCTTCTTCCTTCAACTTGTAAACCCATTTAATATGCAATGCTCTTTTTCCTGCAGTCAACTAAACCAAGTCCCAAGTCTGGTTATTTACCAGGGAATCCATTTCCTCTTTCATTCCTTGCTCCCACTTCTTTTTATTGTCTACCTGCATTGCCTCTTCATAACATTCTAGTTCACCAGAATCAGTCAACAATAAATAATACAATGAAGGAGAGTATCGTTCAAGGGGTCTACTTAACCTAGTAGATCTTCTAACAACACTTGCAGGAATTTGAGGCACTTGCTTCTCTTGTTGTTGTACATTTTGATTTTCTAGTACCTTTGGAATTTCTTTTTCAGTGATCTCATCAAGCACTATGTATTCTGGTTTTTCTTTTTCTTGTATCTTTCCCTGCAACTAATCTTTGCACATGACCTTCTCAATTAATATGACATCTCTACTCCTAATGGTTTTGTGATTTTCATAATCCCATAAGCGATAACTAAAATCTTTAACACTGTATCCAATAAAGGTACACTTCTTGGATTTTTCCTCAAGCTTTGTTCTATTTTCTTTATCAATATGGAAAAATGCTCCACAATCGAAAGTCTTTAAAAAAGAATAGTTTACCTTTTAACCTATCCATGCCTCCTCTGGAATTCCACCATTCAAATAGCTTGAAGGTCCTCTATTTATTATGTAAATAACAATATCTACAACATCTACCTAGAACTGTAAGGGAAACCTAGCATGCAATCTCATACTCCTTGCACACTCCATGATTGTCCTGTTCATCCTTTCTGACACGACATTTTCTTGTGGTGTTCTTGGAATTGTCTTCTCTCTACGAATCTCATGGTATGAACAGTAATCGTCAAACTCCTTGCTGCAATATCCACCTCCATTGCCTGATCTGAGACACTTCAACCTTTTTCCTGTCTCGTTCTCAACCAAATCTTTCCATTTCTTAAAAGTATCAAAAACATCATATTTTTGTCGGATGCAATAAACCCAAGTTTTTCTAGTTGCATCATCAATAAAAGTAACATAATAACGAGAGCCACCAAGATATGATACCTGATCGGGTCCCCATACATATGTATGCACAAGCTCTAACCTTTCACTCTTCTTTTCTTTTCTGACTCTGAGAAATCTGACTCTCTTATGTTTTCCATAAACACAATGCTCACAGAAATCCAAATCAATTTGTTTAATATCTGGCAACAAATTTCTTTTGTGAAGTATCTGTATCCCCTTCTCACTCATGTGTCCAAGACTATGATGCCACAATGTTGTATCCACTCCTGTAGAAGCTAAAGAGATAGAAGAGTCAGTATTACCAGTACATAAAGACAATGTACCTACCTTCTCTCCTTTTGTTATCACCAGTGATCCTTTGGTGACCTTCCATGCCTTATTTGTAAATATAGATATACAACCTTCACTTGCCAATTGCCCTGTTGAAATTACATTTTTCATTAGCTCTAGAACATCTCTTACCTCTTTCAATAACCATTGGTTTCCATTCCTTTTCTTTATTTTTACCTTTCTCATTCCAACAATTTTGCATGGTGCATCATCACCCAAATGAACCTGTCCAAAATCACCTTGAACATAATCTAGAAAATGTTTCTTATGGGGTGATATGAAATGAAGCCCATGAATCTACTACCCAAGACTCAGAAATATTATCTACAGAAAGAATCAAAGCATCTAGTAACACATTACCTGTTACATTTGCTTCTTGATTTTTCTCCTGTTGTCCATACCTTTGTTTCTTTGAAGCTCTGTAGTCTTTCTTCATATGTCCTTTCTTCCCACAATTCCAGCACTCTATCTTTCCTAGTATGGATTTGTATCTGCCCCTTCCTAGAATTCACGCGGTTCCTTGAGCCCTTTCCTCTATCCTTTTGTCTTCCCCTGTTCTCCATGTTTAATGCATTACCTCATGTATCACCTGTGATTTTTCGTCACATTTCGTCGGTAAGGATAAACCAATAACATCACCAAATATTAGAGTGTTTGAACTAGAGACAGAGTTACTTACATCCATGACCAAGTCATTCCAACTTTCTAGCAATGAGCACAAGATTAGAAGAGCCCTGACCTCATCATCAAAGTCTACTTTTACATAACTTAGCTTATTAGTAACTGTATTAAATTCATTTAAATGATCTCCAACAGACCCACCTTCTGACATCTTCATATTGAATAATCACTTCATTAAAAATACTTTATTGGACACTTAGTGTTTTCATACAGTTTAGCCAATGCATCCATCAGCTCCTTCGTTGTTTTTTCTTTCGAAATATTGAAAGCCACCAATGTTTCCAGGATCAACTGTATCGTTCCTAGTGCCTTTATGTAAAGAACCTCCCTTTCTTCCTCCTTCATGGTCGTCGACTTCTTTTCTATTCCGCCCAATGGCAAGAATAGATCCTTCTTATATAAATAATATTCCATCTGCATCTTCCATAACTAGTAGTTTTGGCCATTAAATTTCTTGACCCTAAAATTTCCATCTTCCGCCATTGCTCCCACTTGAACCAAGAACCCTCTTTTCCTGTGAGTTACCTTTTTCTTTGATACCAGTTGTTAGAAAAACAAGATCGTAGAGAAATAAAATAAAAAACATAAAAAACAAAAATAAAACATAGAAGATACACAATGCAATAGAGACACAGATATATGTGGTTCACCCAGTGTGGTCTACGTCCACCAAAGAAATTGCTAGGTCCTTCCTTTTTATTATCCAACAAATGAAGGGATACAACCTATAGCACACCTACTGTAACTTCCTCTTCCTTCTCTCATAGGCTCCTCTCTTAGAGTACAATATTTTCAATGATACATAGCCACAATACATTTCCCTCATAAAAGAGGGTTTCCTTCTAGGGCAAAAAACACTAACATAACTTCTACCATCATATATGTGACCTTATAATGAACGACCCATATTTACTATGAAATTACAATACACATTTACAAGGCAATTTTTCCTTTGGGGGCTCGCTTGCCCCTAGACCCCCCAGACAAGGGGATGAGCCCCCCGAACCCTGCAGGGGGGAAAGCCCCCCGTGTAGAGGGGTGTACTGTATTTTGGGGTGTACAGTCTTCATGGGCTATAAACACGACTGAAAAAAAGACCTATAAATTAGGAAGATAATCAAGCTCCACAACTAATACAAGTCACGTAGTGCTTCTTCTTGCATCATTCACTTCAACTCTTCCCATACATGTTCCTCGATTGCTTTTTGTTCGGTGTGTCACTTCTCTTCTTGCATGTGCACTTCTTAAACCTCTATGTTTTTCATTGCATTTCCTCGCGCACACGAGCTTCCTCCAACAATATTTGTGTCACGTGCCTCAATTATTCATGGGTGTGAGCCTCTTCCAACGACCTTTGTGTCGCTTACTATACTTCTTTGTGGATTCAAGCATCCTCAAGTGACCTTTGTGTTGCTCGATGCACTTCTTCATGGATCTGGGCCTCCTCAAGCAACCTTTGTGTCATGCATTGCATTTCATCGTGTGCTCTTTCTTCTTCCATGGCTCTCTATGCATCACACAAAAACTGCTTTTGTTGAACTGCATCAAACTTGGGAGGGGGTGGCACAATTTTTCTTATCTTCCCCTCTTTCTTTGACCTGAACTTTCCTCATGCTCAAAGTAAAATCTTGTCTTCACTCCTCCTCAGTTCATCACCCATAAATCAACTTACTCATCCTTCTTCTTATTTCTGCATGCACCATGTTGCAATGCACCTTATTCTCTTCCCACTTCTTCAGTAAGTCAAGACAATCCTCTGTAACATGCTCTAGGCTGTACCAATACCCACAGAGAGCACACATTTTAGTAAAAATCCTTGATACATGACCAATATCTCCACAATTGAAACAAGAAGGGGGGCTACCTCCCCCTCCTCCATATCCTCACCCTGACCATGTCCATAGTTTCCTCTAGGACCTCCTTGGTATCTACCTCTCTTAGTAATTCCATGATCACCACCCTCTTATTCTTCTTGTACCCAGAATACGTTGTGGGTATGATCTTGCATGAGTTGGAATGACCGACAGTTGTTGACATCATGTCTCACGGACTTACATAATTCACAAAATGGAGTATGATATGTCTTCTAATACTTCTCAAATGTTAGGTAGTGGGGTGGTGCATGGCCCCACTCTCTATAGATCTTGCACCACTATGCCTGAGGTCCAGCTGGAAATGGACTTGACACACCTGTCGTCATGTATTTTCCAAGTACAATACACCCATCCCTGTGATGCTCCTCAGGATGGCACGTGATACACCATACGTGCTCACACATGACTTTCATCTTTTCCCTATCTTGCAATTGCATCGTCAAGTTGGCTAGTTGTGACTGCACTTTCACCAAAACTGTCGACGTCTCTCCACCTCCTGGTGTAGCTTTCATACGCATCATTATTTCCACTGCTTCTGCCTAAGTCATCATCGTATGTTGGGTGAGTGGGACTCGGATAAGGTGGAGCAACCCCACAATGAACTATTCTCTATGTTGCATGTCCTGAATATGTAAGGTCAGTCTATCCAGCAAAATTTTGAACCGTTGTTCATAATCCCACACAGTCTCTCCTTACTTTTGTTTAATCTTCTTAATCTCCATAATACATTGAGATTCTGACTTAGGTTTATGGAATTCCTTAAACGGATCTCTCTTGATCTCCATTAGGGACCTCACCTATCCCGCTGGAGCAATGGCCTTGTACTTCATGTACCATGTCAATGTTATGTCCCTGAACGCGGTTTCTATCTACGCAATCTTGGTTGCTTCGTTTGTGATCCTCTTCACATACCATATTTCTTCACACGTGAACCAATGTTGTTCAGCATCATCTCTACTCGTCCCATGGAACACAAGTAACCTAGAGATACTATCATGTTTCTCCATCCTCAATCCCAAAAATTTTCCTCCTACTTGACTAGTGGGTGTCAGATATCTTAATAATGATATTCTTATTGGTGAAGTAGCACTGACTTCGTCTTCTTCTTTAGTTGATGCTTCTCTTCCTTATTCTCCTACTCTTTCTCCTACTCCAATCACTTCATCATCTGTTGTTCTTTCTTCTTAGTTACATATGCGCAAGGGGGTAGTTCAAAGGGTGGGTAAATCCATTTTGTTCTAACATTCCTCATGATGGAACCCAAAGAGTCTCCTACCTATAGCCGCACAAGACCATTTGTTATTGCTAACTCATCTCCCCCACCACTAGGGGATCCTCCATATTGCTCTCCTATTTTTGCACCTCTACTCTGCACTTCATCTTCCTCTAAGGATGTAGCACTCCAAAATAGCCAAAGGTTTCAGACTTCATCTTTCAGGCCTCTACTAATACAACTACTGGTATCTTCACTAGATACCCCACTCTCAATGCCTCACCTCTTCACAGGCCTATCCTCATTTGTTCTCCTCTCTGGCACAACACACTCTCTCGCACTTCCTCATGGTGTGGTCTCCTTTCTTTTCATTCTGGGCCTGATCCCTTATCGTGTGCCCCTAGAAATATTCCTACCACTTCTTTGTTCCACTCTCCTTATTAACTCAACTATTCTTATGTATCTTTCATCTCTTTCTCTCCTTTTCTCTTTCGGGTCCATCCTATTCGTCACCTAATTCTAAAAAAATTGAGATCCTTCTCAACAGATCCATCTCCTCACTCATTTCCCCCCCATATTTTCATCCCCCCCTAGTGCTAGTGGATTCTACTCAACCATCCTATTACACTCCATGCACATCAACCCTTTCTCCATGAACAACATCTTTATCCATAGTAGGATTTCTTCCAGCATTATTCTTCGATGACCTTTCACAAGCTTTCTTTCAACCTCACTAAAAGAATCAGTGTATTCAACAAAAATTCAATCATCTATCCTTATTTTACCCAAACAAACCAATAATAAATGGCTCGACTCCACTTATTATTCAATGCGTTAAGCCTATCAATCGTGATCTGATACCAAACCACTGGTTCTTGAGGCATGAAAATAGAATTGGTAGCAATCTGCCTTTTCAACCATTCATACAATAAATAGGGAAATTCAACAAAGAAAGATTCATGCATATTAATTTAGAGATGTTTATCCTTCCATCGCTCCACATTGACATTCATACCTTGAGTTTCCCACTGGGAAAACTCATGCTTCTTCACAGTTAACCAATCTTGAATTTATTCCCGAGATGGATACCACGTCATTCTTTGCCTTCATCACTCAATACAAAACCTTTAGGTCCTGACAAGGAAACCATTTGTTGGTTCGTTTCACACTTGCACACGTCTTTCTTAACATTGGGGGTTTAAGACCTAGGTTTCGTCCAGAGTTGACCAATAAAAACCCCAAAGCATCAGCATATCAATCCTCAGCCAAGGCTCAAGAAGGTCTCACTCGAGACACTATGAGGATCACAAATACGATCTGGTCTTGTGTCGGGGATGAAGGGATAAACACACATAGATCCATCCGAGTTGATATTCATATGGTTCATTACGAATTACTTAACAAATAGAAAAGAAAAACAGAAAAAACACATTCAATTGGACACAGAATAGACATGACATAGGTCTAGAATCCTTGCATCTTTATTATCATCACCATTCAATCAATCACAGACATATATTAAGAAAACCATACATTGACAGCAACAAAGTCTTACTTTTCCTCAGATAATTCCCCAGAATTACATTACATTGCACCATGCACATCCTTTCAAACTGTATAGATACAACAGAATCAAACTTACAAGAGGACACATTACAAAACATCATCTTAGAGTGATCTCGATCACACCAGTAATCCACAGGTTCATAAGTTAACTAGCTAACAATCATCAACTAGCTAATTCGCCAACTCTCTTTCTGTTGTAATTTCTTCTTTATATTGGATTCTCAGCTCTGACACTTTGTCTCTTTCAATTCTTCTCCACTCACTCATCTAGCTTCCAGTCCCGCATGCTTTTTTCACCTACCTACATTCCACGTAGCCTTTCTGGAATCAAGAAAATCTTAACTACCTTGCCAGCTCGTCTTATTTCATCTTCATGTTTCCTTATGCTCCTAGCAGTAATCATTCGGGGAGATTTCCCGAAAACTCGTACCAGCACACATTGGCAGAACTCTAATTGGCGCGCAAATATCAAAACTCGATTTGGTGTTTGCACCTCCTATTATCCTTCACGTAGTTGCTTGAGCGCACGCAAAACTGGAATAAGCACACACAACTTCATTTGTGCGCGCATGTGATATTAACCCTAAACTTTGGGTTCCAACACCTTGGTACAATGAGGAGCTTCGCTACAAAGGTTGCCTATATTTAAGCCCACAATCTCACCTTAAATCCACCGTGGTCTCTAAACTTCATGCTTCACCAACATCTAGGAATTCAAGTTTTCACAAAACATATGAAAGGATCAAACATTATTTTTTCTGGGAAGGCATGAAATTGTATAGCCGCACTTTTGTGGTTCAATGTGATACTTTTCAACAAAATAAGGGAAAGATAGTCAAAAATTTTGGCACCTATATCTATCCCACCTACTATATGGACAAATATTTCTATGGAATTCATTGTCGACTTACCCAAATCTGACAACAAATCTGTCATCATGGTTGTAGTAGATCATCTTTCCAAATATGCTCATTTATGTGCCCTCCAACACCCGTTCAAAACATCTACAATGACTCAAATTTTCATGGATAATATATTCAAACTTCATGGCATATCCCATTCTATTGTCTTTGACTATGATCCAACTTTCACTGGCAACTTTTGGTAGGAATTATTCAAGCTAAAGGACACCCAATTGCATCTCAAATCATCCTATCATCCCCAGAATGATGGTCAAACTTAAGTTATCAACAATTCCTTGGAAACATATTTGAGGTGTTTCACATCTAATAGACAAACTCAATTGGATCAGTGCTTACCACTCGTTGAATGGAAATACAACACATCTTACCATGATTCCACTTGCATGTTTCCATTCAAAGTGGTCTATGGTCAAAAGTTGCCTTCTATCTTCTCCTACATGCATGGTCTCTCCAAGGTCCAAGAAGTTGACAACACTCTTACAGTTCAAGCTGTCATTCTCTATACCCTCAAAAAGAATTTATTCATGCCTCATAATCGCATGAAGCAACAAGTTGATCAAGGACATTCATAACGTCAATTTGTTGAAGGAGCTCATGTATTTCTTCATCTGCAAACTTATATTAAGAAAACATCACTCAAATCATATCATTGTCATAAAATTACTCTGAAGTTTTATGGCCCTTATATCATTCTCAAGCGCATAGGACCTATGGCCTACAAGTTAGCTCTCCTCACTCTAAGATCCATCTTGTTTTTAATGTTTCTTGATTGAAGAAAGTGATTGGAACTAAGTGTCAAACTCAAACTAGTCTCTCTAAATTGGATGAAGGAGGATCTATTTGGTTACATCCCCAAGCAGTCTTGGATCACTGCAAGCATCATCTCTGTCAGCGCGGAATAAAGGAAGTTTTAGTTCAATGGAAGGATACACCACTAGAGGATTCCACAAGGGAATCGACTGCCATTCTGCAACAATTTTCTCATCTCAAGACTTGAGTACAAGGTTGTTTTTCAAAGGGGGGCATGTTAGGGTCCTAACCTCCCTAACCCCTCAAGTAGATAGAATAATATGTTTTCTATGTAATAAAGGCCAACATTAGTAAATAATGCCTATGTAATAATTTGAACATGTATAGTGTAAGAAGACTTAATAAAAAGTTTTGCTTCTAGAGAGATCTTCCTCTAGAATGTTCTCTAAAAGATTGAAATAGTATAAATAGGAGTATAAGCATGGAAGAGTTTTGTCTTAATAATTATTTTGTAATTGAGCTCTTATCTGCTAGAGGTTTTCCTCTTGAGGAGGCAAGTAAACTTAGATTCCTATAAATAAAGGTACCATTAATTGTGTTCTTACTCTCTATATTCTACTCTTTCGCTAATACTTGTCATAAAAAATTATGTTTATACTTTGCATAATACAATTGGTACCTTACAAAAAGGATTCATTTGCATCAGAGTTCCCAAAGTTGTAATCTTGGATGTGGGTGGCCTTGAAAGCATGTCTTCCAACTTGTTTGTGTTTCCCTTCTTATGCTTGATGACTAGATGAAATTCATGTAAAAACCCATCCACTTGAAATGTATGGTTTATTGTAGCCTAATTTGGGCCTACAAATATTGTAGTAGTTGGTGATCTATGTGGATGATGGTCTCCTTGGCCATTGGATAGTGCTTCCACTTCTTGATAGCTTGAACCGAGGCATAGAGTTCCTTGTCATAGGTAGGGTATTTGAGAACTACCCCTTGAAATATTTCAGAGTGATAGCATATAGGCCTTCGTCCTTGCATCAAAATTGCTCCCATGACATACTCATTTGCATCTATCTCCACTTCAAAAGACTTTTGTAAGTTTGGTAATGCGAGAACTAGTGGTTTACTGATCTTTCTCTTCAGCTCATCAAAATCCTTTTGTTGATTCTTACCCCACTGGAAACTCCTACCACTCACTATTATGGCGTGGAGTGGTGTAGCTATTGTTAAAAAACAAGCTATGAACTTCCACAAGTACTGTGTTTCCCCAACAAAACTCCTAAATCCAATGAATTTGTAGGAACTGGTCATTTCATGATGGCCTCCATCTTTGCAGAATCTATCTCGAGCTCCCCTCCACCAATCACATGCCCCAATGTTGACCAAAAATTGGTCATCTATATTTTCCTGCTCTTGGAATAATAAAAAAAATCATATTAAAAGAAGCAAATTTTTGAACGATTATAAGTTCATCGTGTAGCCCTCAGTATCATCTTTGTCACGCATTTTTCAGATTCAAAATATGAATTCGTATGCTCAAGATATCCAGGTTTGCATTTAAGCGGGAAAGGATGCTTCTTCCATGTGGAATAAAGCTAATTTCTCGGAAATATATCTAAATTTTTTGGGCCCAAGACCCATGACGTTCTTCTATTTTTTCAACTAAAGACCCATGATTTTATTCTATTTTTTTTAGGCCCAAGACCCTTTTTTTCTTCTTATTATACCCTTGTAATTCTCATTTTCAAAATTCTACTTTCATACTCATACTCTTCTCTTGTTTCCATACTTAGTTTTATTTCCCTCCCACTCATTCTTCACCTCACTCTTCTCCCAACTCCCAACACTTAAAATTATTTTTGAAATCTTCCTCCACTATCCTTATCCCTCCATTCTCCATCCTCCCCTCTCATACTCCACATACTTAGTTTTATTTCAAAATCTCATCAGGTTCATTTCTTGTCAGGTTGGAGGACTCACCTCACCAACCCACCACACTTACTTTACCCCCTCACTTCACTTCTTGTTGGGTTGGTGGACTCATTCCTCACCCCCTCACATCCCTCACCCCTGCCAACCTAATGAACCCCCTTTCTCTCTCTCCTTATTTCTCCACCTTACCTAGCTTCACGTCCCCTTATTCTCACTTATCCTAAGTTTCATACATGAAGCATTAACTAATGAGAACACTCCAATTACCAACCAATGAAATTATGACACATGTAAGAGAACTATTTGTTACACATGGCATTTAATCAGATTACTACACATGGCAGCATACAACTTGTGACACATGGCAAATTATTATTGGTTACATGTGATAGATTATTGACCTACTAGACGATGAAACATGGCAACACGTGGATGGTTGATTCATTAATGACTGGACATGGGTGGAAGATTATTGGTCTAACAAAATATTAATTATTTAATTAATCTCCTAAGGGGTTGACCCATAGCTCTCCATAATCTTATCACACTGAAAAAACATCTTTATCTGTGTAACGATCGACTTGGCCAGTTCACGTGAGAAATCCCACGACAATGGTTTTGTCACTTCTGGGCCTTGGATTCTAATTATTTTAGTTGTGTTGGAATTGTAATGGAAAAAAACAGATGATTAGACTGTTTTAGGGAGTAAAAATTCACTTTGATGGAAGTCAAAAAATCGTGCTCGAAGGAATTTTTTAATGAAAGTACGGGTCCTGCATTTGTTGTTGCTTCACCCAAATTTAATTATGTCAGTCCCAATGTCATCTATGATGAAGAGAGACTTAATTCCTCCATTGATGTTGTACTGCTGTGTCAGTGGCACAAAGTTATAAATCTTCCAAAATGACCAACTGACATTCAAAGTGCTTAGCCTAGGAGTTGGGGGGATTGGATTTCTTCTGAAGTGTATCTCAAAGCCAATGCAAGACCAACAGGTGTAGTGGTTAACCCTTCTAATTCTATATGGTCCTTTCACAATCCAAAATCAAGAAAGGCAAACTAAATAAGATTGTATGATGTGCGCGATGAAAGCTATTGATGACACCGCAAACTTGATCCCAAGTGTAATATGGAGAAGGTCAAATATGGTAGGTGATCAGTGGATACCATTATATTTAGGCGTGAAGAGGTTAGTCACCATAAATTTTTAGGATATTGATCAACAAGCATGGCAATAAGTGTTTGAGTTGGGAGGGGGGTGAGATAGGCCTTAAGACAAAAGTGGGCTACGTTGTCCTGATCAGTGTTGGTGAGAGGGAGAAGATCGCCATCAATGCACTCAATGAAGATGAGGGGTTGACATCCTTCCACTGATGCATAGGTGACATGAGAGGAAAACTTGTCAAGAGGTAGCATGTAGGCGAAGAAGAGGTGAACTTTGTCGATAAGCAATGTGATGAAGTGAAAGGGAGGGAGAGTCACCATTATGTGATGCATCGACGCAAGTGAAAGGGAAATAACTGGTGAAAGGTGTGCATGTGGCAATGGTAATCGCACAAACATTAGTGATGTATCATTTTTTATCGCATGCACCTCATCAGTGATAAGGACATGTGTAGTGAGGTTTAGCGGAGTGCGTCGGAACATAAGCCAAGTTCGAAGGAGGAGGCCTATGTATAGGCACATAAATCAATGCCATGTCAATGAAACAATGGAAGAAAGGATGCGCACATCGATACACTATGTGTTAGAGCGGGAAGAGAGAACTTGCAGAAGTGTGGATCATCGAGTAGAAGTGATATGAGGAGTAACTAGAAATGATAAGGCTAGGAGAGTGAGAGGAAAAACTTGGGCATAGCCATTTGTGCGAGGGAGAGAGTGCAAGGATTCCAGTTGGAAGAATTGAAGGGGGATCAATTTATTGTCTTGGAGAGAGGCTAAGAGAATAAAATTGGGATTTTTTTGTGTCAGTGCAACAAATGGTGACACATAGGGAAAAGCTTGAATCTCTACTAGTATTTCCTAACTAATAAGCAGAAAATATAAAGCGTCATGAAACTTACTTTTAAGTTCAAAAAATTATGGAAATAATGTGTAATAGTTACCTGAAAGATTCCATCATGGTGGGCTCACTGATGATGCTTTCATATCAGCTAGTAGATCTCGTCTATTATAGATGGAGAATGAATGATGATGAGGTTTATTTCCTTGAAATGCGTCGACGATCTGGGTTAGTATCTTTGTTGTGGGGTTGATATATATTTTGGATAAATAAATATTTTTCACCAGGAGTGTATATATGTATCTCACAGGTGTTTCTCCACTGCCCGTGAGCATCCATAGTCCTGATGGATTCACCACGACGCCATAGACCTTGCTCTGCTACCAACAAGCGTCCATAGCCCCTATGGAGATATCTGCATGTCCCCTAGTCTATCCAAACTTTCCTTTACATTCCTTCCCGATTTATTTAGTGCATGCTTAGAATCCAGTGGATGGGGAAAGGGGTGGCCTTTTATCCTGATAGGGGATGGCTGCCAGCTATTGAGATTTATTTGAATATATGTTGCACTTGGAGGCCTAAATATATCCCTTTTGGTTATCAGCCTTTATACTTTGACACTTCACCTTTCACGTGAGCAGCTACTTAGTGTGTGGATGGTTCCTCCAGTACATAGGATATGCTCATAAGCCAATATGAAAGGATGATTATTGATTAACCACTATGCTCCGTCATGGTTTAACTATTGTCACAACATCCACAAATAGTTATTATTCATGTTCAAATAGAGACCCCTAATTCCGCTCATAATCTAGGAAAGAGATGCAAGTTGATTCGTGCATGCTTCCCATGCGAAAAAGTTGTCTGTAAAATAAAAACTGAGGTGAGAGGTATGTATATCATTAGATACAAATAGAAATTATGAGGTGAAATAGAAATTACAAATGAACTGCTTCCAATGAAAAATATGATGATGAAAGAACGAGAAGAGAAGTGTTTGGAATCTAGAGATGAACTGGGCCTAAAATCTCTTGCATTGAAAAGTTAAAGTTTGGCTATATGACAATTGAAGATGTGCAGTCAGGGAAGAAGATAGGCTGAGAGAGAGGTCTTGGATGTGGGTGTTTCCAGCAGATTTCAAGGAAGTTCATGCATTCCAACCAGCCAAAAGTTTGTGGAATCTTGATAATACTAATCTTTGTGAAAGTGCATATGCATGTACTTTTTCATTCAAATGGGCTTTAGTGGTAGCGCTGACTGAGAATCACACCCCTCGTCATGATTTTCTGAAGCCTTACAGTTCATTTGTGCAGCCTTGTGCTTCAGGGGATAGGGTTGGCTAGCGCTTCTCTTCGTTAGCCATCAAATTCTTTTACTTCATTTCCTCTTCACTTCTACCATCTTCACAAATGACATTATAGAGTGATGTGCTTAGTTAACCAAAGTTATGATGTTTCATGAGAAATTCAAATCTTATAAATAAGTATTTCTTCGTCAACTCTTGTTCTTTTTTTTTCAAGTGAATATATCTTTCCATGATTAAAGTCTGAATACCTTTTTGAAAATCCCCACCACAGTAATATGAAAATAACGACCAAAAATCTATATGGATGTGTGAGATAAAACCATTAGTGTTTCGTGTTTGAGTTACCGGGAGATAGAGTAGGCTTGAGCTTGAGTGTGGGTTTGTCTAAAGAAACCCCTCCTTTTGGGTAGCAATTGTAGTTGTAATGATCACCAATTCTTCCCTAAGGAAATATAGTATCCCTAAGCTTAGACATGATTTGATGTTGAAATTTTAGAGAGAAACTGAAACCCAATGCTCTATTCCTCGAGGTGTATGTCAGATTTGAAGTGCGCCATCATTTTCCCCCATGATTGAAAACATACTTTAATACTGGGAAAGGATAAATGTACCATAAAGTCTCAAGAATACCCTTTATCATAGAGCAATAAACACTTATGTGAATTTTGTTTAATAGACACATGTTGGCCCTTGACCAGGTTTGATGGAAACGTTGGTCATGTTTGACCAAGTTTGGGACTTTGACAAGCTGGTCGAAGACAGAGCGCAAGTCGAAGCAGAGATCAAGGGATCTCGGCCCCTTTTTAGGGTAACTTTGGGATTAGGGTTTATGTAACGGGTATGGGGATGTCGACCCATGGGTTTAGCCATGTTTAGGCCCTTTTTGTAATATATAAATAAGTAGCTAGGTGATGTAAGAGGAGGTCAGTGTGTGCTAAGTGCAAGTGATGTAAAGTAGTTGGATCTATGTGATTAGCTCTGTGCATATTGTGTTGAGAACTTGCAGAGCTTAGTGCAAGTAATTGTAAGAAATGCTTTGTGTTGTAACCTAGCTCAGGGAAGGAGGATCTGGCGAAGTGCACGTAGATCTCTTGTCCTATGCAGAGTAGGATTTTGTGGCTTTGTACATGTAGATGATTGACAAAAGACAATAAAGAGAAGAAGAGTTGGTGGACGTAGCCCCAGGCTGGGGGTGAACCACGTATATCATGTGTTATGGTTGATTTATGCATTATGGTTGTCATATTGTTCATATGATTTATGCTTTGTGCTTACCTTCATGAATGTTTAGGTACATCTGATATGATAGCTTAGTGTTTAGCCATGTGAATGAATGCTAGATCTAACTTATCTCTATATGATAAGTGCTTGAATGTGTTATATATGGATGAATACTGCGTTGCTCTGTAATTAGGGTTTTACCTGTGATGTGAGTAAGGGTTAAGTGCTAATAATTGTTAACGGCTAAGTGCTATGTTAGAACATTGTAATCACGTATCTTTGTCCCAGCTAGGTTGTAGACACTTGAGTCATGCAACCACCCCTGCCTCTACCTCGGGTGAGACTTCATCTACTTCGCAGGTGTTGCCGAAGGGGCCGGTAGTTAGGGTTTTGTTGGTGTTTTGTTGAAGTGTTGAACCCTGGGTCTGCCCCTATGCCAACAAATGGTTCCTTTGTTGGGACCTGAAACTGTGATTATTGGGAACTGAAGAAAAGAGAAAAGCTCTGTGCATTGATCTGTTGTTGTAGTGCGCAGTAGTCTACTTGACTTGTGAAGCTTTGTGCTAAGAAAGAGAGGCCCAATCTGAAGAAAAAAGGTTAGATCTTAAAGCTTTGTGCTCTGATAAAGGTAATATAAGTGGAATTTTTTTCTTCGAAAGTATGAATCTAGGTATGTTTGATAGATTTTGTCCTAGTCTAAAAACTGGGGCACATCTAGAAGAAAGAAGGTTTGATATGAGTAGATCTGATAAAAGTTATGAAATATATGTTATCCCTATGCATAGAAAGAATTTTTGGACTAACAAATGGATGCAAGACCCTAGAAAGAATTTTTTGTAGGTTAGTTACTGTGATCCCAGTGCACAGTACAAGAAAGGTTGGGAATCATTTAAGAGAAAAATAGGATTAACCCTTTGTTACAGTTGCAGAAGACTGGGACATCTGGCTAAGGAATTCCCTGGTAGAAACCCTATCTGTCTTTGTTGCAAAGTTGTGGATCATGAAGTTTTGGATTTCCCTAGAATGATTTCTAAGGTTGAAAAGATGAATATGAGACAAGAAAACCCCGACAAAAGCCAAGAAACTAAAGATATGATAGAATCCCATAAAGAATCAGAGATTGTATTATTGCAGATGAAAGAAACCCTAAATGATCACAGAGACACCAATCTATCAGAGTTCTTAAATGAAAAAGAGTGCATATAAACAAGAATAGGAGACTTTGACATAGACTGTGTTCTACATGAGGAAACACGGGTGAATATCATGACAGAAAGAACTTGGGGAATTTTGGGAAAGCTTGCTATGATTCCTTCATTGGGAGTAATAATATTATTTAAAGGAAAGTTGATAGCTCTATGTGGAAGACTTACCCAGATATCCATGAGTACTCATGGAACTTCGACAGAGGAAGAATTTGAGGTCGTTAAATTTATCGAGAACAACACCCCATTTGCTATTTTACTAGGAAAAAAATGGATTGAGAAAGATCAGCTCTGAAGGAAACAAGAAGAGGAAGCTCTAGAATAGAAAAAGAAAGAACTAAGAGATTTCATGGCTAGGAGAATAACACACTTACTGAAAGAACAAGAAGACCAGTCGAAGCTATTGAGGACCAGAGATTCTGACATCAAAGTTGAAAGAACATAGGAAGACTTGAAACACCTGTCTGTATAAGAAAGTAGGGCACCTACTCCAGAAAAAGAAGAAGTAATATTCTCGAACCCTGTGAAAGAATCTCATCAGCGCGAAGTTACTATGTTAAGTATAGATAAGAACAAGAATGGAAAGAGAAATACTAAGACGCGGATCACAGGAAAGAAGGCCAGAAAGCTCGGTAAGAAGAAAGAAAAGCTAGAAAAATTCCAAGAGGTACCAAAAAGGACTTCGCAAAAGGGGTATTTACAGAACTTGAACTTCGTCAGAATATCAGAATAGTGCAGAGTGGCACTTCGCCATGGCGGAGCAATATGACCATTGGAAGCATTATGACCATTAGATCGATGCTCCCGAGTGGCTAGAACGGAAGTTATGATCAGAAAGATCGCCATTGGACCATTGGGATTGTGCCATAAAGCTAAAAGAATTTGAGGTCGTTAAATTTATCGAGAACAACACCCCATTTGCTATTTTACTAGGAAAAAAATGGATTGAGAAAGATCAGCTCTGAAGGAAACAAGAAGAGGAAGCTCTAGAACAGAAAAAGAAAGAACTAAGAGATTTCATGGCTAGGAGAATAACACACTTACTGAAAGAACAAGAAGACCAGTCGAAGCTATTGAGGACCATAGATTCTGACATCAAAGTTGAAAGAACATAGGAAGACTTGAAACACCTGTCTGTATAAGAAAGTAGGGCACCTACTCCAGAAAAAGAAGAAGTAATATTCTCGAACCTTGTGAAAGAATCTCATCAGTGCGAAGTTACTATGTTAAGTATAGATAAGAACAAGAATGGAAAGAGAAATACTAAGACGCGGATCACAGGAAAGAAGGCCAGAAAGCTCGATAAGAAGAAAGAAAAGCTAGAAAAATTGCAAGAGGTACCAAAAAGGACTTCGCAAAAGGGGTATTTACAGAACTTGAACTTTGTCAGAATATTAGAATAGTGCAGAGTGGCACTTTGCCATGGCGGAGCAATATGACCATTGGAAGCATTATGACCATTAGATCGATGCTCCCGAGTGGCTAGAACGGAAGTTATGATCAAAAAGCTCGCCATTGTACCATTGGGATGATCAGAACACTTTTGCAAACAATGATTATTCGAGCCCAAAAAGAGATGACTATTACCGTGTTATGTTTATTGAGACTTCGCCACCTGCTCTATTACATTGAGTGCTTGATCACCGACCTAAGATACCTGATCTCAATCATGCATGTCAGACAAACTCAACGCAGTAGAAAATTATGTCTAAGAAATTCTAATCGACCTTATGGCTGAGAAGGTTATGTCTGTAGGAATTCAAGCTTCATCGACGCGAGGAGTGCAAGCCTCACTGTCGACTGCTCGTGGATCTAGACCATCCCAAACTATGACCACAAAACAAACCAAGCATCGTGATGACTTGGCGAACGCAAATATCATCCCATCCATCCTGCCCGACTACATATCACCTCTGGATGGCACGATGAGTCGTGACAGTGTCCCGAGGGACTTCGACTACACCTTGATTAATGCATACCTCACGAAGGGGATACACATAGTCAAGCCGTAGTTGGAGAGTATTATGACATTGAAGTTAAGTGACTTCAACCTAGAATACCACAAGAACCACAGCATGCTCGCACCCCATAAATATTTGACTAGGACAAAGGGGAAGAAGTCGAAGATCATCCCCCAACCATGGACTATGGACATCGCGAGGTCCACTATTCTAAACGTAATGAAAATACCCCATTTTGGAAGACACCGGGAGGTTAACGCATTCGTTAAGCTCTTGCTGTCATGCTTCCATGGCGGTTATCTGTGGCTAGACAGATGCATCACCATCGATCCGGCGTTGATCCATCAGATCACCAGATTAAGCATGCAAGGACCAAACCCACAAGATTTTTACCGAGGGAAGGTTGCAGACTGCACCCTGGCACAGAAAATTAAAGATACCTATGGCAATGTGGAAAAGGGGAAGTGAGGATACAAGGTAGACTCCATTCAGAATGGTGCAGTGTGCCTAGCCTGCCAGATGATCGTAGGTAAGCTAGTAAGAAAGAACAGACCCATGCAGGTCATAGGGTTTGTTGTTGACCTCACAGGAAAATGCGTGGAAGGGATACAAATGAACTGGGTGAGCTACCTCGTCAACCAATTAGAGCAGGACTGTCGTGAAGCTCAGGATCAGGGCTATGAGTTCCACTTCAGTTGGCTGCTAATCCTCATCTTGTTCATTGCTTGGGAGATGCCGGAAGGTGCGACCTTCCCTGAGATTGAGCCATCCAAACCCTTAGCCGTGAAGTTCACCACGCTATGGTACTCAAGCAACATGGGGAAACAATGGTAGTTGAACATGGTGTTCCAAACCTACTACCTACAGTTGAAGAGGGTTATTGAGTCCTTTCCTTGTATGACATTGAACACCCTTCACAGGTTCAGGCCCTATGTAAAGTTCTTCACGGATAGACATTTCATTTATATCACTGCGCATGGAGACGAACACAAAGAAGAGTTGTAGAGTTACTATAAGCTCACATAAGAGGACATGGAAGAAATCACTAAGGAATGGCCTACAGATTTCCTTATCCCAGTCGACCAGGCCGAACTGTCTGACCTCGACCTAATCGGAAGTCTGGTGGTCACTCGACAAGAGTACGATGCACCTGATAGTAGTAGAAGGAAGAGGTACAGAAGATGAACAAAACATCAGAAGAGACTGTTTCAGAATCACCAGGAGAAGGAGGTGATGAAGAAGTAGACAAAGAAGAGAATAATGGAGAAGAAGACAAGAAAAAGAAAGATGAAGTAACACCGCCTAGGGATCCCATTGATGAGGCTGAGACATCCAAAAAAAGAAAGGTTTACCCCAGGAAACCTACATCGTGGAAGAAATCAAAAGCTAGCAAGCCTAAGATGGAGACTGTGCTCACGATGGACGACATCGACCTAATCATCGCTGCTATGTCAAATACCTTAGAAGATATTTTACAGTGCAGTGAAGCCAAACAAGAGACCATGTATGAAAGGATTGAAGCAGAGATGAGAGGGGTACAAAAATCCCTTCACTCCAGCCGCACAGTTTCTACTATGCCCCCGCCATCAAAAGAAACAGAGATGGGAGATGACCCTACCCAACTCCGCTGAATAGAAGATGTGACCAAAGCTCGCCTTTGTCATGCCCAAGAAGAAAAAGAACAGGCCACAGAGGCCCTGAAGCAAGTACAAGAGGAGTTCATAGAGAAACGTCGAGTTGCCCAGCAGGAAAAAGAGGACCTCCAAGCAAAGTTTGCAAAAGATCAATTGCAAATCCAGGAGGAGAAAGAACGACTACTCGCAGAGCATGTCAGATTTAAAGAAGCAGTCAACAGAGTGCTTCACTCTATGATGGGCTTAGAGCAAAGGGAGGAAGACCCAGTGGCAAATCAAGTAGCGAATCTTGTTGAAGCCATCTAGCAACTTCAACAAAGAATAGCATATCTAGAGCTAAAAATAGTGCCAAGCACTCTGCAAGATGTGTGAGACCAGAGAGAAGCAACTTCCTGGAGCACAGTCGAGAGAATCAAAGAATTAGCCTTGGAATGTAAAACATCTTAGTAGTCGAAGTGTGCAGACTTATGAGCGACTTACAAAGGACCCTGAACTAAAGATACCAGAGTCACTGCTCCAGGAGGCAAAGCAGAAAGCAACAACAGTACAAGCACAGTTGAAACTCCTGTCAGTAGTTGAGAGGATGAAATGATCCCAGTAACAACGCATTGTTCAACAACAGGTCCATGCCATACAGAGAAAAATCATGGAAGTAACTCAAAAGCTCCAGCATGTACAGGATGCAGCTTGCCTATGTTTTGACGAGATTGAAGGATGAGGAGCAGAACTAGAACAAGTAGTCACTACAGTCGAATAATGCTTGGAAGGACCTATGAATGAGGTAGTTATTCAGGAGTTCATCGAGCAGGATGCCTTGGTGAAGCAGCGGGTTGAATAAGCTCAAGCCAAGCTCGAGGCATTTAAGGGAGAGTTACCCATATCGGAGTGACTCGGGATGAATCACAGGTGAGTGTTGGGGGCATGTTGGCCCTTGACCAGGTTTGATGGAAATGTTGGTCATGTTTGACTAAGTTTGGGACTTTGACTGGCTGGTCAAAGACGGAGCGCAAGTCGAAGCAGAGATCGCGGGATCTCGTCCCCTTTTTAGGGCAGTTTTGGGATTAGGGTTTATGTAACAGGTATGGGGATGTCAACCCATGGGTTTACCCATGTTTAGGCCCTTTTGTAATATATAAATAAGTAGTTAGGTGAAGTAAGAGGAGGTCAGCGTGTCCTAAGTGCAAGTGATGTAAAGTAGTTGGATCTGTGTGATTAGCTCTGTGCATACTGTGTTGAGAACTTGCAGAGCTGAGTGCAAGTAATTGTAAGGATTTGTGTTGTAACCTAGCTTGGGGAAGGAGGATCTAGCGAATTGCACGAAGATCTCCTATCCTATCCAGAGTAGGATTTTGTGGCTCTGTGCATGTAGATGATTGACAGAAGACAATAAAGAGAATAAGAGTTGGTGGACGTAGCCCTAGGCTGGGGGCGAACCATGTATATCCTGTGTTATGGTTGCTTTGTGCATTATGGTTGTTATATTGTTCATATGATTTATGCTTTGTGCTTACCTTCATGAATGTTTAGGTACATCTGATATGATAGCTTAGTGTTTAGCCATGTGAATGAATTCTAGATCTGACTTATCTCTATATGCTAAGTGCTTGATTGTGTTAGATCTGGATGAATATTGCGCTGCTTTGTAATTAGGGTTTTACCTGTGATGTGAGTAAGGGTTAAGTGCTAATAATTTTTAACAGATGAGTGCTCTGTTAGAACATTGTAATCACAGATCTGTGTCCCAGCTAGGTTGCAGACACTTGATTCCTTCAACCACGCCTGCCTCTACCTCAAGTGAGACTTCATCTGCTTCGCAGGTGTTTCCAAAAGGGCCGGTAGTTAGGATTTTGTTGGTGCATTGTTGAAGCATTGAACCCTAGGTCTGCTCCTGTGCCAACAACATTATCCTTGGTAAGGTTGTGAACAGTTGATTAAATCCTCTTAACTTGATTTATGTCTTATTTCATTTGTCCAGTATTCCTCAACATGTATTCTTTCATCCTCTTGGGATACCCTACTGTATAACTCTCAATGTCAGAGTAAATGTTGTTGAAACGAGTGAATTTTGTTATTGAACTTCTTAGAGAATTCTTTCACATGGTTTCCTCGCGATGATGGAGGAAGACCAAGATTAAGCCAAGATTTTAGTCAAGCAAAATGAAAATCCTTAAACGGAAAGGAGAAAGTTTTGATGAAAGGAAACTTAAACTAAAGCAAACATTCAAAAACTACAAACTAAACTAATTGCATTTGGTGACCTTTATTGATGAATCCAAAACAAATCAAAATCTACGCTACCTAACCAGAAAAGGAAGCAAACATATAGATTATGAAAGTGTAAAGCAAGAAAAAAGAACTATGCTAGTCCTATTCCTAACCTACCCTACACTGGATAGGGAAAAAAACTATGTGTAAGTGTTGTGCCAGTGGATCTAATCAAACAACTCCAAATCTTTGATCGTATGTTCATTGAAGTTCAATTGCAGAGAATGAAGAAATGAGGGACAAAAAATTGGAAGAATTGATTCAAGCAAGTTTCCTCTCAACAGATCAAATTTGACAGTGTTGTTGTTCATGTGAAATGTGTACGTGTAGGATTCCTCCAATCAAGATTCAACTGTGTTGTAAAATGTACAACGGTCATCATAGGGTTGTTGAAAGGAATTGGAAGGTGACTGACGCACCTGAAGAAACTTACAAATGAAAGCTGAGTGTAATCTACTTTGTGAGAGTGTCTTGGGGTGGGTGGCATCGTTCATCCCAAGAGTATAAGTAAGACAATGAGTACCTAACATGATCATCAACTGAAATTTGAGTGTCTCATTATCGATGCAAATCTCCCCGGGTTCAAATTTCACATACTGCGCATGTTGAGGGGAGAGTTGATATTTGATTGTTTAATGGAAACATTGAGAAAAATGTGACTTCAGAACTTCTCTTTTGAGAATTAAAATAGAATCCAAGAGTGAATGAGGCATCTTCCCCTTAGTATTAGCATGTAATTATAGAGCAGATTAGGACTATAGCATTTCCTAGTTCAGCTCAATTTTTCTTGTGTTTTTCATGGTGATAGGTTGTTCGTTTGACATGATCTCTTTCTAGAGATCTGAGAAATCATTATAATCTACACACTTTGTATTTGCTACTGTTAACATGTGTGCATCGAGGTCAAAAATTTTAGACTATGCAGGACCAACAAATGATAAATTAGTGTTTGCATTCAATTCCATAAAAGAAAAGTAATCATCGAAAATAGGGACATCGAAATCATATTTTGATTCATCATGTTTCCAAAATTTGAATTGCAAAGGAATTTCAAAGTGATGCATTCCAAATGAATTATTGTTAAGGATGAGTGTTTGATAGGTCAAGGTTGGACACTCTTCTTGATCTGGTATATCATTCAATGTTTCATTACTAAAGGAGTAATGCAAAGAGTGTACTGTATGATAGGTAGATGGTTTCCCGTGTGTGTAATCAACGTTGAACAGATTTGTATAAAGGAAATGCAAATCTTCATACTCTGAAAATGACGAGATTGTTTCATTGAGGGATTCATTACAGACCAAATTATGTTCATAATTTTTTTGGGGGGGGTCATTGAATGGTTCACACTCTGGGGCTAAAGGGTCTAAGATTTCTGATAAGGATTCCCCCACAACTGCATTAGAGTGCAGGTTAGATATTGTGTACCCCTATCTTTCGTGGTCATATATGAATCTTGTGAATGGGAGATGGTTTGTTCATCCATATCACACCATTTAGAAATAGAAACTAGGTATGAAAACCAATTCAATATTTCTTGTCCTGAGGGTTCGTCACTTTCAGGAAATCTGCAATAAATTCGCATGAATCTTTGAAATAAATTATCCATGGATTGGTTTCCAAGCCTACGGATTTCTGCAAGTTCATCAAAAAATTCATCATAAACATAACTTTCATGAGCAGAGAGAAATATATCTGTAATTTTTTTCCATCTATGTATTGATTTTGCTAGAAATGTCCTAAACCATGTTTTAATTCTCTCTTCAAATGTGAGGATGAATAATCGACAAGTTTCATTGTCCTGAACAATATTAATATTTCCTCAAGTGATGTTAAACCGATTAATATGCATGAATGCAGAGACATGCCCTTCACCATCGAATTTTGGGTTTGACAAGAGATTGACTATGTTAACTGGAATGCCCTCAGTGGGTCTCAGAAGACTTAAAGGGTCATCCCATACAAAGGTATGGAGAGGAGCCATGGGCTAGTTAAAAGTTAAGTGAAATGACTCCACATGGGCAGGCTTGTCATCCTTCCTGCCTTCTAGTGCCAATTCTATTGATGAGTCTAAATTCGCCCGATAATAGTAAGGGGTTACCCCCAGTAAGAAGTCCCAATTAGACCTCTCACCGTTTGGAATAGGGAACACATCTGGATTATATCCCAACAACCATTGTTGGTTTGGTTCTACGAGTCCACCGATGAGGGTGAGTGATGGGTGGTTATGAAAATGGAAGATGTAGATGAAGACTATGTAGATGTAGGTATCTAATCTACTTCTATTCTACCCTATCCTAGATACGAGTGAATTAACGTAAGTGAATAAGCTGTGACACGAAACTAACTCTACCAATATATTCACCCAGATAGCTGAAATGAAGAAATAAATTCAGATAACACATGCACATGAATATATAACCAGAATAGTCTAAGTCACTATATCACATACATTGGCAGCTCATTCGCTCAGGACATGTAATATAAGAAAGAGTAACAAAATTGCAAGAAAACATATATTGGATCAGAATAGTCCATAAAAAAACACGCTCTTACAGCCCATGTGAGCAGAAAACATTCCACTTGAAATAGTTTGCAGTAAAACTTCTACACATGCGAGTCCTTCTCTCTATCAAAAGTTGGCCCCGAGGGATTCTCTGTATTAATAGTTTCAACAATACTACATGAAAACTCTAAGGTAAGCTCTCCAATTTTAGTTAAATATGTATTCTCAAAGCAGTTCAGAAGTGTACAATGTTTGAAGATCCAAAAGCCCTTTTTTGGGTTTTAATTCGAGTATTTATTGAGGTTCAATATGACCTTTATCCTTCTGTATCCCTCCGTGACCTTTTTTCTTCCAACGTTTATCGTTATCCTCTTTGTAATGATGAGGGGGGATAGTTAGCGGTTACAATTCAAATTTGTTTTATGGTGCTAGTGCATCATCATGGATTTTGGTTGTAGTGCATCTCGTCTAACATAATGACTGGATCAGACATTGGGGAATCCGATTGTTCAATTATTTGGACTCTTTCCTCAGTTGTTTGCATATGATTACCTTTTTTGCTCCTCTTCCTCTACTAAAATTGTTGTTATTGCTAATTTGGCATCTTTGGTTTTAGATAACATCACGAGGATGTTGAGTACAACCCTCATCCACTCGGTACCTCATCAATTTCATATGGGAGGAGAGAATGAGAGTTGACATATGCCAACATCATTATCGAAGAATTCAAAGATTCATATATTTCCCATACGATGTTGGATTGGAGTGTCATATTTTGTGCTATGAATCATGTAGAGAGGAACTCCTAGTGATCTGGATAACCACATTGAAAAAACATCTTATATGTATAACGATCGACTTGGCTAGCTCACGCGAAAAATCCCACAACAATGGTTTTCGCATTTCTAGGCCTTAGATTCTGATTCTATGAGTTGTGTTCGAATTGTAATGGCGAAAAATATATGATTAGCTTATTTTGGGGAGTAAAAATTCACTTTGACGGAGGTCGAAAAATCATGCTCGAAGGCATTTTTTAATGAAAGTACGAGTCCCACATTTGCTATTGCTTCATCCAAAATTAATTATGTCAGTCCCTGTGTCATCTATGATGAATAGGGACTTAATCTGTCCATTGATGTTGTAGTGATGTGTCGGTGGCACGAAGTTATAAATTTGCCAAAATGAACAACTGACATTCGGAGCGCTTAGTACTTCCTAGGAACTAGGGGGATCGAGTTTCTTCCGAAGTGTATCTCAAAGCCAACGCAAGACCAACAGGTCTCGTGGTTAACCCTTCTAATGCTAGACAATGCTTTCACAATCCAAAATCAATCACAAAATCAAGAAACGCAAACTAAACTAGCTTGTACAATGTGCGCGATGAAAACTACTGATGACACCACAAACTTGATCCTGAGTGTAATACGGAGAAAGTCAGATATGGTAGGTGATCAATGACTAGCATTCTAATTAGGCATGAAGATACTAGTCACCATAAATGTTTAGGAGACTGATCGATGAGCGTGGCAAGAAGTGTTCGAGTTGGGAGGGGGATGAGATAAGCCTCAAGAATAAAGTGGGTTATGCTAACCTGATCACCGTTGGCAAGAGGGAGAAGATCATCATCAATGCACTCAATGAAGATGAGGGGTTGACATCCTTCCATTGATACATTGACGGCAACAGAGGAAAACTTGTAAATAGATAATTTGTGGACAAAGAAGATGTGAACTTCATCGATAAGTAATGTAATGAAGCAAAAGGGAGGGAGCGTCATCGTTATGTGATGCATCGACACAAGTTAAAGGTAAATAACCAGTGAAAGGTGTGCACATGGTGATGGTAATTGTGTGAACATTAGTGATGTATCGGTGTTGATAGCGTGCACTTTGTTGGTGATAAGGACGTGTGTAGTGAGGTTTAGCGGAGCGCATCGTCACATAAGCCAAGTTCGAAGGAGGAGGCATATGTATAGGCACAGAAATAAATGTTGCATCAATGCAATAGTGAAAGAAAGGATGCATGCATCGATACACTATGTGTTAGCGCAGGAAGAGGGAACTTGCAGAAGTGTGGATCGTCGGGTAGAAGTGATATGAGGAGTAAGTGGAAATAATAAGGTTGGGAGAGCGAGAGGAAAAACGTGGACCTATCCATTTGTGCAAGGGAGAGAGTGTGAAGGTTCTAGTTGGAAGAATTGAAGGGGAGCCTAATTTATTTTCTTGGAGAGAGGCTAAGAAAATAAAATTGGGAGGTTGTTGTGTGGGAGCAACACATACCCAGAAAATTAAAACATAGTCCCCCTTTGAAAAGGGAAATTAATTAAATTTTTGGAAATAAAAGTTTATTTAAAAACCTTATTAAAAACAGAAAGGGACCCATTTGAAAGATCTAGATTTTAATGATGTGAACTCATTTAAGACACTTAATTGAGGCATTAATTAAGGTGAATGTTTCAAGAAGAAAATTGTACGGGAAATTCAAGAAGGGAAAAACCCTAACTTCCTCAAGGAGTTAGAAGAAAAAAATTTAAAAGGGCAAGAGAAGGCTTCATCAAGGGTTCCACTATTGAAAAGGGAAGGGGCAGAAGATCAGAAGAAGAAGGTACATATATCATATGTAGCGAAGATTATGTTCAACGAAAAAGAGATCTCCATAGTCCTCACTCTTTTTCTTCTTCTACATTGATTTCTCATGGCTTTATGTTTGTATTTCTAAAGGCAAGCATGGGGTTGAGTATCCAATGTTCTTCTTGTATTCTTCAAAACACTTTTTGTTATATGATTATGGAGTATTTACATTCATGTATATGACTATCAAAGATTTTGTAATGAAGAATCCCTTTTACAAATAAAACTCCATAAAGAATTACTTAAGGGCATGACTTCAATGATCATTCAGATCTTGGGATTTATGAGTGTGACACGTTTGAACTATGCTTATCAAATTCTCTTTTGTTTTCACAACAATATTATTTTAAAATTCTTTAAGACAATCAGAACTATTCTTTCCTTTTCTTGTGAGAAGACATGGATCTATTCTCTATTTGTATGTGATTAAGAAGGTTGTATATATGATGTTGATCACAAAGATATTCTGATGTTGAAGCCTTCCTTCAATATTTTCTTATTGTAAAGATACTTCTTGTTGCACATAAATATCAGATCAGGTTATTGAAGAACCATTTTATGTATAAATCCAAGCAATAAATATCTAGGGTTTGTTGTCTAAGAAATATCCCTAATCCAAGATATTCAAGATATATTTTTTTATCCAAAGAGGAGTACCACCTCTATAAAAACGCAGGGGGATTCATATCCTCGTGAAGATGTTGTTTCGATCTTAACAGACTCAAACATCAAAAAATTTGGCGACTCAACTAGGGAAACATTTATTTTCAAGATATTTGAGGCCTTGCTTCATATCAAATTGAGGAACCTAAGTCTCCATGGTTCAAATTTTTGAAAAGAAGAATCAAGAAGATTGTTGTTCATTCTAGATGCACGGGGTTTATAAAACGATTATTGAAAGATGTTTCAATGAACTCAAAAAGAGCCAAGAAGAACAAAATATTTGGGAGGATGAATCCCATGGTGATTCCACTAAAAGAAATCTTAAAATCCCTGGCAATTCCAATGGAAAGATTCAAAAATATCAAGAAGATGTATATTATCACTCCTCTGAGGAGTTTCTTTCGTGTCGTGATGCTCCTTTAAATTCTCCACCAAGCCCATCAATGGATTTACAAGACTCAACAAAATTAACAAATGCCCAAAGAAGGAAGAGATTTCATAGAACTCCTTTAAATCTACCATAAGTAGATTGATTTTCAAAGGCCCAATATTCATATGGAAAAAATTTCTACATTCTTTGGAAATATTTTAGAAGATGCAGAGTAACACTTGTTTAATTTCAAAAGTATATGTCTTGATTTCAACCTCACTGAGGACAATGTTACATGTAGATTATTTTTACAAACTCTACGAGGGAATTCTCTTGAATGGTATAGTTCATTACTGCCTAACTCCATTACCATTTGGGATGTGTTCGAAAATTCATTTGCAAAAAATTTCATCCCAAGAGCGCATTCATATGTTTGTGTTGATGTTTTCAATGTTGCTACCCACCCACCCTCTCCCATGTGGACACAAGAAAATGAAGTGAATGACTTGGAAGATGAGTCTAATCAAAGATTGGAATATTTTTCTCAATCAAGTCATATGGCTGAAAATGAAAATAAGAATTCCAAATTGCAAGAAGAAGACTTTGGCCTTTCATATACACCATATGAAGATTATTCGAGCAGTAAATTTGGGAATGAAATCGAGGAGCCTCCACCAAATGCACAAGAATATTTCAGCCTTTCAACATATGATGAAAATCCTAAAGAACATTGGCAATAATAAGAATCGGTGGAAGAAATGAGTATTGAAAATAAGGATGAGCAAGATTTCCATTCCATGAAGAAAGAATTATTTCAAAACATTGTCGGTGAATCAAGAATTTTGGATGCGGTCAGTAACAAAGAAAATCTTGAAAGTATTATCATATTGGAAGTTCCTCATTCAATAAAAGATAGCAGCACTCTTGAGCAACCAAGAGTATATCTCATTGAATCATGGTTCCATAGCATTGTCGATCAAGCAATGCAATCATATTCTCAGCACACCTTGTTCATTTTTTTCTCCAGTACACATTGAGAGTACCCCTGATTCATTGGTACAAGCCCCAACAAGTTCTACAGCTATGGACTTCATTCCAAATATTAGTTGGATGCTTAAATGGCTCCATTGGAAATATACCTACACCTAAAAGTTCCCCTTTCTTCCAAGTAAGATAGGGTAGGTAGATCTTGTATGTACATAATTTATTTCTTTAGTTTAAGTTTTGCACAATAAGGAAAACGCTATATGGAAATAGTATTTGATGATAAATCCATGAAAGAAGAAAAATTGCAAGAACTTAGTTTGAAGATGACTCCATATCCCAATGGAGAAGGCAGTTGGTTTTCAGATTCTGGGTTATCAGTAACCCACATGGGGTCACTGTCCCGCAGTTGGAGCCAATTATTGACCAAAAATTGGTCATATATATTTTCCCGCTCCTGAAATAATGAAAAAATCATATTAAAAGAAGAAATTATTTGAACAGTTATAATTTCATCGTGTATCCCTCGGTTTCAAATTCATCACGCATTTTTCGGATTCAAAATCTGAGTTTGTATGCTCAAGATATCCAAGTTTACATTTTAGCAGAAAAGAGTGCTTCTTCCATGTGGAATAAATCTAATTTCTCATAAATATATCTAAATGTTTTGGGCCCAAGTGTTAGAATATAATGGATATGCTCGTTTTACTATTGACAATATCACTATTGTCACCCAACCATAGGCCGAAGCCACTCTCCGGGCACCTTAACCTTGACAAAGAATCATTCTGGAAGCAAAACCTAGGCTAGATAGCCAAACAAAGGGTAGCACACCTTTCCCCAAGGATAGCACACCAACAAGAGTTGATCAGATAGTCCAAACCCTAACCAATAGATAGTCCAAGCCAAACGTGATCTGTTAGCTGCTATAGATGCAATGGCAGTTCTCCTCCAAACCTGCGCACAAAATTGGGCACTGCAGTGTGCACAAGTGCTGCTCTGCAATTCTGAGACTGCCTGCCAGAATGAAGACTTGCCTCCTGTATTTATACTATTTCTGGCTAACTGCCTGGGCCGACTTCTCATTCTGGGTATCTGTCTGTTTAGTGTATATTATTTCTTTTGGCTGACTTCTTCTCTTGGAGGATAATAACCTAATACAAGTTATCTTCTTGAGCCAACATGTATTCTAGGGTTATTAGCCAACTCATTAGGGTTTCTTCTTGCTTCTTGGAATATTCTATTCTTGTCAAGTTTACACGTGGAGGTAAATACCTCTCATAGCTACCATAATATCAACACTCCCTCCTAGATAGGGAGGTATTACAGATAATGATCTTGAGCACAAACATACCATTCACCCAGTAGCATCAACATAGTTGTATAGACTATCTCATGACTAGATCATGAGCACCATCATCACTATCAGTGTCATCAGCCGTATCATCTCTCGAAACCATACTCCATATGAGTAATTAGACATGATGTTGGATAAGTCACTCACACCATAGAGTGATACAAGATTCATTCTTCTAATCTGGACATATGTCCTAAAAGAGTAAATGTTCTAAACCATTTTCCGTCTGGGAAATATTTGTCCTTTGATCATCCATCTAGTTGATAATCATTTCTAATATTATTGATAGTCTTCAAGGCAATTGGAACAAAATAGAACACAACTGTGTCTATCCATAGTAGTACATAACTACAATCCAATGGTACACTACCACACCAAGTAACACACAAATAATTGATTAAATGGTGGAACACATCCACCACAGTAGTATACATCTACTGTCATACAATCTTCATAACAATCATCTGATATCAACCTGCACAGAAACAATGTTATGATATAAACTGAATCATCTAGGTCATTCTTCCACTCACATCTGTGAGATCTCGGAAGAGCATCTGCCCTCAAAAAGTAAGACATCAATGATGAGCTATCTGGACTATTCTTCTCAAGCAAGGAAGAATAATTGTTCTGATTTTTGGGCCTGGACCATTCCTCACCCTGGGCCATTCCTCCGACACTAAACAAAGTGTAACCTGGAGAGAATGAATTTTCCCTAAGGAATGCTTGTCCCTAATTGCTGAGCCTGGACCATTCCCCACCTTGGGCCATTCCTCCGGCACTAAACAAAGTGCAACCTAGAGAGAATGAATCCACCCTAAGGAATGACTGTAAGGACCATTTCCCCTGTTAACCACAAGAGGAAAACAATGTCATGTACCAACCTCCAAAATGGACCATTCCTCATGTTAACCACAATGAGAGATCGTTGTTTGGCGAGGCCGACCAATCTTCTTGAGTAACCCTCAAGAAGAGAGACTGCCCGGCCACTCCCCATGTTAACCACAATGGGAATTCGTTGTCTATGGTACATCATCAATCTAGACCATTTTCCGAACTAGAAAATGTCTATCTGTCAGAAATCTTAATCCACTTTCCGAACTAGAAAGAATCTGCTCATCTTGGACCATTTTTCGAACTGAAAAATGATTGTCCAATAATACTTCAGTGCTCCCTCCCAACTTGGGAGTCTTCCTTTTTCAATAAGGAAGTTGTCTCCACGAGCTCCAACTTGAGTATGAAAACTCTTTCATCTTGGAAATAAGCTTTACCAAAATGTCTGCTTATCTGCTCATCTGTGGAGATATGTATTGGAGAACCTCTTTCTCCTTTATGGACTTCATCACGGATAATGTAATGCTTGATTTCAAATTTACTTCGGTCTGGAACACTGGTTTTCTCTGAAGGCTTCATGTAGCTCTGATCAATAAAGTAAATCATTGTTGGAAAACTAGAAAATATCCATGTGGAACTTCTTCTATCATCATGAGATCTGATCTTACTGAGTAATCATCTTGATACAATATCTCTGTTATAGAAAATCTTTGCCACGCTTCTGCTGTGCACTGGAGGTTCTCCACCAAGTTATCTTCTTTCGTCTGCATACAAGGGTCTCTTTTTGGTATGCCTCAACGTCTTGAGGTTTCTCTTCATACACTCTTTGTTCAATTTCTCAGGAGAACAGTCTTTGCATTTATCTGATGTAAAACTTCAACCCATGGATATCGTGGATGATACAATGACTCATGTAGAGATATGTTTGGTTTACTGGAACAAGTAATCATCATAGTCTTCTCCCTCCATCTGAGAGAACCTCTGGTTCTAGATATCTCAATGCTTTCATTCATAAGTCTTCCATACACTGTTCTTCATCACAACTTTCAGTTCCTCTGCTTGATTGCTTTTAGTGAGTTCATATTAGGCTGGTAATCTTGTGATTCTCGATACAATGGCTGGTTGTTCTGGATTCTCTTTCTTTCTTGGAATCTTCATGTTCTTCCTCGTGTTTTTCTTTAGCTCTTGGGTCCATGGAGTAGATTTCATGCCCTAAAGATTCCATTTCCCTCTTTCATCATAGGATCATGGATGTGGATGGACAACCAGGGATACTTTAAAGCTTCTCTTCGAAGAGATCTTCTTCATGTACTACTTTTCATGTTTGCTGCCATCGATATATACTTCATCATCTTCAATGGATCATAGGATTATATCCCTCATAATCCTTTCTTCAAGTATGAATGCATGCTCTTCTTTTTGGTGATATATAATCAGCTCCCTCCATCTAGGAGAGTCCACACTTCCGTTTGCATCCTTATTCTCTTCTACAAAGTGCTATAAGTCTTTCTCCAATTTCCTCTTGGTTGTTGACTTCTTTCTGTCTTGCTTCTTCTAAGTCTCTTGTAATAGCTTCCACATGATTTGTTTTATGTATTTCATCCTTTCATGTGTATTATCTGACTTGTATAATGATAGAAATCCTTATCTTGTTGTTTTTCCATAGGTTTAGTTCTTCTTGGAACATATTATCTTCTAAGAGATAGATATACAACATATGTATAGAGATTATGCAAACAAGATATGTATAAGAACTCAGAAGAGTATTGTTACCTTCATAAGAAGAAGTCTCTTTCATCCTGCTTGGTCTTCTTTGTAGGTTCCTTTTTTTTGGCAACTGATGCTTTGTGTGTCCCCTTCCTTTTCTTCCTGAAATTCTTGAACCTTGATGTGAAGGCTTGATCATCGTACTTCTTTTGGGGTTTCTCTTTTGCACTGATCCTGGATTCTTCTTGAGCACAACAAGTCCAAAGTTCTTCAAATGTAGGATACTCCTTCCTTGTGTTCATGCTTGCGGCAAATGCATCCCATGTCTTGGGAAGACCATTGAGTACTATGTTTACCAATTCCTTCTCTGAAATGATCTCTTCAATAGCTTGTATTTGATCTCTTAACTGAGAGATTCGCACAAAGTATGATGTTATGTTGTCATCATCATTCATCTTCAAGTTACAAAGTTCATTCTTCAGACTCATTATTTGTCCAATGTTTCTGACTGAGAAGAGGTTTGTTAGGGCATCGTACATCTTCTTCGATAAGTCCAGATGGGAAATGTAGGGTATCAAGTGATATTTTATAGAGTCCACTATGATACTCATGGAATTGATGTCACCGTCTTTGAACTTATCCATAACTGCAATGTTCTGTGGTTCTTTCTCTTTTCCTTTTTCGAACTCTGGTTCCATGATCTTTCCTTTCACGATATCTAGCACCTTATTCTTGGCAAGGATGAGGTCAATCCTTGTCTTCCACACTCTGAAGTTAGAAGCTCCATCTAACTTGTTTTCTGACTTCATAGAGTAAGTCATGGCTGCTTTGACTTGGTCAACCCTAGATTTGACCAAAAACTCAAACTTGACGTCTTGGCTTGTTGAGAGTACCAGGAGAAGTGCTAGGCTAGGGTGCATTCATCTATCCGAAGATTAGGTCAATCCATTCACTTAAGGTGCCTCAATGAGAGGATTAGGGCTTCTGCAACTACATCTGCTAGTAACCCTAGCTGTAGTGCTTTGGTGACTGCTCTTGCTAGAAACCCTAGCAACAGTTCTTCAACGAGCTTAATATCCTTATGACTATGTTTTCCTTCCAGTGGTTAGACTGAATGAAGGAGGTGTGGGCCCATAACCTATTAGAATATAATGGATATGCTCGTTTTACGATTGACAATATCACTATTGTCACCCAACCATAGGCCGAAGCCACCCTCCGAGCACCTTAACCTTTTTAGAGAATCATTCCAGAAGCAAACCCTAGGCTAGATAGCCAAAAAAAGGGTAGCGCACCTTTCCCCAAGGATAGCGCACCAACAAGACCTGATCAGATAGTCCAAACCCTAACCAATAGATAGTCCAAGCCAAACGTGATCTGCTAGCTGTTGTAGCTACTCTCCTCCAAAACTGTGCACAAAACTAGGCACTGCAGTGCACACAAGTGTTTCTCTGCAATTCCGAGACGGCCTGCCAGAATGAAGACTGGCCTCCTATATTTATACTAATTTTGGCTAACTGCTTGGACCGACTTCTCATTCTGGGTATCTGTCCATTCAGTATATATTATTTCTTCTGGCTGACTTCTTCTCTTGGAGGCTAATAACCTAATACAAGTTATCTTCTTGAGATGACATGCCTTCTAGGGTTATTAGCCAACTCATTAGGGTTTCTTCTTGCTTCCCGGAATATTCTATTCTTGTCAGGTTTACACGTGGAGGTAAATACCTCCTGCAGCTACCATAATATCAACACCAAGACCCATGATTTTATTCTATTTTTTGAGCCCAAGACCCATGATTTTCTTCTATTTTTTCGGGCCCGAGACCCTTGTTTTCTTCTTATTATACCCTTGTAATTATTCGCAAGTTGGTGGAATCACCACTCACCTTAATTTTCCCCTCTTTCTATACTTAGTCTCATTTTTGAAATTCTACTTTCATACTCACACTCTTCTCTTGTTTCCATACTTAGTTTTAATTCCCTCCCACTCATTTTTCACCTCACTCTTCTCCCAACTCTTGACACTTAGAATTATTTTTGAAATCTTCCTCCACTCTGGTTATCCCTCCATACTCCATCCTCCCCTCTCATACTCCACATACATAGTTTTATTTCACAATCTCATCAAGTTCATTTCTTGTCGGGTTGGAAAAATCACCTCACCAACTTGCCATACTTACTTTACCCCCTCACTTCACTTCTTGTCAGGTTGGTGGACTCATTCCCTACCCCCTCTAACCCGATAAACCCCCTTTCTCTCTCTCCTTATTTCTCCACCTTACCTCACTTCACATCCCTTTCTTCTCACTTATCTTAAGTTTCATACATGAAACATTAACCAATGAGAACACTCTAATTACCAACCAATGAAATTATGACACATGTCAAAGCACTATTTGTTACACATTGCATCTAATCAGATTACTACACATGGTAGCATACAACTTGTGACACATGGTAGATTCTTATTGGTTACATGTGGCAGATTATTGACCTACCACACGATGACACATGGATGGATAATTCATTAATACACATGGCATCATACAACTTGTGACAAATGGCATATTATATTATTATTGGTTACATGTTCATATTATTGAACTACTAGCATCTAATCAGATTACTACACATGGTAGCATACAACTTGTGTCACATGGTAGATTCTTATTGGTTACATGTGGCAAATTATTGACCTACCACACAATGACACATGGATGGATAATTCATTAATACACATGGCATCATACAACTTGTGACACATGGCATATTATATTATTATTGGTTACATGTTCATATTATTGACCTACCAAACGATGACACGTGGATGGTTGATTCATTAATGACTAACAAGCTACTAACATTGTATTCAATATGGTAACATCACTTTAATATGTAATTCTATAGAATCGTACTAATATTAAAACCTTATGGTGTTAGAATCTAGGTTTCATCACTAATCTTCCCATAATCATTGGTACTATAAGACTAGGCATGGGTGGAATATTATTCATCTAACAAAATATTAATTATTTAATTAATCTCCTAAGGGGTCAACCGATAGCTCTCCATAATCTTCTTTTATTTCCTACTAAGTATACGATACACTTAGTATTATATACATTAAATATTTTAACATCCCAATACATGTGAGATAAGTATTTTTACCAAAAGGTTGAATTCTTATAAAGGGAAGACGAAATTTAATTAAGGGCCCACATTTGCCCATGGAATTGATCAATGGTTGTTGAGCAACGATTTTGTAGAGGCCATAACTTGAGCTCCAGGCGATGAAATCACGCAAATTGTATACCGTTGGAAAGGTATTTTGACGAAGAAGATGATGGTATACGTTTCAAGGATTGAAAATGGCCACATTTTTTCCATAAATTAAAATAATAGTCAGCTTGTTTTCTGATGAGCCTACTTGACAATTCAACTTCACGAGCTCATATCTTGAGATATGGGAGTCGGATTTGGACAAAATTTATATCGTTGGAAATTTAAGACAATGAATATCACATGTGAAGTGATTTTTAATGGCTGAAAAGTTGAATCATTCCCAAAAAATTAAAACACAACCCCCCTTTTAAAAGGGAAATTAATCTAATTTTTGGAAATAAAAGTTTATTTAAAAATATTATTAAAAATAGAAAGGGACCCATTTGAAAGATGCAGATGTTAATGATGTGAACTCATTTAAGACACTTAATTGAGTATTTAATTAAGTTTAATTTTTCAAGAACAAAATTGTACGGGAAATTCAAGAAGGGAAAAACCCTAACTTCCTCAAGGATTTAGAAGAACAAAATTTAAAAGGGAAAGAGAAGGCTTTATGAAGGGTTCCACTATTCAGAAGGAAAATGGCAAAAGATCAAAAGAATGAGGTGCAAACATCATATGTAGCGAAGCTTCTGATCAACCAAAGATATCTCCATATTCTCCACTATTTTTCTTCTTCTACATTGATTTATCATGGCTTTATGATTGTATTTATGAAGGAAAACATGGGGTTGAGTATCCATTGTTCTTCTTGCATTCTTCAAAAGAGTTTTTCTTATATGTTTGTATCAACTCCTCTATGTGTCTGTAGCAACTCCTCCAACTGATTTTTCTGCTCTTTAGTACACCCCTCTAGGGATTCCTTTACTCTTATCGACTCATCCTTAGTCTAATTTTCTCTTAAGAAAAGTAAAACATATTTCTTATTGGAACTAATCAATTTCTTGTCTTGGTTGGCACTTACCGGTGAGATATTTGACTAGATTTTATGCACGTTGATGATGTATGACTTTTCATCCTTGATTAGTCGATATTGGTTGGCTCTCTGCATAAAGATTGCATCTCTCATATACATGTAGGGGATTCCAAACACTACTCCACATACGTCAGGGGGTACTATGTCCATTTCCACTTTATCAATAAAATCATCACTTACAACAAATTTAATCTTGCATTGTTTCATTACCTTGATATTTGCATCCTTGTTTACCCAACCCAATGGATAGGGGCTAGTATGATCATGAACCTCCAATCCAAGCTTGTTGACTAGATTCATTGTTATGAGATTATGCTATGAACCATAGTTAAACAAAGCATTTATCTTGGTCTTCTTGATCTGAATCTTGATGTGGAAGAGCTTGGTCCTTTCCTTCTCTTCCTAGTGATGAAGGGTACTCATATTCACCTCCTTCTGCACTGATGTGTAGACAATATTCTCATCCACATCGAAGATTATTTCAACCTGATTGCTTATATTTGTGGCTAGAAGATTATTTTTCTTTGCTTCCTTCTTGTGGTTCTTCAGGTTCAACTTTGTATGTAGTTTATAGAACTTTCCCTCAATGTGTCTGCCAATATTGAAATAGTTACAATGGTTGTTGGGATCTTTTTATTGATATGCATTGGTTACTATATTATCCTCCTCTCCCTCTTTCCACTTATTCTTTCCCTCCTTGGAAGATTCCTAGTGCTCTTTCTATTGATGATTGCATCTATGTGAGACATTCTCTAGCTTACAAACCTGAGAGATGTTGATCATTACAGTTATGTGAGATATTCTCCAGCTTACAAACCTGAGATAAAACACCTGAGAGGGGTGTGTGGTTCCTATCTGAGATAGAGATGGAATGTAGAGATGACCTCCTCCTTATAAAGAGTTGATAAGAACTCCAGATGATTCGCTTGTGTAACGTAGTGAGAAAGGAGATCTACTGATTTGGATGTGCCTATGGCTGAGCACAAGGTGAACATGTGAAATCCCAAAGTGTTGGGTGCATCGTCATGAGAATAGAAATGAAGATAATGTATTATCCTCCTATGAGCATAAGAGTTGATGAGAAACTCCAGATGACTCTCATGTATAATGCAGTGGGAAAGAAGATCTGTTGAGTGGACGAGCACAGGTGAACATGATCCTAGTGGTTGAGCACTAGTGAAGAAGTGGTTCTTTTGTGTAATGAAGTGAGCCAGTGATATGGACATCCCTATGGATGTGCCCCTAGTGGATGAGCACTAGTGGGTGTATAAGATCCCTTTCTATATTGTTCAAGATTCAGACTTGCATGTAACCCTAATTGTAATGTAAAGGGTACATGTCGGCCCCACCTTAATATGACTGGTAATTAATGTAAAAGAGAATTAATCTGATTAATATTAATTATATTATGAGCTAGTGAGGTCGGCCCTGTTGTGCCAATAGACACTTATGTTGACAGGTTTAGTCTAGTATAAGTAAAGGTAAATTCCACATTGAGGAAATATATCTTTCATGTGAGTTCGGAAATTTCAGCAAGTACACCTTCTTGGGAAAAGTGTGCACCTCTCTTGGGCATTATTATTTTAGGGTTTGAGCACCCTCTTGTGTGCTAGGTTTTCTTGGTGGTGAAGGTGTTTCTCTTGAAGAATATAGCAAAGGATTTGGCTGGGTTTTCTTCCCTTGTTGAGAAGGGTTTCCCAGGATACTTCTTGTGTTCTTGTGCATGGTGCTTCTTCTTATGATCTTGGTTGTTGCAACATTAATGGTTATGGTTAAATGCTAAAAATGGAATGAAATTCATGCTTAAACTTGCTAATTGAAAAATCAACATGGTATCAGAGCATAGGTCTTGAAAGAACCCATTTCACAAGCATCTACCAAGTCTCCTCTCACTTTTGCAAAATTGTACGGCCCTCCTAGGGTTTCCAGAAAAATATGTATGATCCTCCTTTTTGTGGTGTTCTAGCCCTTAGTACTTGGACGTTGGGGCTATTGTTGGCATAGAAGAGTATGGCCTCCTTTAGTGCATCTCCAAAAGATCTTAAAATCAAATTCCGAGAATTTTGATTTTTTGGCCCTAGGGTTTCTAGGGTGTCGAAATTTCCTGCAAAATCTTGATCTTAGATTTTTGGAACTTCTTGAAGAAACGTTTTTCTTAAATCAGCAAGCATCTATGTGACATTGTCAAGTTTATTGTTGGAAGTCATAAGTCCAACATGATCCAAGGTTACTAATTCAACCTAATCATTAGGTTTTCAAAATCCAGTTGGTGAGAGTTTGAAGAAACCAATCAAATGAAGAATAGAGCCTTAGTAGAAGATAGGCTTGATGGAGAAAGCAACTTCAGCTTCTGGAAATAAAGGCTTCAAGTCACCCTTGAAGAATATGACCTCTTGGATGTGGTAACTAAAACCTTACCAAACACAGCTACAAATGTAGAGAAGAAGATAAGAAAGGAAGAAGATGTCAAAGCAAGAAAATTAATCATCTACTTAGTAAGAGATCATCTCTTACCTCCTGTTTCCAACCTAAAGACAACTTATGATATTTATGAAGCATTAAAAGAAATGTTTGAAAGTGACAACAGCCTCAGAGCTCTTACCTTGAAGAGCCAACTTCAAAGTACCAAGATGAAAAAAACTGACACAATTTCCATCTTCTTTATGAAGATATTAGAGATTAAAGAACAGTTAGAGACCATTGGAGAAATCATGTCTGATAGAGAAATTGTCTTAACCACTCTCAACAACCTTCCAAAAACATGGGAGCCTTTTCTTCAGAGTATCAATGGAAGAGAAGCTCTACCAACCTTTGATCGTCTATGGACATATTGTACTCAAGAAGAACTTAGACTTAGAAATAGAGGAGTGGAAGATTCCTCAGAAGAAAATCATGATCTTGCACTTCATACAAAGAAAGGAGGAAAATTCAAAAGAAGTTTCAGGAAAACATATAAAGATGAAAAGTCTTCATCAAATCCAGGTTATCAAAGAAGAAATGTTTTAGAAATTCAGCGCTTCTGATGTGACAAATATGGACACTATGCAAGAAATTGTCCAACCAGGAAGAAGGGAAGACAATATGCTTCTACCGCTAACATTGATCTAGATCCACCTCAAAAGAATGAAGAGAAGAGAGAGGAGAAGTACTTCCTCTAAAAGCATGACTACAAACTAGGTAAATCAATTGATCTCTAATTTTAAAGTTGATTGCATTTTTAAATAAATGAAGGATACTATCCCTAGTATGGGAGCCCTCAAAGACTTGGACCATTATCCCTGGTACGAGAGTCCAAATTGTATTTGATTGATTATTATGTGATACAAGCAGAGATGTTGTCCTTAAAGAAGAGATACACTTTCAAAAAACCTAGAGAATCTCATATGTAGATTGACAGTGAGACAATATCTTCTCCCCCTTTAGTAGTTCAGAGGGAGACAAACATTATTCCAGTTGATCTAGTTTCTCCAGTTGATATGTTCATAGATATTGCAGTAGGGCATAAAAGGCACACCTAGACTCACTCTGCAAGAGGCAGAGAAACATACAAGCCTCTCAAGGCACATCCCGAGAAAGAAAAAGATATTTTCAAGCTATCCTTCAATCATGAGCCACTTCATTGATGTTGAGCCTCCTTGTCTTAGAGAAGCAACAGGAGAACAGGTATGGAAAGATGCCATAACAGAAGAATACCAGTATATATTAAAGAATGATGTATAAGATATTATTCAAGGATCAGAAGGGAATTGTGTGGTAACTTCCAAGTGGATCTATAAGATCAAACATGTAGCAGATGGAAGTGTCGAGAAATACAAAACAAGATCTATAGTTAAAGGTTTCTCACAAACAAAGGGAGTTATCTATGATGAGACACTTGATCCAGTACACTTCCATCTGTACTACCATCCATGAGTTGGAAACTATATCAGATAGATAGATTCTTGATGAATTTGGATTTCAGCAAGAGTGTTGTTGATCCAAACCTATATTATTACAGTGTTGGTGACGAGAGCCTGATTTTGATGACTTATTCAGAAAGCCTTGTTGTTGGTAATCCTTGACTTTTAAATTCGAGATGAATAATATGATTATGATGCACTACTTCTTGGGACAAGAAGTATGACAGAAGACCAATGAGATTTTCCTAAGTCAAGGAAATTATACAGTGAAAATATTACAAAAGTTCAGTATGATACAATGAAAAATCCACCGTGATAGACTTAAAGAAAAAGATTGATGATGATTCAGACGAGACTGATCCACAACTGATTGGATCACTGATGTATCTAGTTAACACTAGATTTGATTCATGCCATGCAGTGAATGTGCTTAGTCATTTCATGAGTCAACCAAGACAGACTCACTAGACAACAAAAAAACATGTATTGAAATATATATGAGGCACAATTGGATATGGCATGAGCTATGCCTTCAGTGTGAACTTGATTTTGTAGGATATGTTGATTCAGATTGAGCAGAAAGTACAGTGGACTGGAAGAGCACATCTGGTTGTTGTTCTACCATGAAGTTTTCCATGGTTTCTTGATGCAGCAGGAAACAAAACTCTGTGGCCTTTAGTACCACAAAGGCAGAGAATATAGCATCAAGTGTGCAAAGCAACGTGGCTTCACAAGCTTCTGATAGATTTACTTGACGATGAGATGGATCCTATGATAATAACCAAGAACCATATGTAAAGCTCCTTGAGAACCCAGTGTTTCTCGATGGATCGAAACACGATGAGATGAAACATCCTTATATCAGAGATATGATGCAGAAGAAAATAGTACACATGCAGTACCTTCCTACACATGAGAATATTGCAGACATCTTCACCAAACTAACTTGGTGAAGAATGCCTCCCTAGTTGAGAGGGAGTGTTGATGACTCCAGTCAAGACAAAGCTCAAAGTACATCTGTGTGAGACTTGGCATAATGAATAATGCCTCCCTAGCTGAGAGGGTGTGTTGATGATTGCATCTATGTGAGACATTCTCCGGCTTACAAACCTGAGATATGTTGATCATTGAAGCTATGTGAGATATTATCCAGCTTATAAACCTGAGAGAAAGCCCCTGAGAGGGGTGTGTGGTTCCTATCTGAGATAGAGCCAGAACGTAGAGATGACCTCCTCCTTATAAAGAGTTGAGAAGAACTCCAGATGATTCTCATGTGTAACGCAATGAGAAAGGAGATCTATTGAGTTGGATGTGCTTGTGGTTGAGCACAAGGTGAACATGTGAAATCCCAAAGTGTTGGGTGCATCGTCATGAAAACATAAATGAAGATGATGCATTATCCTCATCTGAGCATAAGAGTGGATGAGAAACTCCAGATGACTCTCCGGTGTAATGCAGTGGGAAAGAATATTTGTTGAGTGGACGTGCATGTGGACGAGCACAGGTGAACGTGATCCTAGTGGCTGAGCACTAGTGAAGAATTGGTTCTTCTTTGTAATGCAGTGATCCAATGATATGGAACCCCCTATGGATGTGCCCCTAGTGGATGAGCACTAGTGGGTGTATAAGATCCCTTGTTATATTGTTCAAGAGTCAGACCTGCCTGTAACCCTAATTGTAATGTAAAGGGTACAAGTCAGCCCCACCTTAATATGATTGGTAATTAATGTAAAAGATAATTAATATGGTTAATATTAATTATATTATGAGCTAGTGAAGTCGGCCATGTTGTGTCAATAGACACTTATGTTGAAAAGTTCAGTCTAGTATAAGTAAAGGTAAATTCCCCATTGAGGAAATATATCTTTCATGTGAGTTTGGAAATTTCAGCAAGTACACCTTCCTGGGAAAAGTGCGCACCTCTCTTGGGTGCTAGTCTTCTAGGGTTTGAGCACCCTCTTGTGTGCTAGGTTTTCTTGGTGGTGAAGGTCTTTCTCTTGAAGAATATAGCAAAGGATTTGGCTAGGTTTTCTTCCCTTTCTGAGAAGGGTTACCCAGGATACTTCTTGTGTTCTTGTGCATGGTGCTTCTTCTTGTGATCTTGGTTGCTGCAACATTAATTGTTATGGTTACATGCTAAAAATGGAATGAACTTCATGCTTAACCTTGTTGATTGAAAAATCAACACTTTTTGCTTGGAATTGCTTAGTTTCCCTTTCTTGTGGCCTATGTTTTCCAGATATCGTACATGTACACATGCCTTGTCCACTTTCCCTGGCTTGAAAAGCATCACTTGATTTCACATATGACCATGTAGACCCCATAGATACTTAAAGAGTACATATGGGTTCTTGGAAGAGATACCCAACAGGATGGCCATCTTTCTAAACTCAGTGGTGTACTCACTTATAGTTTGCCCCTTCCTTTGCCTGAAATAATGCCAACAAATATGTTGGTCCTCTACATACCCAATATGATAGAAATGGGAATTAATGAGGGTTTTGAAATCTTCCCACTAGTTACTAGTGAAATCTCTAAGCCGGTGTGGATATTTCATTGAACAGTTTATCACAAAATACCTAACAGAATACCGAAATCTTGACTGTGGAGGTTAATTTCCTTTAGAACTTAGATTCTTTAATTATTGTTTTTATGCTTAAAATGTATGAAATAGATGAAATGCAAAAAATGGAAAACATAAATTGTTGAAACACACACAGATATTGAGAGGGGGGGTTGAATCAATGTCTGGAACTTTTGACTACTTTTCACACTTTCATAGATTAACTGAATTAATTGAATAAGATATATGCAGCTCAATTAATTATTCATAAACATGTATAACACACACTGTATGAAGTAGATAAAATATATTTATTTTATTTATTTAACTTGAATGAATACAAATAAAATCGATCCTTTAATATCTTCAACTTCAACTGAATATGAGAGATCCAATTCTCTGATACAAGACCCAACTTGTAGTTCTCAGATCCAA
>ML788656.1:501832-515185 GCA_009831015.1 Picea engelmannii
ATTGATACCAATTTTTGTAGTGATCAAGTCTTTTAAACCTAATCAAAGCCTTCCTCATTTCATGACCAAATTAAATACTCCCCTTGAGTTTTTACTATTTCATAGGGTTTTATTGTCTTCTCCTTTGTCCTAAAAGACAAGAGTGTGAATCTTACTAATCTTCTTGATATGTTTCTTTATTCTTGTTTATATTCTGATATACCATTCATCGATACCAATTAATTTAATTTCCATTCTTCAACCAATTTAATATCTTATTCACAGTCCTTGACTCTATAGAAACCAACTTCAACTTATGTCCCTTAGAAATAAGATTGAATTGGTCCTTTCATTTGTTGTTTGTTATGTCCTCTTCATAAGTTTTTCGTTCTTTTGGAAATTCCTCATTGGGTTTAGATCATACCATACTTTAGTAGTATTTTGTAGTAATTACACCAAATCATGTTGTAAAATCCTTCCTCCTCCATTTTATTCATATTTTTTGTTGGGTGGGAATTTAGTAGTTCATGAAAATAACATTGAAAAACTTCCAAGATTTTCATTGCTCAATTACTTTGGTTGATATGATATTTGAATATTCATCATTATCATCATTGTTTTGTGTAAGTGAAACTTCTTCATTTTCTTCTTTGGGATTTTATGTTCGCATTTTTCTTTCATTGGTTAATGTACTCTTGATCTGCATGATATCGTCGGGATCTGCTCTTGTGTCATTTTCTTCTTTAGGAACTATCCTTTCTTGATCCATTTCATATTCAAATCTATGAATTTCACATTCCTTATTAGGAACTTAACCCATCATTTTCTTGTTATCAATTTCTTCATTTTCAGAGGTCAAATCATCTTTCTTGCTTTCTATTTCATATTTTCTTCTCCATACCTTTTCATGAGATATTTTGTTTGTTGGATCTTTCTTTTCTAAATTTGTCCTTTGAGATTTTTTATTTCTTCTTTTATTGCAACATTCATTAGATTTTCTTTGTGACTTGTATGAATTATTTCTCATGGATTGACTTCTTGATTTTCTACAGTTTTGGGATTTGTGACCAAACCTATCACAATTGTGACATCTCATTGTATGAAAAAACTTTGTTGTGTGACCAACATAATTGCATATCCAACATCTTATTAAGTTATTGGACCTTCCTAAAATTTTCTTTTCGGGACTCTTGCATTCCAATGCTTTGTGACCAAAGCTATTACAAGAAAAGCAATAACCATTGAAGGTGTTTCCATACTTGAGTCTATTGTGACATGAGAAGTTTGTCTTTTGATATGTTTCTTGTTCTTGAATTTTATAGCTTCCTTCCTTGACAAAGTTCATGGTTTGTTTTAGGTTTGTGACTGTACCTTTTTTCTTTTGAGGAGTATGATCATTTATCATGTTTTTGAATGGTGCTCCATTTGCCACCTTCTTCTTTCTTATTGTATCCAAGACTGGTTTTTTCATCAATTGGTCTTTGAATGTTCTAGATCCTATCTAGGATAACTGAGTTGTTCTGGAATTTGACAGTTGCTTCTACCTTTTCATTCTTCTTTTTAGCGTTGATAACTTCCTTTTCCAATAGGTGATGTGTTTCTTCCTTTTTAGTAAACTGAAACTTCAAGGCTTCTTCTTTTTCCTTATCTTCTTCAAGTTGAGTTTTTAGATTGACGATCATTTCTTCTTTATCATTCAACACTTTTGTGCAGTTATTAGTTTTGTCATATGTCTTCAAATCTTCTATATATTATGTTATATCAACAACTTCATTCATCAATATTTTGATTTCTTCCTTTTTTTATAGTTGAATCCTTTTGAGGTTGATGAGTTCCAATTCCAATGTGTGGCATGATTCTTCCTTTTTAGTTAATGGGATCTTCTGTGCTTCTTCATTTTTCTTAGCTTCTTCAATTCAAGTTTTTAGACAGATGACCATTTCTTTTGTTTCTTCTAGTACTTCTTTGCTTTTATCTTCACGTGTCTTCAATTCTTCCATTTCTTTTGTTAGATTAGAAAATTCAATCTTCAATATTTTGATTTATTCTTCTTTGTTTTCTAGCCGAATCTTTTGTCCATGTTCTTCATGGTTAGATTGATCTCATTGTTGTAGTAGCAACATATCTCTCTTTTGAAATTTCTCCAACTCCTCTAGAGTGCACATAGTTGTGTAATCGAGATTATCAAGAGTATCCACGATAATTTTAAAATGTATACCATTTCCTGGTTCCATATGAATATCTTCTATTGTAGTTGTAATATCAATCTTAAGATTTTGTAGTTTTTCTTTAGTGATTGTTGAGGTATGCATCAATTCCTTAATGGAGTTGTCTACTTTGATGACAGTGGTTTGCATCAATTCTTTGATGGAATTTTCCTCTTTTGTGTTTTGTTCTTTATTCTAATTAGAATTCTCTTTATCTATATTTTGTTCTTCAATCTGATTTGATTTCTCCATTTATGAGTTTTGTTCTTTAATCTGATTGGATTTCTCCATTTCTGAGTTTTGTTATTTAATCTGATTGGATTTCTCTATTTCTTTGTTTTGTTCTATAGATTTATTGGAATTCTCAATTTATTTGTTTTGTTCCTTATTTTGATATGAATTCTCTAGCTGGAGCCATAGTACTTTAGCAGAGGTGCGGTGTCCCATATTTTCGTTGACTTGATCTGATAGTCCATTATGGATTGCCTTTAATGTTATTGAATTATTTTTCTTTGCTTCTTTTGTAGTTTTGGATTTGTCCTTTGAGGTAGCTGAGTACCAATTTTTAGATACTATTGAATCCCAAACACCAAATCCTCTTGACTTCAAATACCATTTCATTCTTTCCCTCCATGAAGAATAGTTTGTTCCATCAAATAAGGGAGCTTCATTTATGGAGAGAGCCATTTGTCCATCCATTTCTTCAGAATCTACCTTCCAGTGTTTAAATTGTGTTGAAGGCACCTGCTCTGATACCAATTGTTGAAACACACACTGACACTAAGAGGGGGGGGGTGAATCAGTGTCTGGAACTTTTGGTTGCTTTTCACACTTTCATAGATTAACTGAATTAATTGAATAAGATATATGTGGCTCAATTAATTATTCATAAACATGTATAACACAAATTGTATGAAGTAGAAAAAACATATTTCTTTTATTTATTTAACTTGAATGAATACAAATAAAATAAATCCTTTAATATCTTCAACTTCAATTGAATATGAGACATCCAACTCTCTAATACAAGACCCAGCTTGTAGTTCTTAGATCCAACTGAGAAATGAGGAATCCAACCCTCATAACAAGACCCAACTTGTTGATCTCAGATCCAACTGAGATGTGAGGAATCCAACCCTCATAACAAGACTCGGCTTGCAAAAAGGCACCAACCTGATAGAATGAACTTTCATTCAATCCATTATATATATATATATATATATATATATATATATATATATAATTCACCAAGACAGGTTAAGATTCACCACCACTTCTAGTTTATATATATATATATTAATAGGTATAGGATTGAACCATTGAGTCTTTTGACATGAACCAATGCATCTCTTCATTTAATTAACATAGATAATCTTCTCCTTTTATTCATTAATTTATCGTGTAAGTTTCTCAATTAATTAGAAGATTAATCTTGATTCGAATTTTGTCCACATGAGCTCATCATAGGTATGGATCGACTCCTTAGAACGTTCAAATGCTTCTATTGCATCCCTAGTTCTTCAATAGATGATATTCGAGCTTTTACTACCTCTCTATATTGTTATGATGTTAATCTCATCAAATTACTTCACATGCCCCTAACTATTCATAGAAATCAAATTCTGCAAAGGTGCTTTCTTCAACCCATTTCCCTTTGTGACCGTGGGCTCAAAACCACAGTCTTAGCTATTTCAAATGTTGTTTTGTTAGACTTTTCTTCTTCCGCACTTATTCTTCTACATGAAACCATATTCAAATGTCCAAGGAAGTATTTACTTCTAGCCCCTTTACTCTCATTATTATCTTCTTTACCTTATCATGTGACCGATGTTGGAGCTAGGTTCTGTGATACTTCGACCTTTAGGATTATGGCCTTTGTAATCCTTTTATTCTTTCGAAGTTGTTACCTTCCGAAGTGGTTACATTGCATGATGTTTATCCAATGGTTGGATAGCATTACTTCTGAAGTTCTCATATTGACATTTTGGTCTAATCCTTGCACATTCATTGAACTTTGTCTTTTAGATGATTGACTACTCTAACTTAATCTTCAGTTGAGGTGGACGGTTGTCCTCTACTCTAGAACTTCAGAGATTCGTGACTCTGGGTTACTAGAACTCTTAAGTAGTTCAATTCATCCTCGACGGATGGTCAGATCTTATTTCGGGGCTCCAGTACTCCGGGACTCTGTGTAACTCAGACTATGAAGTAGTCCAATCCCTCCAAAGTGTTTACCTACCGAATAGGTCATGGAGTACTGATGAGTGCTTACCATTGATCTTACCTTATCCTTCCATTGTACTCGATCAAACGATAAAGAGATATTCCAGTGGATCTTAGATCGACGACCAACATTAATTTGTGACTTCAGCCTTCGGTGCTTCAGACATGTTTGCCGGTAGGATAAGCGAGATATCCCCAAAGGTTGTAATTCTAGAGTGACGTGGCTTGTTGACGTCATTATTGACGTGGCACTGGTTGAGTGGCTGCCACGTGTCACCTAGATTCATGATTTTTGTATACCTAAAGTGTCGACTAGACCTTGACACTTTTCACCATCTGATTGGGCCACGTGTCATATTTGTATTCAGCCACATGTCTTCCTCCTGGATCATGGCTTTGTACTTCGTGGCTTCGGTACTTCGTAGCTCCAGGAGTTTTTCACTTTTATATCAACCTTCGATCATCATCGAAGTGCGGAATATGTTTTTCCACCATTTGATCTTTCCATGTCTTGATCCGACAACCTCTATTTACTCCAGGACTTCGTTCATTTGGCCACGCTTATCATATCCTTCCACTTTATGCCGTTCAACGGTTAGTGAGATTTCCTAGCTCTTCCTTTGATTCGACGGTCGATAGAAATTTGTGACTTTGGGGCTTCAACCTTCGGCCTTCGAGCATTCCTACATGATTCAGACTTCTTTTCGTCGAAGTGTTCAGCATCGGAGTTTGACCACCATTGGACCCACCTATCCTCATCCAATGGTTACCATGTATTACCTAGATTTGATGGCCCTCATTCACTTCGAGACTTTGGGGCTCCAGCCTTCGGGTATTCTTGGTTTTTCTGAACTTCTTACAGCTAGAGTGGTCAGCGCCGAAGTTGACCACCTTATTTCCTTTAGTGCAATCTGATGGCTCAACATTTCCATTCAAAATCGATGGTCAACATTTAATTTTAAATTAAAGCTAACGGTTGATAACTAATCTGAAGCTCCTTCTTGATCGATAGTTGGCGTTTATTTCGTGACTTCAGGATTTCATGGATTCTTCCTTGTATCTAGTAATTGCCGAAGTGGCAAAGTGCCAAAACTTACTCTATCCTTCCACTTGGTTTCAATCAACGGTTGAGATTTCAACTGACTGTAACAAAGTTTCCTCACAGTTTTCAGTGCTCTTCTTTCTGATATGTTCATCGCTATTTATCCTGAGCTTTTAATAAATGTTTGTGCATTATTTTATGCACTGATCTTTAGTCGTTAACTCTCCTAAGCTCTTAATTTATTGTTCTTCGTTACTACTTCTGTATGTGGATTCTCTGCATGCTACTTTTCCTGAGCTTTTAGGAACATAGGATCATTGTTGATTCTATCATGATCAATAATGATCATGAATTGCTTCTACCCCAAGGTGATATTCCTTTTTCTCTGATTACTGTATATGTTTGACTTATGTTTCCATCAATGACAACACACAACCAATAATGCCAACATAAATAAATATACACACCATCCATAAATAAACATAAGATATGGCCTGGGAAACCCAATATGGGAGAAAACCTAACTAGAATGTGAGGGCTTCTCTGCTCTCTTTTCTTCAAATGCAAGTAAAAAGAAAGAGGCACTCTTTGTGGAGTTTCCTTTAACACTTTGGCTTGTATGGTTGTTACAAAATATCTCCTCTTTTCTTATGCTCACAAAATACCACTCTCAATTGTTATTCTATGGAACAATATACAAATAAAAAGAATGGAACCCCTTCTCCTCCTAGTGGCTTGGTATTTAACATAGCTCGATAGTTGTCTAGGGTTAGGGTATTGACTTCCTCAACTCTCAATTAGTGATCAGGTTTGGACCTTCTAGAATGTTCTATAAAATGCACTATGTGGCTAGCCCCACATATTTAAGTAATGGGAGTTGACATGACATCCACTCGCACCATGGTGATCAATACGGTAGGTCAACTTGAGGGAGGCATAAATTCCGGATACGAACTCTGACTGAGGCTATTATTGCACCATTGGAAAGGTCTTGATGTGTAGAATATAGGTAGCGACCCCTTTGAAAGGTTTGGAGCATAAAAAAGTGTCGTTTGATGCCATAAAATGGATTTGGAAGAGTTCAGATGGTTTTTTTGGACCCAAATTTCCAAATTGGGACCAGCCACAAAAATGGCTATGAATGTTGATTCCTCCAATTTTTCACCCATAAAGCATAAATATAGATGAAAAATTATATAATTATACAGTATGGATCAATTGGTCATCAAAGTGGATCTCTCTAAAGCTTTTGATAGAGTAAGTTGGCTTTACTTGAGATTGATTCTCATTCACTTGGGCTTATGTCATCAATTTGTGGTATGGGTGATGAATTGCATTACCTCGGTGACTTTTTCTATTTTAATCAATGGGGTTGCATATCTCTTATTCAAACCAGATAGGGGTTTAAGGTGGGGTCGCCCCTATCACCTCTCCTTTTCCTTCTCGTAGTTGAAGGCCTGAGTAGGTTAATAAAAGAGGTTGTAGCTCATGGTAGCTTCAAAGGAATTTGCATAAGTCTAGCATGTAACAACACACACATTTTATTTGTGTATGAAATTTTGATTTTCTATGAAGGTACTAGAAGGGTAGTTGAGAAATTTTAAAACATCTTGGAGTTATTTTGTAAATCCATTGGTATGATTATAAATCTTGATAAATCTATCATTTCCTTATGGGGTGTCACTGAATAAGAACATGGTCATTTCTCCCAATTGTTCCTCTACCATGTGATTGATTTAGACCAAGGATTAAAGTATTTAGGATTCCACTTAAAACCCAACCTGTACCAAAAAATATGTCTGGAAATGGCCCATTTCCAAGGTGGAAAAGAAACTAAATACCTGGTGCAACCGATGGCTCTCTCACATGATTAGATTGGTTCTTGTTAAGGTTGTATTGAAAGAAATACTAGTTTATTGGATTTCATTGGCATGGGTTCCAAAAGGTATGTTGGAGACAATTAGGAAATTGTGCTACAAATTTATCTAATCGAGTAACCAAAAAAATAAAGGACTTGTATTAGCTTCATGGAATAAATTGGCTATTCCAAAGGCTAGTGGAGGATCGGGACCAAAAAATACCTTTCTCTTCTCCAAAGCACTAGATGTAAAAAACGTTTGGAGGATTTTACAGGGAAAAGGGGTGTGGATCCTAGTAATCAATGCAAAATATATAGCCCCAGCTACAATCAAATACTAGGCAAGAAACCCAAATAAATAGCTACATAATGCCTCAATAATCTAGAAATTTGTCAACTTAGCCTTTCATTTAGTAGGCAATTGGATGATTTGAAAGGTCGGGAAAGGCGAGAAAGTTCAAATTGTCCTTTATGATTGGATACGTATTAAAGTCTTACATAGATTACCTCCTTGTCTAATGCGGGATCTCAAAAGTAAATGATATTATAATCTCGTACAAATAGTGAATTGGTAGAGATCTACAAATTGGTAACAATAATGGCTCTCTTGGGAGGAACTAGGATTGAGTGAAGAATTTGGTAAAGACTGGAAGGGTTATTTGGAGGTTCTAAATGACAACAATGTAAAATTTCAAGATGATGATGATGATCAATTGATTTGGTCACTCAGTCCCACTAGAGCATATATGCCTAAGCTAGGCTACAGAGCACTGCATGAGGAAGGTTTGGATGAATAGTAGGCTTGGTGGTGGAGAATTATTTGGAAACAAAAGTGTCCTTCAAAAAATTAAAAAATGCATGTAGCTAATTTTAAACAATAAGGATCCTACTTGGGAGGTTCTCGAAAAAAAGAATTTCAACGGTCTAGGTTGGTGCATCTTATGTAAACAAGTAGATGAAACTATACACAATTTAGTTATAACGTGTTCCTTCACTAGAGAGGTTTGTAAAGAGGTGGAATGCATGATAGAGTAGAAAATCCCTTCCCCTAAACATAGCTTGGGGAGTATGACTTGCTAGGAATATGAGATAGTTTGAAGGAAAGGAGACTCTCCCTCTCAAATGTTTGATTCAATCTCTAAATATTTGATCCATATTATTTTGAGAACTAAATGAAGGTGGATATATAAAAATGAAATATACAAAGATATTGCAATAAACACAGAGATACAGTAATGCACAATTTTTTATTAATGAGAGAAATGTACAAAACTATAAAATTACAGAGTGAATGACTCACTAGAATGGTGGCAGCTTATCTCTGAGAAGAGGTGTGATGGCTACGCTCATTCACAAGAAGATGATGATGTTTACAATGAGGCTCCAAAGGTATTTTTAACATAAAGAAAATCCAAAACCCTAACCCCAGAAGATGAAACGCCAAAAGGTTTGTGGGCCCCGATGGTGGTAGTTGATATGCCAACTTCCCAAGGGTGTAACTTTTGCATACAATCTCCATTTTGGGCATTCTATACCTCATCAGAAAGGTCTAGCTGAGGAGTACATATTTCATTCGACCTTGCTACATGTGCCTCTAACTTTGTGAGAAGCATTCTCGAGCCCAAAAAACATCGTTTACGGCCTCAAAACGGCCCCGAAAGTTTAGGACCCAAAAAAACATAGAAAAACTGCCAAGGTGGAAACCCCTGTTTTGAGCCAATGGAATAGGTGGGTGGCCACCGATTTTCTCCTGGGTCATTCTTCCCCCCTTAGGAAGCAATATTCCCCATTGCCTCAAGTTCCCGTGGAAGATGGGGAAGTTTTTGTTGAATGTGAACCTTGGTGAATTGTTTTCCTTGTTGAAGAAGTTGTCCTTATTAGCTTGTTGAAGGTTGTTATGAACCTGTTGTTGGAGGGGTTGTATCCATTCAACTAATCTAGCTGCATGATCTTCCCAAGTGTGGAAGGACTATGTTGTTGAAGATGCAGTATGAGGAGTACAAAGGGATCTGTTGTAACTTTGTTGGATTGGGCATTGTGGAGGCACCTTCGTAGGTGATGCAACAATATTTTTGTGCTCTTCTACCATCTAATTTTGTTGGATAGAAAGGTCTTGGGCTTAGATTGCAGTGGTTGCAATGTCCTTCTGTTCACCTTCTACCCTGATTGTGAAGAGGCTAAACTATGTAGTATGAGAGATTACTTTGCGACACTGTTTTGTCAAGACAGTAGTCGGGACTACCTCTGGTATCATGTAGATCTGACCCCCCAAAGTAATAATAACGCTACAAGGTCGAGAATCATAAATAAAATGATGCTTCCATATATATGGTTGGCCTAACAGAACATCACATACTTCTAGTGGGGCAGCATCACACAAAACTGCATCCTTGAAGGGCTTGATGTCGTAGGACAAGCGACATTGTTGGCTGACACAAAGATCTTGACCCTGGTGAAGTGACCCGATGTTTTATGGTTAAGGGTGTGGTGTTGTCAAAAAATCCAATGGCTTGATAACCTCTATTGAGATTGGGTTCTTCTAGCTTCTACTATCAACAACAAAATGCAGTGGGGTCCCCTTCACCCACATCTGTGAATGGAAGAGGTGCCCCCCTCCTCAAGATCCTCTGGTTCTTCTGGTTGGATTGTTGTGGTCACGATAGTAGCAGTGGGTTATGCATCAATTATCTATGTCCTTTTATTATTGTTTGAATAAGAGTCTGATTCGGGGCTCGAATGTATTTCTTTGAGATCAGCTACCAATCACTGTTTTGAGTGACATTCATTGGTGTTGTGCCAAGGGATTTTGTGGAAATCGCACCACTTCCCAATGTCCTTCTTCATCTTCTTGTTTCTCTTCTTTTCCTATGTCTTGGACCAGTTTTCTTAAGGTTTTCTATTATGTGGATTAGGGCTTCCATTACCATACTTTTGTTGTTGTGGATTTGCATACCCAAATTCCTGCTTGTTCTGGTGCTTAAATTTTTGCTCCATTTTGACAGCTTATCGATAAGTGGCTCAAAGTGATGAGATGTCTAGAAATTCCATTTTAGTTTGGATGTACCTGTGTATATCCACACAATATTTTAGAACCATATGCCACTTAGAGTCTTTGATACCCATCTTGGTGCGCAATGTATGGAAGGTATTTGTGAACTCCGACATTGTTTGGCCCCTCTCTTGATGTAGCGTGGTCCATCTCATGCACTGGTCATCATAGTTTCCCATAGGGTAATATTGCTCCTTGACCGCATCCATAAAAAAATCCCAACTGGGCTCGACCCCAAATATTCCAGACTCCTCTGTGGAATTTTTCTCCCAGTAAGTTTCCGACCAATGTTTGACATGGGGGAGAGCCTTAAGGAGCCCAAAGGTGATCTTTTCTCTATCAGAAAAATTGTGAACAAAGAAATAACCTTATGGAAAATTTAACCACTTTTCCAAAGCATCCGCATTGATATGACCTTCAAATATGGGAATATCAAAATTAACTTGTACCTTGAATGGGGTAGCATCTCCAAAGAGACTACATGAAGAAGACATGCTTGCTATTGTCGAAAAGCGTTGAAGGATTTGGGAAAAAATCTCCAACATCTCATTCCTATGTTGCGTGAGAGCTTCTGTGAGCAACAACTTGATGGGGTCTTATGCTCCCTCGTCTCTCTTTTCTTCCACCATGGGAGACTGCTTGGGCTGGCGAGAGCGGTTTTCCTCAAGATAAACTAGCTCGAGACCCAACTCTCTATACCTTGACCTCGTCGGGTACATGCACTAAGAAACGAAAAGGAGTAGTCTGCTCTAATACCACCCTTCCAGATTATTTTGAGAATGAAATGAAGGTAGAGATATAACAATGAAATATATAGAGATATTGCAATAAACACGGAGATACAGTAATGCACAATTTTTATTAATGAGAGAAATGTACAGAAACTGTAAAATTACAGAGTGAATGACTCGCTAGAATGGTGGAAGCTTATCTCTGAGAAGAGATGCGATGTCTATGCTCATTTGCAAGAAGATGATGATGTTTACAATGAGGCTCCAAATTCCTTTTTAAACATAATGAAAATCCAAAACCCTAATCCCAAAATATGAAACACCAAAAGATTTGTGGGCCCTGATGGGGGTAGTTGATACGTCAACTTCCCGAGCGCGTAACTTTTGCATACGATCTTCGTTTGGGCCATTCTATACCTCGTCGGAAAGGTATATTTGAGGAGTGCATATTCCTTTCATCCTAGCATCTACTTTGTGTAACATTTTAGGCTCTATTGAGCCCAAAAAACATCGTTTAGGGCCTCAAAATGGCCCTGTAAGTTCAAGACCTTAAAATCCATAGAAAAACTTCCAAGGTGGAAACCCTTGTTTTGAGCTAGTGGAATAGGTGGGTGGCCACCAATTTCTACCTAGATCAATATGGAGCCAATTCTTACCCACAAGTGGAGGAAAAGAAATCTAGAGATAAACTCAAAGAAGAGGTAATAAACAAGGTTCTCCCTTGGGCATACTTTGATGGAGCTTCACAAGGAAATCCCCCTAAAGGAGGTGCGAGATGAATTATATATCTCTCCTCCATAGACCATATCTCTTTAAAAGTGGGAATTGGATAGGAATATAACATTTTTTGTGAACTGATAACACTCAAATTACTTCTTCAGTTGGCCCAAGAACATGGAGTCCAACAAATTCAAAATTTTTGCAAATCTCTCTTGGTCATCAAATTGATTAGAAAGGAATCTCAAATCACAAATATCACCTTACAACTCCTTTATGATGATATACAAATGCAGATGAAAACTTTCTCACATATCTCTCTAAGTCACATATAGAGGGACATGAACAACATAGCAAATAGCCTTTCAAAATCTAGATTGGGAATGGAACGTGGTACCTGGATTACTTCCATTCTACAATATGGTCATTCCACGGATTTACCACATGCTCATTGAATATAATGAAATACTTTTCTTTTTTCAACTGAGGATTGATCACAACTTTACAGTTTTGATGTATCTATCTATGTAACTCTTTGATAAAAGAAGCAACATGTTGATATTTATGTAATATTTTGGGGAAGAAACACTTTGTTGCTATATGTATAAAGATAGGCAAGTATGAAGATGGCATTTGCTCCAAATGGTTATCGAGCTCTTTTTTGAATTCCAGGAAGCATATGGCTTTGTAATTTTCTTTATCATAAATAAAATTATGGATTTTTTTCTTTGGAAAAAAAGGTTGAGATGTGAGCTTGGGAACTTTTAGTAATATTCTAGATTGCTCTTTCCAAATCAATTCATTCTTTAGATAACCGAACAACTTCCTATTTCATGTCCTAATAAACATGAAAGGTGATATGAGAGAGTTGATTTGATGTTCAAAATATTAAGAAATAAAGGTTGCAGAGTGAAATTATGAAATTTGAATTCTTGTTTCATCCATTGAGTAACTAGTAGAGAATATCCAAATATTTAAAGGTGAGAAACTCCATTTTCCATGGCTAGCATTAACACCAGCTTTAGTGTCATTAATTCACATAAATTGTTTGTTTCATTGCCTATTCCAACTATGAAAGATATATTGTGACTAGAGGAGAGATGTGGGATTCCCCCAACTCCTCCTCTAAGGGGGATTACCTGGTAGGCCCCATCAAAGTAATCCCATGGAATTTCCTTGTTTATTAAATTTTGGGAGATGTGTTTTGTAATTTGTAAGGCACATTGTAGAGATAAGGTATACCTTTCCTCAAATAATTTGGAGTTATTGGCTAACCTTACCTCCCATCCTATAGATAGGGTAAGAGATTTGTACCTCATGGAATACCTTCCTCAATGGTACTTCCTCTCTGAGTGTTTTTTAAACCTATTATTCTTTATGTTTCCAACTATACCTCCTTTGTAAATTTGCATGGCATAATAAAATGAGAGTTGGATTATAAGGATATCATGCAAAGACAACACCTTCCTAGGCCCTCATAATTTATTTTATGTAGGATATCTCGGGTTAGATATTTATTATTCAATAAGAGCCATATAAATAATTTT
>ML788657.1:635-27264 GCA_009831015.1 Picea engelmannii
TTTTGGTCTCTAACAATCACACAACAAATTTTCATGCAATAAACAAGTGCTTAGTAACCATTGCATAACATATATTATGATGGGAAACCCAGGTAGAATTCGTGAACAAGATTATACACAAATTCCTCCTCATACTAACTTGTGCTCATGTTCACTCCAACCGACTCCTTTGTAAACGTTTTTGTTCTAGATTGGAATTTCCTCCTCATCCTGTGAATCCAATGACCACCTCGTCCAGAGTATCTATGGCATGATGATTCAAACCACAATCAACATTGTAACAATCACTACTACTCTTGAATCCAGTGCTAGATGGATATTGATCCTAATGATAAGAAGCTATTGTATGCTCCTTGTAACAAGAAAGAGGCACTTGACTAGCCTAAATACGTTGAATATCCTCCACCAGTATATGATAATGCTCCTTCACTTCTCTCTAATATTTGGTCCCCGACACCAATGCAGCTATTTTATCCAAGTACGAAGCATTCCCTCATCATCCTCACCATCAAATAAATAGATGGCCAACTCATTCTCGAAGGCTTTCTTCTTCTCTCTCATCCATCCTATTGATGCCACCACTTACTCACACCTAAGACTACTTCTACTATTCAAATCCCCCATCGCCATCGCCAGTAGGAGAAAAGAAGCACTACCTAGTCACTCTTATGTTTCATTGGTGACCTATTCACTTCACTTCATACGTGAATGACACCCATGCATTTCCCATCCCAATTCATGACTTCTCTTAATGTGGTTGTTGCTAGTAACCGATGGGAAAAGGGACCCCCTCCACCCAGGGATTTGAAAAAGTGGTCTTTATCACAGAAAAAATAGTACTTGATCTCAATGTGCTTCGAGCTATCATGGAACACGAGGTTTTATAAAAGCTTCGCACAACTCCAATGATCACAATATATCATAGTCATGTCCAACACTTGATCAAATAGTCCAGAAATAAGATTACAAATCCATATTGCTTATGTACAAGCATCACAAGCTGCAATATACTCTGCTTCTGCAATGTTGAGTGCAACAAAATTTTGTTTCCTGCTAGCCCATGATATCATAGAAAATCCCAAGCTGAAACATATATCTGAAGTACTCTTTCTGTCATTTGCACTCCCTACCCTAATCTGAATCAGTAAATCCACGGAGTTGTACATCACTGTTTGAGGCATATCTCAAACCATAATTTAGCGTCCCACGAAGATATCTCAAAATGTGCTTTGCAACTATCCAATGCTCATGTCCAAGTTCCACATGGAATTGGCTCAACATGTTCAAAGCAAAGAAAATGTCCAGCTGAGCATTTACAAAATACCTCAATGAGCCAATCAATTGCCAATACAGGGACGAGTCTACCGGATCATAATCAAAGTCTCTCAGCTTCTTCAGATCTGTCACCATGGGAGTTTCCATGGATTTGCAATCCATCATCCCAAACTTCTGAAGGATCTTTACAACATCCTTTTCCCTAGGAAGATTTCACCGCGCTTCTGCCATACTTTTAGTCTCAAATAATAATGCATGAGACCAACATCCTTCATATAGAATTCAGAGGCTAACTCCCTCTTACATTGAATAATGAGAGGCTCTGCACCTATCAGAAACAAATCATCAACATATAGTAGTAGGATCACAGGTGCATCATTCACAACCTTGTAATAAAGGTTTGGATCAACATAGCTCTTGGAAAATCCAAGTCTTGTCAAGTAACTAAGAATTTGTGCATACCAAGCTCTTGGAGCTTGCTTGAGTCCATACAAGGCCTTCTTTAATTTGCATACATGGGTTTCTCTCAAGTGTACCTCAAAATCTTGAGGTTTCTCTATGTATACTTCTTCCTCATTTAATACATTAAGAAAAGCGGTCTTTACATCCATCTGATGTAAAATCCAACCCATGGATGCTACAAGAGATATGATGGCTCTAATAGAGGTGTATTTGGAAACTAGAGCAAACATCTCATCATAGTCTTCTCCCTCCTGTTGGGAGAACCCTCTAGGAACAAATATTGCCTTGTATTTATCGATACTCCCATCTATTGCATGATTTATCTTGTAAACCCATTTTAAAGTGACTATAGACTTTCCTTCAGGTCTAGGCACAATTTACCATACATAATTTTTCATGATGGATTGATATTCTTCCATCACAACTTCCTTCCATTCTTTCCTCTCGACTGCTTCTTCAAAGGTGGAAGATTCTGCATTGACATGACTTGTCATGAGTGCCACATAACTAGAGAATATTTTAGGCTTACTTCTTTCCTCGAAGGTGCCACTAGGAGGTTTATGTCTTTCTTCTTCATGTAAGGTGTATTCTAGCCATGTTGGTCATTTTATATTCTTAGGTACAACAACTGGTTCTACAGGTTCAAGTGGTTGGCCTGGTTCTTCATTTGGATGTTCTGGAGAACATGTACTTTCTTCTTTTGGATCTTCATGTTCCTCTTCATCATTGGAGTCCATGGAATCTTCTATAGATTTCTTGAAGGCAATATTCTCATCAAAAGTCATGTCCCTGTTGATTTCAACCTTCTGTTGACCCGAGACATAAATTCTATAAGCTTTTGATGTCTCACTATATCCAAAAAATATTCCCTTATTTCCTGAAGGTTCCAACTTCTTCCTTTTGTCCTTTGGAACATGGATATAGACAGAACAACCAAAGATCCTTAAGTGTTCCACACTTGGCTTCTTTCCAGAGAAGACTTATTCTCGAGTCATGTTCTTCAATATACGATGATGACTTCTGTTCTGAACATATATGACTGCCATAACTGCTTCTCCCCATAGAAACATGGATAGATTATGGTCATTCATCATTGCCTTAATAGATTCTTCAATGGATCAATTCTTTCTTTCTGACACACCATTCTATTGAGAATTATGTGGGACAATTATCTCCCTCCTAATCCTCGCTGCTTTACAAAAGACAACGAGATTCTTGGAGGTGTATTCTCCTCCATTATTAGATCTTGATTTTCTTGTATTTGAGTGAACGATGTCCAAAAACTCATTTTTCTATCCACACTTCCTTTATAATTGGTAGTTGGCGAGATCACCTACCTCACCACTTGATGGATTCATCTGCTTCATGTTTGCAACTGTCACTGTAGCTCCTTCTTAGAGCTATTGCTTGTGACCTACTCGGAACAACAACAACAAAAGAAAAAGTATTTCCAATAACATTTTCATAAGAACATATCTATGGTAACAAGGATGGTAGTCATCATAGAATTACTAAGGTGACCTGCCCAAGAGAAAAACAAGAAATATCTCCTAGAGGATATGTTAGTTCATTTTGCAAACAAGTGCAATAACCATCTATATCAATAGTACTTACATGTAACCAAGTATACCTAGCAGTAATATAACATTTTAAAGATTATTGTCACAACTATAATGTTTACTTGTACTGTAGCAACTATCAAACTTGATATGTGCAAATTGAAACTTAACAATTTGATCAATAAAACATGGAACCTGGAGCCTCAACTGCTAGGGAGGGTGCGCTTGTTCCTATGTATGTAATGAATCCAATATCACTGCTTGGACAAGGTCTCTTGTACATTCCCTACAAACACACTCATACTTTGATGGATGATATAACTTGAAAAGCATATACAAGTGCATACCTTTGAAATTTGTAGCATCGTTCAACTTGTCTTCTAATCTAAAACTAGACACCATGTTGAAAAGAAGAGGTTAGAAACCGAATAAAAAAGGTTCAATGATTAGAACAAGCTAGAAACCTTAACATTTCAACTTTGACCATAAATCAATTTTGAACAAAATTCAACCTTGGACTTTGACTCTGACCAGTCAACCTTTGACTTTGGATTTGACTAGTCAACCTTTGACTTTGACTTTGACCAAGAATTCAAACTTGACATTTTTGTTGTCTAAGGGCACCAAAGGGTGCACTAGGCTAGGGCACACTAGAATACCCAAAAATTAGGTTCAACGCTTCACTGAAAGTGCCCAAGAATTTAAGTTAGGGTTTGCTGCAACTGCAAAATCAGAAACCCTAGTTGCAGTTGCAACTGGTGCTATACCGAGCTTAACAAAGAACTTTTGATCTACCTTGCAACGATTAGACTGTTCTGAAGGTAGTGTGGGCCCATAACCTATTAGAATATTTCGATGTGCTCATTTAAACATAAACAATATCACAATATTGTCACCCAACCATAGGCATGCAACCACCCCCGAGCACCTTAACCTTTGCTAGATAAAAATGATTTTTGAAAGACAAACTAGAACCAACAAATAAACCCTAGATGCAACAGTAGCATGAGATGGAACCAAAAAACACCATCCAACTGCAACAACATCACAAGACAAGGAGAGCGCACCTTCTCCAAGGGTAGCGCAAAAGAGAGAGAGTCTCCACAACCACAAAACAAGAACAATACTCAACTGCAAAAGTTTCAGTTTCACTTCTTAGGATACCACCAAGAATACAACCAAGAATATCAGAATACCACTAATAATGTCACCAATAATACCACCAAGATATACTAGAAGGTAGGGCGTATATCTTAGGCTAGATAACACTAGAGAGAGACCAATAATCACCCTAGAAGATCCATATTCCTTTCTTGCAGCTGCAGCTACAAACTTGTGCTATACCTTTAGGAGAGAGTCAGTGAAGTGTGTACAAATGAGCTCAAGCGCCTTCTATTTATATTCCTTCTTGTCACCTATCTAGGCTGGCTTCTTTTTCTGGAGGGTAATCCTTTAATATTATTTATTCTACTGGGCCGACTTGTCTTCTAGGGTTTTTACACATCTATTTAGGGTTTCTCTTGCTTCTAGAATATTCTATTCTAGCCAAAGGTTACACATGGAGGTTAATACCTCCCGCAACTACCATAATATCAACACTACACATACTTCATTGAAGTAAATTTTCATCCTGTAGCACCCGCGCATATAGTATATTACTGTTGGGAACATTTTCGACTTGGCGAGGAATTTTCCTTTGCCCATAAATCATAGATGTACTATATATTGAAGTCTAGGGTTGTCGGGGCATTTGTTAGCTACCCACATACCATATACACTTTCTATCAATTGCACCCTCTATTTGTTTTTCACTATCCATGAATTCTCAAGTCAACTTCTATACATTTTTCTTTATCAATGAATGTTAAAAATCGCTTCCATACATTTTTTGGTTGCTATGGGAAGCCAAAATCACCCTGAGCATTTCACTTCATTGTGGGTTATTAAAAACAGTCTTCCAAATGTTTTTACACAACATTGGTGATCAAATTCACCCCTGGAACCTTCATCACTGTTGTTGGTCACTGGTTCCAACGTACAAAGGGTTTCCCTTCATTATTAGTTGTTGAATCTGCCTCTTGTCTATTTGTTTTAGCCATGGGTCGACCCACTTCGACTTGGCTTCCCCTTTGGTCGAGTTCCATTCCTCATTCGACATGAAGACATCCCTTGGTCAACTCGACTAGGGTAAAACCAACTTGGGTATATTCGACTTGAGTAAATCCAACTTGGATCAATTCGACTTGGTCAATTTTAATTACCTTTGACCCAACTTGTCGCATCTTTCCAACTCAACTTTCGGTTTGATTGGTCAATAATTTCCCGTAATCCAAAGAGTTAAGGTTATAATTTTTTTATTTCGCAAAAGTATCCATGTTGGTGAGATGGACAAGCCATAGTCCTACCCTTTATGGATCAAATGGTATCATAGCAGGTTCCAAATGCTTGGAGAGCATGTGCATGGTAAACATACACAACTAGTACCAAAATAATGGAAAATCATTGTTGTCAGGCCTACAAAGAAGCATATCACCTTCAATGGAAGGGAACCATCATGAAGAAGATGACATGGAAGACTTGGAGGTAAAATTGCCCCGATTGGAGCAAAGCATTGCTGCATTGACTGAGTTGGTGACATAGTTACTAGTACTGAAGGGTAAGGAAGCACACTCAACAAAGACTGAGCATGAATAACACAAGACTGGCCTGGAAGGTTCCAAAGGTGAGAAACTTGCAAACTCATGTAATGATATCAACGTTTCTTCATCTTCTAGTGTTCCTTTCAAAGTTGAAGCGAATCTTGAAATACCCATGTCTAATGGACAAACTAATGTTTAAGCCTTGTATAGCTGGTTGAAACAATTGGAAGTTTAATTTGGTTGGAATTTTACTTTGGTCTTTATCAAATCCAAGAAACACAACATATATCCTTTTCCCGTTTGAAGATGATCATACATGCTTTATTGTGTTGGAAGATTTATGTGGATGCACTAAGGATAGGAAAGAAGCCCATGGTGATGAAATGGGAGGACTTCAAGGCATTACTGAAGTCACAATTCTATCCCATAGGCTACGAAGAGGAACAACTCATGAAGTGGTAGTACCTTCGACAAGAACAAGGACAAGGAGTGCAAGAGTACACTTCTGAGTTCAGGAGGAAGGCCATCATGTTGGGTATTTCTCTCGAATAAATGGGGGTGGTGATGAAGTACCTTGGAAGAATTTCCATCCATATCTAAAGACAGTTGCAAATTCATGGCGTGAAAATCATAGATGGGGCAAGCAAGAAGGCCCTCTACATTGAGTTGGAATCTAGGAAAAGACAACAACACATGAGCCAATAAGAAGCCAACAAGAAAAGATACAAGAAGATAGTAGCCACAATCGAAAAAAGGAGGGATACTAGTAGGAATTGCAAAGATTGTGATGTTCATGGACACACAGTAGAGAAGTGCTAGAAAATTCATCTGGAATTGCTTCCAAAGTGGTTAAAGTCTAAGGGGAAAGTAAAGGCATCTACCGAGACCAAAGAAGAAGCAATAGAAATCACCTCTGATCTGGACGAAGCCATAGCTTGCACCACATTACAACATCCAAGGGAGAGTAGAGATAAACATGCGCTATTCCAAATCAAAGTTAAAGTGAAGAACTAGAAGGTAAATGCCTTGTTCGACAATGGTTCTCAATGTAATTTGATTTATGAAACATTAGTTGACAAGCTTGGTATAGAAACCTATGATCTAGTGCAACCAAGTTTACTAGTATGGTTGCAAGGGAAAACTGTTATGAGAATCACTCAGCAATGTAAAATCTAGTTCTCCATTAGTGCTAGCTATGTTGATGAGATAGAATGTGAAGTTGCACCATTGGACGCATGTGGATTGATGTTGGGTAGCCCCTACTTGTGGGATAGGGATGCTACCTTCTATATGAGAGAAAACAAGTATTGCTTGGTAAAGGGTGGCAAGGTATACCTCGTCAAAGCACATCAAGAGAGAGAGAGAGAGAGAGAGAGAGAGAGAGAGAGAGAGAGAGAGAGCACAACTCATCTAGCAGTGAAAAAAGGGTAGACAAGCAGGAAACAAGCCACCTTCATAAGCAATGGAATGGTGGATATGCAAAGGAAAATGGAAGCCTTATGCTTATTTCTCCTTAATGGTACAACTTTTGGGGACCAAAATCCTTCAAATGGGGAGGTGTGACCCTAATTGGATCTTGGAAAATGTTTGTAAATATTGTAAATAAACATGTTTTGTTTTATTTAATTTATTTGGTCTTCTGGCACAATGAGAAGGTGAAACGAAAAGCTGTGACGGTTGGCCTTCCAAAAGCATCCTATTAAAAATAATGAGATTTGCAGTGAAGAGGACACGAACTTGAGAGGCAAGGAGAAAAAGGGAAGGACAATAACATAAATGGAAGCTTGAAGAGGTCATCCAGCTTGATGTTGAGTGGAAGAAGGAGTTAATGTGCCTGTTCACTCTAAAAAAAAGTGTCTTTGAGCCTTGGCCTATGCAATTTTGTAATTCGAGTGAGTAACAATACATAGAGTCTGTGTATTGCTCACTCCTCAATAATTTTCTCCCAAGCATAACAAAATTCCCATTTAAATGTTGATATCTGTGAGTTAACACATTTTGTTCTTTGGGTACTTTTGTTATGAGTTGAAGTTCTTTATACATACTTCATTGAAGTAAATTTTCAGCGTATAGCACTTGCACATATAGTTTATTACTATTGGGCACATTTTCGACTTGTCGGGGCATTTCCCTTTGCCCATAAATCATAGATGTACTATATCATGAAGTATGGGGTTTTCGAGGCATTTGTTAGCTACCCATGTATCATATACACGTGTTGACAATTTTCCTACTAAAAATTGCGCCCTCTATGTGTTTTTCTTTGTCCGTGAATGCTCAAGACGACTTCTATACGTTTTTTCCTATCAGTGAATGTTAAAAATCAATTTCCATATGTTTTTGGTTGCTCCGGGATGCCAAAAACTTATTGGTATTTTTACTGCATCGTGGGTTATTAAAAACTGTCTTCCAAACGTTTTTACACACCACTGATGATCAAATTCACCCCTAGAACCTTCTTCACAACTGTTGGTCACTAGTTTCGACATGCAAAGGGTTTCTCTTCATTATTGGTTGTCGAATATACCTCTTATCTATTTTTTTTAGCCACAGGTCAACCCACTTCAACTTGGATTCTCCTTTGGTTGAGTTCCCTCCCTCATTCGACCGACAGACAACCCTTAGTCGAACCGACTTGGGTAAATATGACTTGGGTAAATCCAAATTGGGTAAATTCAACTTGGGTCAATATGACTTGGTTAAATCCGACTTGGGTAAATCCAACCTGGATCAATTCGACTTGGTCGATTTGCATTACCTTTGACCTGACTTGCCACATATTTCTGACTCATTTGTTTCCAAATCGACTTGTGGCTTGAGTGGTCAAGAATTTCCCATAATCCAAAGAGATAAGGTTATAATCATTTCATTCCATATAATTATTCGTGTTGGTGAGATAGACAGGCCATAGGCCTACAGTTTATGGATCAATTCATCTTGCGACATTTCAATGTTCCTTAAGGGTTTTGTCACATGTGACATAAATGAAATGTGATGTCACAATATGATATTCATTAAGGGTTTTGTTGCATTCCAATGTTCATCAAGGGTTATGTTGGGTTGTGAAGTTCTTCAATGGTTATGTCAAATGGTTTGATCACAGTTCATTAAGTTTATGTATCATTTGCAATGTTTGACTATGGTCAACTCCAATTGGGCATGTTTGAGCATAGTTTACTATGGTTGAGAAATTTTTATAATGGTTGAGCATGTTTCACTATGGTAAACGATGGTTAACCTTGGTTAAGCATGATATGTTTATGTCAAATAGTTGCACTACTTAATGGTTGTTTAGGATTGTGAAATTATGATGTTCATTGATGATTTTGTCGCATTCAAAAAATCATCGAGGGTTATGTTGTAGTGAAACATTCCTTAATGGTTATTTCGGATTGTGACATTCATATTGCAACTTTAAAGGCTATGTTACATTGTGACATTCATCAAATGTCATATCACATTGTAATGTTCATCAAGGGTTTTGTTGCAATGTGATTTTCATCAAATTTCATGTCACATTATAACGTTCATTAAGGGTTTTGTCACATTTCAATGTTGTTTCTATGTCACCCTAAGGTTAGTTGACTTTGGTTGGTCGTTTTTCATTATGATTCACTATGTTGTTTTCTTGTGGTTGGGAAGGGTTAATGGTTTAATAATGTTACTAAAATTTATGTCACATTATAGAGTTTATCAAAGGTGATGTTTCATTGCGAAATTCATCAAGGTTGTTTTCACATTGCAACATTTTTCATAATGTTCCAACATGGTTATGGGGATTGTGACATTCCTTAATGCTTATGGATTGTGACATTCATATGGTGGCACCAATGACTATGTCACATTTTGACGTTCATAAAATTTCATGTCACATTATGATGTTCATTAAGGGTTTTGTCACAATCTGACACTAACTAAATGTGATGTCACATTGTGATGATCATTAAGGGTTTTATCGCATTTCAATGATGCATTACAATGTGCCATGTGCTCTCTATTAAGGTTCTGCACATAATACTAGAATGACTCCATTACAGACTCTCTACAAAACTGTTCCAGCCACATACAAAATTGTTACACAGAATCACAACATGACTCATGCAAAAGCCTAGACCAACTTCTCCTCTGTTATTGATCTCAAACTCTCTAAACTCTCCTCTATGTCTTCGATGCTCCTTTTTCTTCTGTTCTCTACTCTGGCGCTCTATCACTTTCACCTCTGCTCCACTCGCTCTAGTGATCACCAATTTTGCATGCATATGCCACCCGCATGTAGCCCACGTAGCCTCTTTGGAGTTGTGGCAATCCTAACTAACTTTCCATCTCATCCCTTATCTTCCCCACAATCTCTCGTGTTTTTTGAGTTAATCATTCGGGAAGATTCTCGAAGATATTCTTCTTGATTTGGCATGCATGCAGTATCTTTTTGATCTTGAGTGTGCATCGTATAAATTTAATTGTTGCACGTGCCTTATTCCATCGATCACGCAACTACTGACGTGCACACAAAAATTAAGGGCATGCACTATTGTTCATGTGTGTGTGTAACCTTACCCAAAAATTTGGGTGCCAACAGATCTCTAAATGCATAGTCCATGGCTCTCTAAAAAGTGGCACCTACATTAATTAAACAAAGTAGCATTCTAAAATACTCAAAGGTGCTCCAAGGTGTGGTAAAGGCAATCTTATGTATATCATCCTCATTCACCCACACTTGATTGTAGCCTGAAAATCCATCCAACAATGACAACATTGTCAATCCTATATTTTTTGTAATAAATGTTCCATGTTAGGAAATGGGTAATTATCCTTTTCATGCGATACATTTAGATTCCTGAAATCAACACATAGTATAATCTCACCTGTCTTTTTCCTTAACACTACAAGGTTAGATAACGAGGTTTAATGTCTTGTAGGGGAAATTATATTTTCTTGAAACAACTTCTACAACTCTTTCTGAATAAGGGGAGACAACTTTGAATTAATCTGTCTCATTTTTTGTTGGAAAGGCTTGACATCCTCCTTCAAAGGTATAGTATGTTGGATAATATCACCTTTGTAAGCTTTCAAATATGAGTATGCATTTTTGAAATGTCCAACGTTTCGAGTGGACACTCCACCCATCATCAGGGACATATAAAACTTATGTCCTTGATGATGGGTGGACTGTCCACTTGAAACGTTGGACGTTTCAAAACTTCACACACAGTTTTAATCAAGAATTCTCTCTAGCTTTCAAATCATCATAGGACCAAGGGAAGATATCTCTACACTCTTTGATCAAATTCTCAATTTCCCTTCTTTCTTCACTTGAATTTCCTTTATGAATTTTCACAATCTTTGAAATTTATAGGGAATGAATATTAACTTCCATGTACTCATCAAGTTTTACAATCTTTTTCTTTTCCTTGTACATGGCATGTTTGTAAAACATCCCTTCCAAATGAATAAGTCCATTGGGAATCCTTTTATCTATCAACTTCTCTAAAGCATCATTGTTCCAAATTTTCTACGATAGATATGGTAGAAGAAACCTTCTTACGTTTTCCCCACTCTTTGGAATTCAAGAGTGATTCACACATCTTAGGATCATGTGCATCGTTGAAAAAATTATAGCATGCGTAGGTCATAAAAGGGTTATGACTAAAAAAAAACAATCCTTGTCAACATTTGTAAAGTGAGAGAGGTAGGAGATCTAGGATCTACTATCGGAATGTGTTCAAATGAAATCATCACATTATTCATGTCTTAAATGATATGAAACATAATCAATATGTTAGCTTTGTGACTTGGATTCTAATAAGGTAAGCCATTTCTAAGGTTTTTCTCTTCTAATTTGAGGTAAGTTTGTAAAGCGAACTTGAAAGTATTTACATTATGTTCCTCTAACATGTTTTACTAAGCAAGGGGTATAATATTATAATAGTGGACCAAAGTTTCTTGGTGAGTTCAGTGAATAACCTTGGGGATCTTGTTAAACAACTTCATAAACTTAAGGTTGAACGCCTAACTAATGATTTTACCATTTTTAAAAGATAAATTGTTGTAATTTTTAATCTATTCAATAAGATTTTCCATGTAACCAAAAGTGGACTTAAACCAATAATTCAACTCAAACTAGGTACAATTAAGAAAGATTCACATGCATGTGTTTGTAATGTATCTAGGGAGGATGATATGGGGTAACAAGGGAGGTACCCAAGGGGATAATGAAAATAATGTGTCCATAATAATGGAATAGTCCCACTTGGTAGTTTATGAGTAATAAATAGTCCCACTATGTAATTAAACGAAAATAATATAATAATAAGGGGTAGTTGGCATAGGCCCCTAAGAATACTCATGAGAAAGTATAAATACACATGGGTATCATTGTATTGAATGTGTGTTGGATGTATTGTTTTGTAGCAAGCATGGCTCGTGGAGTGATTCCTTCCATAAGGAGTAATTGATGGTGTTACCCTACCTTAAGGGTAACACCATCAATTACTCCTTATGGAAGGAATCACTCCACTATCCATGATTTCTACAAAACAATACATCGAACACACATCCAATACAATGATACTCATGTGTATTTATACTTTCTCATGCGTATTCTTAGGGTTCTATACCAACTACCCCTTACTATGTTGAAGGCATGTATATAGGGACATGTTTTTCCCAAAAATTGTCAACCAGGCAAAACCTGTTGTCCAAAGCCCCTAGTATTTATACACCTCCAATTTTCAAGCATTCCGTGCTCCATTGGTTTTCTTCTCCTTTTCTGTCTGGATTTGTACATGATTTGACTTATTCATTATTTGAAACTACATACATATTGGTTTTGTTTGTCAGAGAATATACTCATAGACACAATCATGGTTCATGTAAACAAACAACGTGTCATAATGAACCCTCTACCCCCATTATTCTACTATCATGCACACTACGAACTACTATAGCAGGTTGGGGCCATTTATCATCAACATAGAAAAATTGATCATAATCTCCTACACTAATACCAAAACTCATCCTTGGAAAGGGAACAAGCATGTACCTTAGTAATCTCATACAACGAGTCTGTCAAAGGTTGTTCATGCACTTTCTCCTCGGCCTCCATTCTAATCCCTCACAAAATAATCTTTCCATATTTGAGCATCTGTGAGCCAAAGCCATGATGTATTTGTTTGATTCCTTCATAAAGATAAAAAACCTCTAGCACATCGATTAGGGAGGTGCTTCAAGTTTGGGGATGCTTCTAAACTCCTTTGTGGATTTAGGTTGACTCAAACATCTATGTTTCGCATGGTGCTCCTTGGGGAGTCAACATCATTGAGATAACTAGAGCTTCTCCCAAGCCCTAATGGACCCTTTTTAGCTCCATAATATTTTCAAAATATTCTTGCTACAACCCAATAGTCCTACAACATATATAGATACAAGGTCATCATCATCAATACAAAATTTACAATTACTTTAGTTTTAGCAAATAAAGCATATGTCACATTGTATCATTTAAACATGTCATAATTGTTATCCCCACATATGTATCTATAACAAATGATAAAAAGAATCAATCTTTGTAGTCTTGAGAATATCATAATATGAAAACGTGTCGTCCATACAATACTCATGCATTACCCATCCAATATTTTCTCCATTGGGTGCTCTCCCCTTGTATAAAACAAGAGTTTTCTTCATGCCAACCAATGTATTGGTTTATAAATCTCTATGTCTTTCCTAGTGACTTTCCAGTATCCAACCTTTGTGGCTTAGTTAGTTTGTGTCCCAGTTGGAGAATTGTGGTCTCGCAAACTGAATAAATACCATTCTTTCTCTCCTATTTTAGCCTTGTCTTCAAATATAATACACACATTTAGACAATATATTTCACAAAACCATATACCATAATGCAAATACACTATAAACCGTGAATCTATGCAATAATATCACAATCACAACTATAATAGAATATAAAGAAATTTGATAAATAGATTTGTTGCAAGGTTCAACTAAACAAATATTGCAAGAATTTAACATCTCTAAGACTCCTGGAAGTTCAAAGCAACCACAAATTGAATTTGAATAGAGATTGAAACCACTAGAGGGTCTTCTACCTCTATAATTTTCTACAAACTATTTTAAATTTTGGCTTCTTGGACAAGACTCCAATGAACCACATTCAGTATTACATACATTCTTGAATGCACTCGTGAAACAACAATTCACAAGTGATTGGTGGAATAGCCATGGATTCAAAATTTCCAATAGCTAACGAAAGTAATTACTTTATCCTATTTAATCTCTTAGCTTCCATGTATATGGAGGACGTGTTTGAGGCACTAGAGTGCATGGCCTTGGTTGTCTACAATATTTTAACAAGTGTCATGGAATCCTATACTTTAGCATGCATAGACATGTCCAATGGAAATATCAAATTTTATGTAGCTCCGAGCCTAACAGTGGAAGCTTTGGAGAAAGGTAGTTATTTGGTGTTTGTGTTGATGGCAGGAATATTATGACCCTCCCCACTTGTTTAGTTGCACCATGATTTAGAGTAAATACACCACCTGAACAAAATGATTAATGCTCAGGGGTGAGGAATTCATACCCATATATTTTGAGAAATGACCCATTTCATTTCACAATAGATTGTAGACATTATACACATTGGATCCATTTGAATTCACACTATTTTCTTAAAACTGTCTGAAACATATCCCAAGCTATTTCCCCTGCCAACAATGGAGTCACCGTCTTCTTCTTCTGCAAGATATGAATATGGAAATGGGAATTCAGTTTGTTGTGAAAATGATGTTGCTTGTCGCGTGAATTTGAATGGCACTGGGGAATTAAAAAACTTTTCTTTGTGTTCCAGAAGAGGAAGGTGAGAGAGAAATATCTCAAGCGAGAAGAATATTTGAGTAATTATTTTTCATGGTGATTTTAAGCAATTTGCATGTTCTCAAGATGTTCATAATGTTGCTTGTCCAATTTACTAGATGTTCATAGAGTGGGCACCCATTATATTTCATTCTTGTGTACATGAACCTATCCGACATGGATTTAGGGGATCCTCTTTAGTTGGGCTAATTAAGAGACATGTGAAGAATGATGAGTTGTAAGACTTGCAAAGATAAATAGTGTGAGACATCCTATGTTTTCCATGTTGGACTAGATTGAGATCAAGGGGATTGCAATATGTGGTATGATGTGTCAACAGTAATTTAATTTGTGTGCATCCTATTTTTGACATTGCTTATCCACATTGGTTATGGTATTTGTGTATTTATTATTTTTGGACTTTAGAAAGGGGTGAATTTGGCCCCAAAGCCTAAGTTTTAATTATTTCCAAACAAATTCAAAATGTAGTCATCTTAGTTTAAGAAAGGAACATGAGGGACCATTATTGATGCAACCTCCACATTCAGAATGCCCTGTTCCAAATATTGTGTTCAAATATTCAAGGAATGGACTTAAATTTTTTTGTAATGCTCACTTTAAGAGAAAAAAACCACCTTATTATCATTTTCTAAGTTGTATATATGAATTTATTAATTGTTAATATTCCATTAGTTTCTACCAATGATATGAAATGACCACCACTGTTGGTACAGGGGTAGACCCAGGGTTCAACTCCAAGAGTGCACCAACAAGCCCTAACTACTAGCCCTTTCAGCAACACCTACGAAGCAGATGCAGTCTCACCTGAAGTAGCTATAGGGGGTTGCAGGACACATGTGTCTACAACCAAAAGGAATGCAAAGTGGATTCAAAGCAACGACACACAACAACCTAGTATTCTCTATCTTCCTTAAACCTACTGCGCAAGTTATACTTCGTATCTAACACAATATCACAATAGCATCATATCAAATGACAGAGAACACATCATCAATCACACATAACACAAGATATACGTGGTTCACCCTCTCCCTAGGGATACGTCCACAAAACTGTGCTTTATAATATATTAAGATGAAAGCATACAGTTCTTGTCTAAGCTCTTAGCCAACATATCTTCTCTCTTCTCCTCTATGTCTCTCCCTCCCTGCACACCCAACTATAGGGTCAATATTCACACCCAGATGAATATCTTACAATACCATAAGGATCCCTCATTCAACACTTCTCTCTCACACAATGGTACTCGCTCAATCATACAATACAATGAACTCTCAACCAACTTAGCACCAACCATAACAACAACCCATCCTAGGTCCTTTAGACATTTATTTATACATTACAATCACTCACCGACATCTTTAGGTCGAGACCTAATTGTCAAAAACCCTAGATACCAAAACCGTAAGTCAACTTGACCCACGTTTTTAAGGCTGCGCCAACCTATCTTTCCTTCCTTCACGTGCGGTGCTTCAAGGCATCTGTTGACATCTTCTTTCACTTGTTGATTTGTCCACGATCCCTCTTCCTTGTTGATCTATCATCCTCGATCTCCTCATCCAACGAATTTCTTTCTCTTACTTCACTCCGTCTTTTCTTCTCTTTTTCTCACTTCGACCCAATATCAGTCATTGTGTCTTCCACACAGTTCACGTTTTTCCTTTTCTTCCTTAATCTTTGATTGATTCCATATCCAAGGGCCAACATGCCCCCAAAACTCACCTGTGACTCATCCTGAGGCACTTCATATATGATCCTTCTATTGTTCTTTGACTTCAAACTGCACGGGGTAGCCTGTGCTTTCAACTCTATTCCTCCCTTCCTTTCTTGTGTAGACTGTCTTTTCTGTGTCTGGTACCCAGTTTCAACTGCACCTGGTACCTAGACCCTTTTGCCTTTTGATTTTACTAAGAGCTGCGAGGTAGCTGGTTGTCATAATATAATTTCAATCGGATCTCGTTCACCAACCCTTCCTTCCATTCTCCATTCAAAGTCTTCAACTGCACAACTCCTCCTTCCGTAATATAGACAATCTCATATGGCCCAAGCCAATGCACCTTGAACTTCCCTGGATGTCTCATGAACTTACTGTCATACAAAAATACTAGATCTCCTTGCTTGAACACTTTCTTCTTGATATGCCTCTCATGGTAGGCCTTTTCTCTTTCTTTCTGAACCTGCTGGTGAAATCCTGCAATAAATTTGTCTTCTTCCAGTTCGACCAACTGCACAAGCCTCTCTTGCACAACACCAATGTCATCCATATCTATAAAGGATACAATTATTATACTAGGAACCAAATATTCCATGGGTACAACTGCTTCTAGACCATAGACCAGTTTAAAGGGGGTCTGCATGATCAATTTCTTGCAAGTGGTTCTATAGGCCCATAATACTGTTGGTACTCTCAAATCCCAGTCATCCCTATTCACACTGCATATATTCATCAATGATGTCTCTAAGATCTTATTGAATTCTTCAACTGACCCATTTTCTTGTGGATGATAGGATGTGCTCTTCTGATGGTGAACTTTAAATTCCTGAGTCAAGGCTTCAATGGTCTTATTGATGAAATGTGTGCCTTGATTGCTCATAAGGATCTTCAGGCATCCAAACCTGGTTATGATATCATCAAATATGAAGCACGCAACTGTAGTTGCACTATAGTCTTTAACCTCTCTTTCTCTGGCCCATCTGGTCAAGAACTCTGTCACAATGATTATGTATCTAGATCCTATGTGCTTCCCTGGTGGGTTTATGGATCCCACGAAGTCAATGGCCCATTTCTCAAATGCTTGTAGGGTCAGTTGTGGTGCTAAAGGAATTTCATCTCTTCTGGATGGTTTCCCAACTCTTTGGCATTCATCACAATCTCTGTAATAGTCCTTAGCATCTCTGTGTAGAGTAGGCCACCAAAGGCCAGCCCTAAGAATATTCTGTGTTGTTGCTTACCCTGCGTAGTGTCCTCTTGTGATTCCTTCATGTGCTTTTGCGAGGATCAATGGTCTCTTTGCTTCCATAACACACCTTCTCAATATCTCGTCAGGTTCCATCTTGTATAGCTATCTAGCTATAAGTGAAAAATTTGCAGCGCGTACTACCAATTGTTTCTTCTGAATAATCGTATAGTCACTAGGTGCCATTCCCGTTGAAAGGAACTGTACTATCTCCGTGAAGTGATCATCAACCTTTCTGATGGCCAAAAATTGTGCATCTGGCAGCGTATCCTCCAAACTAGTAGGTTCCTCTCCGTGTTCCAACCTTGATAAGTGGTCAGGACCTTTGTTCATCTTTCCTGGTTTTACCATGATCTCAAAGTCATATTCCTGAAATATCAGAATCCATCTGCATATCCTTCCCCCCAACACTGGCTTGTTGAATAGGTATTTCAACACAGAGTGATCAGTGAACATTTTAAAATGTCATCCCAACAAGTAGTGGTGAAACTTCTGCAACACATACACCATGGCTAAACCTTTCCTCTTAGTGGCGGTGTAATTAATCTGAGCTGTAGATAGATTCCTGCTAGCAAAGGCTAATGGGAGGTCGATGTCTCATGTTCCTGGTTGTGCTAACACTTCTCCTAATGCAATAGAAGATGCATCGACATGCACATGAAATTCCTTGCTCCAATTTGGGAAAACCAGAATAGTCTCAGTAACCATTTTCTGTTTCAGTGTGTCGAATCTCTACTGACATTGTTTTGTTCATTGAAATTGATAGTCTTTTTTCAAAAGTTTCTCCATGGGTGTTGTAATCTGTGCATAGCCTTTAATGAACTTCCTGTAGTATCCAGTATGTCCCAGTGCAGTGCACATCTGTTTGACATAAGTATGAGGGGGAAGATCAACTATAATGGCAATCTTAGATGGATCTACCAACAATCCCTTCTTACACACAATATGGCTCAGCAACACACCGAAGGGTGAAAAGAAGATGCAATTTTTCAGGTTCAAGGCAATTTGACATTGCCTGCACTTATCCAACATTAGTCTTAAACATTCAATATGATTTTGAAAAATGCTGAAAACAGTCCAATCATCAAAGTATGCTTCTAGAAATTTATGTAGAAAATCCTTGAATGCTTCGACCACCACCCTAGAAAATATGGCTGGTGCATTCTTCAATCCAAATGGCATCACTGTATATTGGTAAGATCCCCATTCTGTTGCAAATGTGGTCTTATGGCGATCTTCCTTAGCAATCCTGATCTGATGGTATCCCGAAAATCCATCGGTGAAGGAGTAGACCTCCTGTCCTCCTACATTGTCTAACACTTCGTCAGTAAACGGTGTAGGGAATGGGTCATGCAAACAAGCATCATTCAACTTCCTGAGATCTATGCAGATCCTAATCTCTCCAGTCTTCTTATCCGACACCACCATAGGGCTTATCCATTCTGACTCTTCAATAGGTTCTATGATTCCTGCTTCTATATTCTGTCTAGTTCAGTCTTCATTTTTTCCTTATATTGTGGGTTCAATCTGTAAGGTCTTTGTTTGACTGGCCTTGCATCTGGTTTTAAGGGAATTTTCATCTCTCCCATGGGCCCTTTAATTCCCTTCATATACATGAACTTGGTTGGAAACAAGTCCTGATACTCATGTAGCAACTTTGTGATCTTGTGAATAGTGGCAGCATCCCAATAATCTCCAACATTTGCAAGTTTTGGTGTCTGTTCTGTTCCAATGTTGACTCTCTTGATCTTGATCGACTTTCCAATGAAAGGTAGTTCAACTCCTAGTCCTTCTATGTCTCTTTGGCCTTCTGTTTCGATGATGTTCACCTTCCTAGGATCACCGTCTTCGTCAGCATTGATATTGTAACAACCTTGCAGTTTATGAAGAGGCGTAGCCCATTCATCCTCTTCCTACTCCAAACGGAATCTAGGTGCCTCCTCGAACACTTTCTGTCTTACAATCTGTAATACTTGATCCACTTTAGGATATTGGATTTCAAATAAGAAGGTAGTTACAAAGTTTTAGGTCATACTTTCCCAATCTGTAGTGATGATGCACAATTCTTCTTGAAGGTACCAATTGATAGGGGTTGTGTCAAGTGTGTTGATGAATTTATGCACCCACTGCTCTTGAGGAATGTTGCGCCAGGCTTCCTCTCAACTTCGCACATGGTCCTTCGGACAACTCCGACCTGTGTATCTAACTTCATAGCCTTCTACTTTCTCTGAGAACCACACTGTCATCAAAGTGCGACATTGTACCCATTCTGTAATGATGTGTTTGTGTGTCCCCCACCACCTTGCTAGAGTTGCTTTTAAGGCCTCATGCAATGCCAACAATCTTTGTTGTATTGGTACAATTTCTTCGAACTCCATCAAGAACACTTCTAAATGATTTAAACCATCAAAGGTAGGCAAGTTACTTACTGTTGTGTCGATCCAACGAACTTCTCTAGTCAATATAGCACACCTTCTAGTAGATACTTCATATATTTTGTTCTGCTAGTTCTCCAGTGCTTCTTCCGAATCTGATGAGCATGCACTCTCACTTCTCCAGCTTAAATTCCCATCCACCGTAGGATTAATGTAGTCCTGTTGTCTGGCTGTTAATTTGTATATGTTTTCTAGTTCATATGCGTGGTCTTTATCTCTGATGGGTTCTGTGTATCTCTAACCTTCATCGGGGTCTAAAGGTGCGATGACCCTAAGGCCATCTCCATCAAACATCCTTTTTATTTTCTTTAAATCAATCACAATCGAATTGTTAAAAGCCCAATCAATTCCTAACAACGCAGGGTAAGGGAAGCTATCATCAACTATCTCAATGACCTCGAAGTCCACAAATGTTCTGACCCCATCAATTTCTACAGGGACATGTTCCAATCTTCCAAGGGGGCTCACAACTTACTGATTGTTCATCCTAAGCCTAATAGGGGAATAGATCAACTTAAGTTTTCCCATAAGTGCCCAGGTCTACTTCGTCATGACATTGACTTCTGACCCTAAGTCAAGGACGACGTAGTCTATATCATACTCTCCAATTTGAGCATTCATGTGTAATTATTTATTTGTCCTCCTCTTTATAGATATTTGGTGTACTGCTCTACTCAGTAAGGGATCTACCTTACCTAGCTCGAACTGTCTAATCAAGTTTTGTAGTTCTTGTACAACACATTCATCCTGAATCAACTTAATACAAGTATATAAGAATTCCATGAGCTTGCTTACCTCTTTTCCTTCTTTTGGCAGAGCAGACTGATTGGATGCCAGAGGCATTCCATATTCTCTCACTTCTGGTCAAACCTTTGATGAAGAAGCCCGATCTCTTCTAAATTCCTTCCTTGCCTCCTCAAACACTTGTTTTTCTTTCTTTGCATCAAAAGTTTGGTTCTTCTCTGCAACTTTCCTAACTCCTAATTCTTCTGTAGTCTTTCCCTGGGTTTCTTTGTCTTCTCCTATAACAACGCCTTTTCTAGTGATAACAATGACTCTAGGATTTTCTCCTCGAGGTTCTGCTTTGATTTGTTGTATTTGCTGGTTTCCTCCTTGTTTCTCCTGAAGTTTGGCTAACAACATAGGACAATCTTCTATGACATGTTCGGATGAGTTGAGTAGCTACAAGTGGTACAAGGGTTCTGACAGTCCCTTGCCAAGTGTCCTAGCTGTGCGCAGTTATAAAAAATTATCTATCCTTGACCTTGACCCATACCTCCTCCTCGTCCTCATCCTCTGAATCCACCACGAGGGTTGAAGTTTCCTCTTCCTAGGGAATTATACTGTGCAATGTCTCCCTCTTGCTGTACTTTGCCTTGATATTTGTATATATCCCTTGACCTTTCATGCATGAGATCATAAGCTCTACAATCCATGTCATCATGTCCTACCGAATTACAGAATGTGCAATACAGATTTGTAGGTGTCTGGACATATTTTTGTAGATAGTAACATTCACTAGGGCGATGTTGATTTCTACATACCTCGCACCAAGGAAGGGTAACTTGCTTTAAAGGAATTGGGGCTCTAGATGCCAAATACTCATGAAATAAGGAACAATGCTCCTTGTCATGGCCTTTTGATTTACATCTAATACACCATATATCTTCTCTTTTATCTTTTCCCTTGTCTTTCTTCATATCTTCGACCTGCAGTGATAATCTAGTTAGCTGACTCAAGATTTGACTCATACCTAAGATGGATTCTCCCATAGTGGCTGATTCTAGTTTCATGGCGATCTCCAGTTCCTCAGCCTGCAAAGAAATATTCTGTTGCATCAGAGGGACTCTGATGTGTGGTAGGAGGGAAACAATGAACCATTCCTTGTTCTGCTCATCTCGGATATGGAAACTCAAGTGGCCCATCAAGGTCTTATACCTCTGATCAAACTCCCACACTGGTTCAACTGTTCTTTGCTTGATTTCTTTTAGTTTTGTAATGCACCGTGACTCTGACTTGGGTTTCTTGAATTCTGTAATCAGCTTAGTTTTGATCTGGTTCAGTGCTTTGGGCTAGGAAAATGCTTGGACAAACTTGATGTATCAACTCAGTGCGTGGTCTCTCAGGGTAGTGCTGAACTGAGCTCGTTTAACAGCTTCTTCGGTGATATTCTTAATACTCCAACAACTTCACATAGAAACCAATGCTGCTCAAGATCTTCAAATCCATCTCCCTTAAAGGTGGGTAGCCTCATCTCATCATCCATAGTTCTTCCTAGGTTTCCTGACTAAGTGTGTGTTGAACCACTTGTACCAATGCTCTGAGTGATCTGATAACTTAGGTTACTCTGGTTACTTAAAGCTACTGAAACAACAGGAGGAGTAATAGTACTTACTTCAACGATCTGCGTAGTTCTTGAAGTTTCTGGCTCTTCTCAGCGAGATTCTTCAGTATTTTCTTCTCTCGATCCAACAGATCCTGACTGTTCTTCACTCAGTAGCTCTTCCTCTTCCCCACTATAGAATCCTTCTTCCTAGAGAAGAGGCCCTTAATATCTCTCAAACAAGTTTGCCAAAGGAACTTCTCTAAATAGCTTTCCATTGCGTGTATGTCCGATCTCTGTGACATTGTCACTGTTTGAATTCTTGAAAATTAGCTCTTCAATCTAACACACTACTATATCTTCAAGATTTTCTTCTCATGCAATAACATCTTGATCTTCAACTTCATAAAATGTAAAAATTTTCCTCTAGGTCCCTTAAAGAAATATCTCTCTGCTTGGCTATATGACTCTACTCTGTCAATAGAAAAATCGATGATATACCCTCCAATGGTACTATCAAACAAGTGATCCACTGCTCTTGACACAACGTTATCAACTCTCTTAAACTTCTTGATCAACACCGACGTCCAAACCACAGGTGGCTTAGATCTGATCTCGAACTATGTATCTGCTAATCTGGCTAACCTCTCGTATAGCTCCTTATGAATTCCTCCAAAGAAAATATCACGTATATCAGTAAAAATATACCTTCCCAGCCAATCCTCTGTAGTAATATTAGGGTTCTTGTTCTAAACTTCAACAAAGTCCTTTAATTGATCTTCTATCCACTTATGAATCTCTGCCTTCGATGGAAACCACCTTGAAATTCCCTCAAGAAGATCCTGGTCCTGACAACAGAACCATTTGTTGGCACAAGGGAAGACCCAAGGTTCATCTCCAAGAGCGCACCAACAAGCCCTAATTATTGACCCTTTTGGAAACACCTGCAAAGCAGGTGCAGTTTCACTCAAAGTAGCTATAGGGGGTTGCAGGACACAATTGTCTACAACTAGAAGGAATGCAAAGTGGATTCAAAGCAACAACACACAAAAACCTAGTATTTTTTATCTTCCTTAAACCTACTGCGCAAGTTATACTTCATATCTAACACAATATCACAATACCAACATATCAAATGACAGAGAAAACAACATCAATCACACATAACACAAGATATACGTGGTTCACCCTCTCCCTAGGGCTACGTCCATAGAACTGTGGTTTATAATAAATTAAGATGAAAGCATACAGTTCTTGTCTGTGCTCTTAGCTAGTAGATATTCTCTCTTATCCTCTCTGTCTCTCCCTTTCTGTGCACCCAGTTGCAAGGTCGATCTTTGCACCCAGCTGAAGATCTTACAATACTAGAAGGCTCCCTCATTCATCACTTCTCTCTCACACAATGGTACTTGCTCAATCATACAATATAATGAACTCTCAACCAACTTAGCACCAACCATAACAACAACCCATCCCAGGTCATTTAGACCTTTATTTATACATTACAATCACTCACCAACATCCTTAGGTCGAGACCTAAGTGTCAAAAACCCTAGATACATAAACTCTAGATGTATCAAACCCTAGGTCAACTTGACCCACGTTTTTAGGGCTTCGCCAACCTGTCTTTCCTTCCTTCACGTGCGGTGCTTCAAGGCATCTGTTGACATGTTCTTTTGCTTGCTGGTTTGTCCACGGTCCCTCTTTCTTGTTGATCTGTCATCCTCGATCTCCTCGTCCAATGACTTGCTTTCTCTTACTTCGCTTTGTCTTTTCTGCTCTTTTGCTCACTTCAACCCATTATCAATCACCGTGTCTTCCGTACAGTTTGCATTTTGCCTTTTCTTCCTTAATCTTCGCTTGCTTCCATATCCAAGGGCCAACAAGTGCTACAATCAAGTTTACAAATGATAACAAATATCTAAAACGGTCCTCTATAAAGGGAAGTTTCAAGCTTAAATTTGGTAGAAATTTAAGTATATTGATTAATTTTAGAAATTATTGTGGACTTAAGATAAGGATTATCTAAATGGATTTATATAAACACAAGTCTGTGCAATAAATTTAAGATTTCAAATTCACGTAAAAATGAAACAATCAAATCTTTTAGCCGTGAGTCTATCAACCACTTCAACATTCCTATTCGCTCGCTTAGGGGGTATGCTAGTTATTATAATATTTACTTTTCATTACAAAGTGGGAATGTTTATTACTCATCAACTACCAAGCGGGCCTACTCCATAATTATGGCCACATTACATTCATTATCCCTTTGGGTACCTTCCTAGGTACCCCATATTATCCTCCCTCTATGCCCTTCGATACATTATAGTGTCATTATATTAGCAACCATAAAACAAGTGACATAGAGGGAATATCTTAATAACCACAATCAATTAATGAAACCATTTTAAGATCAAAAGTATCTCCATTATGAGTGGATACTTGTGCACACTCAGGGAAACCATTGACCAATAGGAAAATTGTAGCACATATTGAACTAGATGGAAAATTACTTCTCCTTTCACGTTGATAAGTAAAAGAAATTAGAAGCTTCCTACCATGACATTCATTAAATATTAACAGTGCAAACTCAAACTCATGAAATCAATCAAATATTAGAAACCATCCATCACTTATCCCATGCAAGCTATAAGAAAACAATTCCAATGCAACAAATACTATAAGGTTGTCAAATAGACTATGCATAAAGAAGGACACATGAAAGTATGAAAGGTGAAGGGAACCTATGTTGGTAAGCATAACAAACTTGATACTCAACAACTAAAAGTGAGTTATTTTTATTTCTTTCCTTCATATTTATTCATTAACTTCATAATTAATTTTTTCTAGGCAAGTTAGTTTAGAATTTGAATAATCTCTTCACATATATCTTAGCATCATATAAGATAAAACTCAAGTGTCACTCCAAGGCTTAAAACTTTGGAGTAAATTTCATAAATATTCCACATCTGCATAAAGTGTGCCATGCATAGGTTATGGACTATTGCAACACTCAACATACACCTCTTATCATGCCTAGGTTCAATATCAACATCAAATCTACCATTAAAATATCAACTTGGGTCATACAATTCTACAAATAAATTGATGTAAATAGAAAACAATCATAAAACCAATAATCCAATAATAGTCAAGATTCATTCCTTTTACATAGATGAATACGCTAAAAGCCACATTCACACCATAAGCATAATGTTTTAAAATTTGGTGCATGCATTCTTAATGAAACAAGCCTTTAACACATAGATTGAACCCGGGGTTTCATTTTGATCAAGGAAGTTTCATCTAGGCTACCATATCAAGCTTCAAAAAATAGGTTGTGCATGCACTCAATCAAACTTAGAATAACACTATCACTTCATAACCAATGTGCCCCCCTCTTTTTCTATCAAGGGAAAGAAACACATCATGATATGCATGATCATATACTCAACTAGATGCTACCGAGCATGCTAACAAAAACATTGTTTGAATAACATTCAAACCAACATATAAAATTCACACCCAGGTCAAAATTTGACCACTATTATGCACTATCAATAAAGAATGGAAACAAGATTTGAGCCAAAAGTATCTGTGAAATGGAATTATGTGAAATGAGGAGTAAGGATTTAGGATCTTCATCATAATTCATAATATTCCAATACAAAAGATAGGCTTTGACCCAAAAGGTTTATGAATATACAGATTCAAAGGTCAAGGTATGAACACTTCCTTACTTTACATAGACCAAGGTTCAAGACTCATAAGTTTTCCATTTATATATAGGCCATGAGATCAACATTGAGGATATTGAATTCCAAACAATAAGCTTTGGGATTATATAAGTCAATACAATACAACCATAAACATCCAAAGATAATGTAGGAATTTAAGCAGAGCTTGGCTTTAATACCCCATAAATTTCAAAACGATGAGAGCGAGTGTTATAGGGGCTAGTCAGCTCTACCAACTAGACCCACCAGTCGACCAACCAAGTCGACTGCATAACTAGGTTAGGGAAGTCAATCGAATAAACAGTTAGATTCGATTGACCAAGTAGTTAAGAAGTGTAACCAACTGATAACTG
>ML788657.1:27372-62094 GCA_009831015.1 Picea engelmannii
TGTGTGTGTGTGTGTGTGTGTGGCTATGTAATGGAAAGACAGAGGTTGTTTTGCAATATAATAAAATGCATTGATGTTTCTCTCACCTTTTGTGTATGCTTTCATATGTCTCTATGTGTGTACATGTATGTGATATATGATATATGATGCTCTATGTAAGGATCTACCAATAGCTTCTCATATTTTATCTCAGACTACAACATTGGTTCTATTGCCAATAGTTATAAACTTGGGCATGCATAGAGAAAAAGGCACATAGATGTTAACCTTGGAAGACATACATGAATGGTGGGAGTGTAAAATTACCAATTATATTAAAAACTACACAAGAAGAAACCAATTGACGTAGTCGAAGCACGTACCCAGTTCTTCTCAAAGATGCACGAACAATTCCTAGAATCCATTCTAGAAGCATTGAATGAATATATCAATCAATATAATGCACAAACTCACTTCCGATTAGAAATTGATGCACAAAATAATAAATGGAGGAAGAACAAAACTAAACTATTGGCTTGAAAATATCGCCTGAGATTACATTGAAGAACAAGCGTTTGAATATAGAGAGTCAGTCGAAACCATCAAAAACAAATTCTACATAGAATTGCACAATGAGTTCCTTTGCATTATCACATCCTTGCTTCATAAGTTCCTTTTATACAAGGGAGTCGGGGACATTGTCGAATATCGACCCTTTCTGAAAAATCCTCCTCCGAATTCCAATTGGCAATAAAAAAGAAGAGTGGGAAGAATTTATGGAATCCAACTACAAAGATATGAGAGAAGTATGGGATTATTTTATGAAGAAATGAAACTAGACAGAATGAGTAACACTAGTGACCACGAGTAAGTTGGGCAGACGATGGGGGGTTGGACAATCCGTGAGATGATACAATTCAAGTCAAGCACACCCAAGAAAAAAATTTCTAAAGTCATAAGGAAGATAACTGAATCAAGTGAGAACTCTGGACGTAGAATGTAAACCCATAAACCTTCAATATATATTCAAAAATTATAGTGGGACAGGCGGAAAAAAAGGTGAGAATAATTATGAAACAAAAGGGATCTCATAAATTTTCATAGGAAACCTACCCAGGCACGATAGATCATTGGAGCAGCCCTTGAGAGTGCCCTGATAGCTCCTGGGAGGAGTAAAATCTTGCAAGTGAGTATGGAAACTAGTGGCGCCCAACAAGTAGTTGACCAAGTCAATAGTATGGAGATCGATAATCCAAGACCCGCAGTTTGACTTTCCCCTGTAAGAAGCCCTAGTCCGGGCATTGCATGCTTCCTCCACCAGAGACTTCATGTGGATACAAAATCCCCAAGGGTGTGGTGCTGAACTAATAATGACAATCAAATAAGAGACACATTGTTAATCAAAGCACAAGAAATCATCCAAAATCGACAAGAGGACATACTCCTCCATATAAGATATTTCATGGACTTTGCCTCCCTATTGAATATGCTACTTGAAGATTCCAATTCAACAAATAACAAAAACACATCGATGCAAACCCATAGAGGATGATTCATGGAATATATATACAAAGAATTTCTCATAAATGATCTGAGCCCAAGAAAAGAACAAGTGCAATTAGCACTTGAATACATTTCGACTGAATATTGGCAACAAATTGTATTGGTCGAGTCGAATATCCAGACTTCGACTCTAGAAAGTAAGACCACATCGACTTCCTAGTCGAGAAAACAAAAACGGGCCTCAATCATTCCTCATTTATGAAGGTGATGAATATCCCAAACAACATTGGTTCATTTGTGAGAAATTATAGGATGCAACTGATATAATCGACGAGGATAAACAAATGGCACAATTTGTTAATGCACTTCGAGCCAGAGCCCTTACCTGGTGCATAAATTTCACAGATAGTCTATTGGAAATTGTGTTGTCATTGATGTCAAAGGATGTCATGGAGACTCTATGAGGCATATCTACTCTATATGCATGAAGGGAAGCATCCTAGTCGTTAACTACTACATCCAAAGAGGAGACCAAGAAGCATCCAACATGGTTATGTGTGAATTAAGACAAGAGAAACAAAATGATCCTGCAAATGACAGGTCCAAGGATCGAACCAAAACCATTAAAAAAAATCCATGGATAGATAGAGAAATTTTAGAGTGTCTGTGCAAGGCACTATGTGATGATAAGAATTTGTGTTTAAAGAAGAATGGCAACTAGACATGATCAAGAAGAAACAAGAAATCAAGGAATGCTATCTCTGTGTGAATGAAATAAATAGAGGAACAATATCTGGCAGAGAAGAATAAAATCCAGTAGTGTTTTCCTGCCCGTGGTCTGAGAAAATGATTATCCTTGTTCGATGTCCTATATTTACAAGAGGTATGAGAAAAAAAGACCGAGGAGGAAGAAAACACAATAATAAGAATCCGAGGGCACATCAAAAGATTTTTGTGTAATGATATATCCCACATTTGTTGGGAAAATTGAGCCCAAAGGGTTTATAATGAAAAATTAATATTATAGTATTTGAATGAAAATGGGAAAGTCATGGAACTCTGTGCCAAGAGTTACCTTTTGGTGTGGAGAACAGTGGACCCGAAGATGGTTAAATCCTAATTTTGATTCTCTAAGATCAACAACCAAGATCAAAGAAGTGGTGTCCAATACCCAGTGTGATAACTCAACCATGTCAGTGCCATGAGAAACCTCATCAAGACCACATGTCCAGTCAAACAAGTGCCACATCAGAAAGATTCCAAATCAGTGCCACTTTTCAAGACATGTATTGATGCCACGTCATAAAATGTATGTGAAGAAGACGTCTATGTTGAATCCACTTCATCTACAACATCAACACAAGAGATATAAAAAATGACTAAGTATAAAGACTTCATGGAGATAGTGAGAACAATAGAGAATCATGGTTATATGAAGAAACGGGTGCAAACCCTTGGGCCCATGGACCCACAGTGTGAGTTCGAAGAAATGGCTAAGTAGCAAGAGTCCGTTGGATAGAGGTGAAATCTAAAAAATGGCAAAGTACCAAGAATCGGTTAGACAGACGAGGTCATGAATAAGATAAGAATGAAGATGTATTACAAACCCATGGTGGAAGTTCAAAAAATCAACTAAGTGTCAAGAATCGATCAAACAAACAAGGCCACAAGAATTGAGGAGATGTTGTAGATCTGCAACCCATGGTGAAATTTCAAGAATTGGGTAAGTATCAAGAATTATTAAGTAACAAGAAAAATTGTGCAGATGGATGAAGCCATAGAGATAGACAAGTGAATCAGGCAAAGGCTTAGACCCGCGGTGAGATGTGAAAATTGTCTAAGTATGAGGAATCGATCGAACATCCCAGGAAGTTGTCACTTGTCACAGATCAGATGGTCCAGAGGGTGAGATATCTGACGACCTAAGAGTCACCACTTATCACAGATCGGATGACCCAAAAAGTGAGAGATCAGACAACCCAGAAGGTCACCACTTGTTACAAATCATACGACCCAAAAGATGAGATATTCAACAACTCATAATGTATCTTAGACCCCCAGTGAAACACTTACAAAAGTATCTAAGTATGGGTGCAAAGTGAGTGTGGAAGAACATGAAGTTGCATTCTGGAGGCCACAAAAGTATAAAAAGATATATCTTAGACCCATGGTGAAAGGATTGGAAATGAATCTAAATATAAGTGATAAATGAGTGCGGCGGAAATTGAGGGTGTAATTTGGAGGTCATGAAAGTTTAAAATGAAAAAGAGATATTCCCTAGACCTACGGTGAATCCATCAAAACAAATCAACGATCAAGATCAATCCAAGATCTAATCGAATGGTGGTTATGAGATGAACGTCCAAGCTATGTGAAAATTGGATCAACAGTCAAGATTAATCTAAGGTCCAGATCAGACGACTGCTATGCATTGTGGTTGTGTTGCATGTTTTAATTGGTAGAGAATGGATCAATGGCCATGATGGATTTGAGAAGAATATATGACGGATTTTGAGTATTGAGTGATATGTTGTAAAACCAGGTGGTCCCAATATTCTAAGAATAAATTGATGGATGAGATCAAATCAAGATTAGATTAGACGATGATTGTGCGTTATGACTGCATGGTGTGCTCTGGAGGACAGTTAAGTAAGATCGATGGTTGTGATTAAACGAAGGTCTAGATCGGATAACAACTGTGTAGTGTGGTTACACATGGTCCCGATATGCTAAAGAAGATTGACAATTGAGATGAAATCCAAGATAAATTGGAGGGATGTTGAGTGTTGAAGGCGTCTTGTGTATTTTGATGGATAGAAATTGGATCAACGACCATGCTTGATTTAATGGACCGCATCTGATGGTTTATGAGTGTTGAATTCTACGATAAGGTCCAGAACCAGATGGCATGCAATGAAAGGTAATTGAAGGTCGACTTCTAAGAAATGTCACGACCCCATTTTGAGGAGATATGGAGCTGACTCCATGGACATAATTTTGTATGTGGACAAATTCATGGAGGTATAGAGTGTATAAATAACTGTGTTCAAATCCAGTTCAAGTGTGCGAGAAAGTGAGAAGTGATGGAAGAGTGAAGGTGGAAGTAAGGATCGTGGAAGAGAATGAGAAGATGAGTTGGCACATACATGAGGTGTATAGTTGATGATGTTGGTACATATTGATGAGTATTTTACACATGATTGGTATATACTTGGTACATGGTTGGATGCACTTGTTTATGGTACAGGTTGATTATAGGTTGTTTGGCATAGGTTGATCAATGGTTGATGCACTTTTTTATGTTGGCAGATTGATATCTGTTGAGGATTGTTGCCTCATCTCAGTTGGTGCTAAGAATGCAAGCTAAGTCTTGCATATAGAGCTGGTTCTCTTGTAGAGTTGTACTCTATTCAGTTGTTGTTGAAAAACCCCTAGATTGAAGTCCATAATAAAAAGAAAAATTGTACATACATCTTGTGTTCTTTGTGTTCCTTATGGAGATGATTTGTTGATGATATGTTGTTGATATATGTCGTTGATATGTATTCACATCTAACTGATTATAAATGACAACAATGAGTAATGAGAAAGTGTTGAATGTTAACTAAGGAGTTTTTGTGTAAGAGGGAAGTTTTGGGAAAACGATCCCCACACTCATTCACCCCCCCCTCTAAGTGTGGTAGGTTTATCCAACAAATTCTGTATATATGGATTAGTTCCTAGAACGACCAACCAAGGGACCCCTTTCCGAGGGGAACCTTTTGTTTTTCCTTCATATGGGAATGTTGGTCCTCCCTTTATTACCACTTTGAGTCTTCCAAGATTCACTATTGGGTTATCGATATGGTTGTTTTCCACTCTGGTAATCCCGAATGCACCGGGTTCTTTGGATGCAAACACTCCACACCAATAACATCAACCTCATGTTGACCCTTCACCTTCTTCACCTATTAGTTCTTCTTCCATTTCTTCTTCTTCACCTAGTGAAAACTCTGAAGCTAGTAACTAATTGGATAAGAAGAAGAATAAAAGGAATATTAAGAAGAAGAAAAATAATCAAGGGGCCAAACTTCCAACCGATGCAGGTCATGTTGGAAACAAGCAACCAACTATTGTTTGTCATGTTGGGAGTGTTTATGATGCCGTCAAGACTACCAAGGCAACTCGTAATCCCAAATTCCCTTGCATTCTTTGTAAGGGAGACCATATTCTTAATGATTTCCCTACTTTATCCATGGTCTTATATGTGTGGTCTACGGGTTCCCAAAAACCCACGTCACTAGCCTCTGGACATCATGTTGATGAAAACCCATCAACTAGTCATAGTGTGGTTGGGGAAAAAGAAAAAAAGAGTAAAATTTCCTTGTAGGTTATGTGAAGGAAGTCATCAAACTTACCTTTTCCCTCGTATGGATGGGGCTTCATGTTTGTTGGAAAATATTATCGATGTCCAACAACAACTTCCAATTGCTTATCATATACCTCTCCAAACTTGCCACTGGTTGATCAAGTGATCGATCTAAGTCCATCATCGATCGATCTTGCTCTCCCCTTAGAGAGTGACGTTCTCCAAGTGGTCGATTCGATCCCATTCTCCCCTTAGAGAGTGACGTTCTCCAATTTTCAATATAATCCCATTCTCCCATAGTGACATTCAACAAGTAATCGATATGATCCCACTCTCCCATTAGAGAGTGAAGTTGATATTGCTCATGTTTTTCTTATTAATATTGATTCTTTCATACAAGGAGGAATTTCTCTTTCTACTATGGAACCCCCTCCAAGTAGTGAGGACATTATTGTTGATTGGCACGGTCTAACTGGACCTTGTATTCCTTCCTACGTACCTTTCCAAATCACTGTTCAGGTTTTTGGTAGGGACGTTCCTCAGACTATTGTCGACGAAGGTGCTTCCGTTAGTATTTTATCCTCAATTGCTTGGAAATATTTAGGTTGCTCTCAGCTTGTGTTGGTCACCCATAATCTATTATCTTTTAACAAATGAATCATTGAACCTTTAGAGATCCTTTCGTAGTTGCATGTTAGTTTTGGAGGGAAAACCGTCTATATTGATGTTATGGTAGTTCACGACCCCTTGAATTTTACTTTGCTCCTTGGGAGAGATTATGTCTACTCCATGAAATCTATTGTGTCCACTCTCTTTCGAGTGATACATTTCCCTCATAATAGAAAAAAATTGACTATCAATCAACTTTCGTTTGTTGGTCCTTCTTTGACTGCTAGCCACTTGCCTTCCCTAAATGGCCCTTATGTGCAAGTGGTATTGCCTCGCCACTGGTTAATTATGTGGAAATGTGTCCCATGCATTGAGCTTCGGATGAGAAAGAGCCTCTCACTATATGCTCATCTTATTTTGACTTAGATCCAGTAGTGGACATGGTGATCTCTTCAATAGGGCTATCAGAGCCCGATCTTCCTACTCGTATTGCAACCCTCGACATGTATTCCTTCCAGAGTGTTATTCTTTCATCTAATGAAGATATCCTAGAAGCCATGATCGAGGTAGGTACCTTGACATGTATTCCTTCCAGAGCATTGTCCTCTTGGAAGCCATGATCAAGAAGAAGTTGCGAGCATATTTTCTTCTCTGTGGCAAGCTCATTAAAAAATGAAATAGAGAGTCATGAGCATAGTTCATGTTTCTGTGTCAAGCTCATTAAAAAATGAAACAACCAACATGAGCGTAGTTCTTTGTCCGTCTCAATCTCGTTAAAAACTGCAACAATCCTCTTCCCCCCTCTGATTTATTCGATTCTTTTACTAGATCTCATGATTAAACCTTCATTTCCTCTGATTATGTAGTTGATCCTGTTTCTTGCTTTGGTGAACATTTACCTATTAGTAGCAAGGAGTCTAATCGGGTACAAAAATTGATGACCACATAAGATTTGCATATGAAATGAAGATTTGGGGCATGTCTCCAGCCTCTAGACCTCATGTTGGAGTTAAGCGACCAACTTCTTAAGCTAGGGGAAAAGTACCAACCACCCATGGGTATCCCTTGAAACCTTTGGAAATTACCTTGGGAAGTTTCGAGCACAATTAGCTTTTAGTTTCAATCTCGCGAAAAAATGAAATCTATCAAAGCGTAGTTTTACTTTGTTTTCAAGCTCGTGTACAAATGAAACCAATCTCGAGCTCAGTATTTGTTCTTTCACGTGCTAAAAACTACATGAGAATATGTTATTGAGTGTACTTTTATCAATTTTCCAGACTCATAAAAGCTATACGAAAAAGGAACTCTATGAATTTTCTTTAATCTCTTTTCAAAACCCTGCAAATATGAAAATATTATCGAGCGAACTTGCTTCCTTTCACACTCGTTAAAGAATTTGGAAGATCATCTATTTATTATTAGTTTAACCCTTTTTTGATCTGAGTATGATTAATTACGAAAAAGGAATACTCTATTCAAACATGGCTAGAAGAGTTCTCCTAGGTATTATTTTATACTTTTTTCGGGCTTGGGAGACTAAATTTACAAAAAAGTTAATCTTGGAGTTTCCTTTAAGTGTTTTTCAGACTCCCTAAACATGAAAAACCATCGAGTTTACTTTCTTTGGACTCATAAAACATACATTGAAAGAACCATATGGCATCGAATCACTCCTTCCTAGGGTTCATTAAAAATATTCTAAAGGACTCATCTAAAGGATGAGCTTATACTACAAGCATATGTTATCCTCCTCAAACTTGTGTAAAAATAAAGAGGTACTCGTCATAAATGGTGGGGGAAAATTGGGAAGGGAGAACTTGTATTACATCTATATTAATTTTTGGCAGCAAACCACTCTTGAACATGACACTCTTTACTCCTCATTTCAGATTGGGAAATCCACTTTTCTCTTGTTGGTCATACTTTTATCCAAAGTTCTATTTTGGTCCGTGATCCTCATTTTGAGTCAATGTTTCCAATATAGTCTTCGTTTCATCAATGTGTTCAAGGGAATTCCAACCAAAATCTTTCTATCATGTCATCCTTTTATAGTGTCGATCATCCCTGAGTCAGTCCTAAATCACTCTATACTCTGATCTACTTCAAATCCTTGTACATGTTTCATGTCATTGATGGGGGATACATCAAGTCCCTCCTATGATGGACCTATTCCTATCGACATCAACACATTATCTAGGGAGTTGGTTTAGAAAATTTACAATACCTTGGGACTTGCATGCCTCAATGGAAAGTCTCCTCATTCGACAACAAGTTTTCATCAATGACCTTCGATCGAATGATTCTATGGGTGTTCAACTTCAGATCATCTACTCACACTCAATAAAATGTACTTATGTATCTTGAGGAACATCGTCATCGACATTAGTGGTTCCTCTCACATCTTTTAACAATTTTCATCATTGACTAGTAATCAAATGGTTTCTACCATGTTCAACTTCGACACCTATATTCACATGGTTAGATTCATACTATGGGACACTAGAAATGAAGACCCTGGATCCTTATTGATAGATCCAGGTTGTGATGGAGTATTTTGAGAATGTATTGTTACATAGATCCACAATGTATGTCTCGTGGCTATGTTCAAATTTGAGTCATTATGACATAGATCCATAGTGCATTTTTGGTGGCTATGTTCAGATTTGAGATATCATGGCATGGATCCACAATGTAATTCAGTGGCCATGACCTATATTAATTGACATAGATATTTGTATGTAATCTATTATGCTTTGAATCATTTGTATTTTGAGTATGGGAATGCCTACCTCAGTGATGATACAATAATTCCTTGTTTGTTTTTGACAGGTATCCAATCGATGAGTTCTTTGTTTCAAGACCCACATGGTAAAGTATTTCAGCTCTCACCCCTTTCTAGATTCACACTTTGGGGGGGATTTTGTTACACAATATTTTTTTGCAACTGATGATGTTCACTTATATTCTATCATCCAGAGCATAAAATCCTTGAGGAACCTTTCTTTGGAAGAAGACAAACATGTAAAAGGGTCATTAAAGCCCTATTTCAAGAGAGTGTCGCATGTTGCACCATTGTAGCATGCGACACCCTTAATTTTTGCATGTTGCACCACTGTAGGGTGCATCAATGTCTTAGTTTTCTCCATTGTAGAGTGTGACACTGTCTTAAAGAGGAGAAAACAATTAAATTCACAAAGTTTATAGAAGAGAAGCTTCGGATATAAGGTATCCTTTGATCAGTTTGGATCTCACCCATACTCCTAATTTTGGGAGATCCTAACCTCTCATCCTAAGGAAAGGACAATATTTAATGGAAATAATGGTTGATATCTAGTTTGTTATTAAGAAGATTGCTAGCATTCGTTGGCTTTGAGGGATTCAATCCTAGATAAAGGAGTCAGTAGATGGTGATGGATTTCATGGATGAATTATGGGTATTGGAGCAATGAACTTGTTGGAAGGATGATCCATGTGGATATCAGTGCCCACCCACCTATTCCAACTGGCTTAGAACGGTTTGTTGGCAATTTACTATTTTTAGCAGTTTTTCTGGACCTAAACTTTTGGGGCCATTTTGAGGGCCTAAACGACATTTTTTCGCGATCGGGCACCACAATTATCACCAAATAAATGATTGATCTTGTGAAATGAATATCCTCGTGAACACCTTTCCAATGAGCTATCGTGCACCCCAAACAAAGATTGTATTCCAAAGTTACGCCCCCAGAAAGTTGATACACTAAACTACCCAAAACGGTGTCCACAAAACTGTTGGATTTTCATTTTCCGGGGTTAGGGTTTTAGATTTTGTTTATGTTAAAAAATGACTTTGGAGCCTCATTGTAACAATAATATTCTTGTGAATGAGCGTATTCGTCACATCTCTTCTTAGAGATAAGATGCCACCATTCTAGCAAGTCTTTCAATCTGTATTTCTACAGTTTTGTACATTTCGCTCATTAATAGAAATTGTGTATTATTGTATCTCTGTGTTTATGGTTATATCTATGATATATATATATGCTATATTATTGGATATCTGATATATCTATGTACATTTCTTTATTATATCTCCGCTCTCATTTCGTGTCGAAAATAATTTGGATCAGTGGTATTAGAGCAGGTTGCCCGATGAGGTCCGAGTATAGCAAGTTGGGTCTCAATATTGTCTCTCTTGAGGAAAATCTTTCTCACACTCCCAAGAAACCCTCCATGGCGGAAGAAAAGAAAAACGACGGAGCAAAATATTCTATTAATTTGTTGCTTGAGCAAGCTCTCACGCAACAGAGGGATGAAATGATGGAGAATTTTTCCCACATCCTTCAACGTCTTCCGATAACAACAAGCATGTATTCATAAAGAGGCCACTTTTTAGGCACCTCTCCTTTCAAGGTAGAATTTAATTTTGATATTCCTGTATTTTAAGGTCAGATAGATGTGGATGCCCTAGAAAAATGGTTAAGTCTACTAGAAGGTTACTTCTTTGTTCACAATTTTTCTGACAGGGAAAAGATCACCTTCACACTCCTTAAGGGTCTCCCCCATGTCAAACATTGGTGGAAAACTTACTGGGAGAAATTTTCCACATAGGAGTCTAGAATATATGGGGTCGATCCCACTTGGGATTTTTTGTGTGGATGCGATCAAGGAACAATATTACCCTGTTGGTAACTATGACAACTAGTACATGAGATGGGCCACACTACAACAAGAGAGGGTCCAAACAATGTCGGAGTTCACAAATACTTTCCATGCCTTACAAACCAAGATGGATATCAAAGACTCTGAGCGACAATTGGTTTTGAAATATCGTGAGGCTCTGCATAGGTACATCCAAACCGAAATGGATTTCCTGGACATCTCATCACTAGGAGATGCCTATCGATATGTTGTCAAAATCGAGTAGAAATTTAGGCACCAAAACAAACAAGAGTTCGGGTCTGCAAATCCACAACAACCAAAGTATGGTAAAGACGACCCTAACAACCAGCCTCTGAAAAACCAGTCCAAGCCAAAGGAAAAGAAGGATAACAAAAAGACGAAGAAGGACACTGCAAAGTGGTGCAATTTCCACAAAATCCCTTGGCACAACATTGATGAATGTCACTCAAAATAGTCATTGGTGGATGAGATCAAAGAAAAGGAGTCAAACCTTGATTCAAAAAATAATGGGAGAAGATAGATCATCGATGCAAACCCATCGTTATTGTCACGACCACAACAATTCAACCAGAAGAACCAACAAATCCTGGCGAGGGGGAGCGCTTTTTTCATTCACATATGTGGGTGAAGGGGACCCCACTACATTTTATTGTTGATAGCGGAAGCCAAAATAACTTAATATCAGCAGAGGTAATCAAATAGTTGGGATTGTCAACAACACCACACCCGCAACCATACAACATCAAGTGGCTTCGTCATGGATGAGATCTATGTGTAAGCCAACAGTGTCGATTTTCGTATGGCATCCAACCCTTCAAGGATGAGGTATTATGTGATGTTTCCTTGTTGGATGCATGTAATATTATTTTGGGCCAACCATATATCTGGAAGCGCCATGTTATTTATGAATCTCGACCCCATAGTGTCATTATTACTCTGTGAGGTCATCTCTACATGATACCAGAGGTAGTTCTGAATATTGTCCCACCAAAATAGTTCCTCAAGGTAATACCTCATACTGCAAAATTCACACTCTTCACAATCTGTTCAAAATCTAAATAAAATGACACCGCAGCCTTGGCCCAAGATATTTCTATCTGACATAAGCAGATTGGAGAAGAGAAAGAAGATATTGTTTCTTCACCTACAATGTTTCCTACAAACTGCCCAGTTAAGCCAAGATACAACAGATTGGTTGACCAGATTCAACCCTTCCAACAATAGGTTCATGACAACCTTCAACAAGCTAAGCAACACAACTTCTCTAGCAAGGCAAGCAACTCACCAAGATTCAGATTCAACAAACGCTTTCCTCTCTCCCCCGAGAACTCAACACAATAGATATCATTGCTTCCTATGGAGAGAGGATTGATCTAGGTGGATATCGGTAGCCACCCACCTATTCCAATTGGCTCAAAATAGTTTGTTGGCAATTTACTTTTTTTAGCAATTTTTTGGGTCCTAAACTTCTGGGGCCATTTTGAGGGCCTAAACGACATTTTTTTCGCAATCGGGCACCTCAATGATAGTTAAAGTCATGGTTGAGCCTGTGAAGTGAAGCTCCTCATCAATACCTTTCCAAAAATCTATCGTATGCCTCAAACAGAGATCGTATTCCAAAGTTACGCCCCCAGGAAGTTGATACACCAAACTACCCAAAATAGGGTCCACAAAATTGTTGGTTTTTCATCTTCCGGGGTTACGTTTTTGGATTTTCTTTATGTTAAAAAAGGCCTTTGGATCCTCATTGTAACAATCATCTTCTTGTGAATGAGCGTATTCATCACATATCTTCTCAGAGATAAATTTTCATCATTCTAACGAATCATTCACTCTGTATTTCTACAATTTTGTACATTTCGTTCATTAATAGAAATTGTGTATTACTGTATCTCTGTGTTTATGGTTATATCTATGATATATCTTTGTTATATTATTGGATATATGATATATCTTTGTACATTTATTTATTATATCTCCTCTCTCACTTTGTGCTGAAAATTATCTGGATCAAAGGAGCTTCACAACATCAAGGCTTTGGTTGTAATATCTTTTTATTATCGTTAATACATCATATAGTTTATTTCTCACAAAGGTTATTTATGTTTGACTATATTTGTTGTATTTATCCTTGATAATTTTCATAGGTTTAATCAAAATATATTATTGTTTCTTTCACTCTTGTTGGCTTGTGTCTTCTTATAGGTTATCATTCACAAGTCTCAGGACGGAGCTAGAAACTGTGACTAGTGAGGACAAACGTTGATTAAAAGGTGCGAGTTCTTGCTAGCTAGTATTTTTTGAATATATAAACCTAGGGAAAGTTATATGTTATGTCATTTTTTGTTCAAGTCTTGGTTTCCGAGTCTAGGGAGATCAATTTGTGTCTGCATAGACCAATTTGTCTAATAACACTTATGATGCTCATATATTAACATGTATCTTCTCACAAGTGTTCTTGAATTTAGCTCCTTGTTATCCTTCCCTAAATAAATTATCCAATTGGTTAAATAAAGTGTTTAGATCCCAAGGATCACTAAATATTTCTTTGAACATTTAGATCATATTATCCCAAGATATAATGGAATTAGTAGTAAAATATGCATACCATTGTAAAGCACCTCTATCAAGAATGTGTACATATATCCTAAAGACCACACTTATAGACTCATTTTATAATAAAATTGATCCATATGGATGTCGGTGGCCTCCCAACTATTCCAACTGGTTCATTTTGGCAGTTTTTCCTAGTTTTTAGGTCCATGACTTTCGACGCCGTTTCGAGGACCTAAACAACGTTTTTAGGGCTCGCTACAATTAGAAAACAAACAAAGTCAGAGTTTGATGAAAAAATGTGTATTCCTTGAATATAACTTTCCAACGGGCCATCGTTTTCTTAAAACAAAGATCATACGCAAATGTTATGACCTTGTGAAGTTGATGTACTAGCTTACCCCAACGGGGCCCACATGACTTTTGGCGCTTCATCTCCTAGGGTTAGGTTTTTGGATGTCTAGGGTTTTGGAATTCATGCGTATAGTAAAAAGGCCTTCATAGCCTCATTGTAATGATCTACTTGCGAATTATCACAACTGTCACATCTATTATCAAAAGATAAGACACCATCATTCCAACAAGCTTGTTTTCCGCTGCATTTTACAGTTTTAGGTTATTTCATTATTGAATAGAAAATTAGTTTTATTGTATATTTGTTATTCTGTGTTAAGCATATTTTAATAATCTATGTTCATTTTGTTCTTCTCATAAAATCTGGATCATTGGTATCAGAGCGGTCTGCTCCTTGTCGTCTTAATGCATGCCCCCAACGAGGTCAGGGTACAAAGAATTGGGTCTCGAGCTTGTTTCTCTTGAGGACAAAATATCTTTCATGCCTAAAGGACTTCTCATGGCCAGAGAAAAGAAATATAACGGGATAGGATATCCTTTCAAAATGTTTCTTGAGAGAGAAATCCCTCACGCAACAGAGGAACGAGATGATGGATAGTTTCGCACAAATCCATCGGCGGCTACTAACAGGCGACACATCTTCCTCAAGAGGAGGTGTCACCCCCTTCAAGGTACAAATCAACTTCGATATTCCTATATTTGAAGGTCAGATAGACACAGATGCTTTAGACAAGTGGTTGAATATACTAGAAGGGTATTTTTCTGTCCATAACTTTTCGAATAGAGAAAAGATTACTTTTGCACTCCTCAAAGTCGTTCCCCATGTCAAAGATTGGTGGGAAAATATTTGTGAGCAAAAGGAAACAGAGGAAACCTCATTATTTACAGTCGCAACCACATGGGAATCCTTCAGGGATGTTGTTAAGGAACAATACTAAACTTTCAGAAGTTATGACTACTTGTATACCAAATGAACCACACTGCGGCAAGAAAGAGACTAAGAAATGCCAGAGTTCACAAATATATTCCATACCCTGTGCACCAATATGGGTATGAAAGATTCAGAGCAACATATAGTGCTCAAGTATCGTGGTGCTCTGCATAGATACATCCTTAATGAAACGGAATTTTTGGACATCTTGTCCTTGGGCACGACCTATCGATATGTCGTCAAAATCGAGCTGAAGCACAAACAAAAGACACAACAATTTGGGCCTGGGAACCCCTCACAACAAAATCCAGTAAAGGGCAGCCCCAACCTATAGAAAAAAGGATATAGAAAATATGGATAGTATCAGGACAACCATTCCAATCCGCAAGCAAAGAAGGACACCAGAAAGACAAAGAAAGATACTAGGAAGTGGTGTGACTTCCATAAGAGCCCTTGGCATAACTCTATTGATTCCTGCTCAAAGCAGTCCTTGGTGGCCAAAGTGAAAGCCTCTGAATCAGATGCAGGTTGTGACTCTGATTCAGAACCAGAAAGGGGATTATGGATCATTGACACGAGACCCATTGCCATTGTTTCTACCACCAAGCTTCATCCTGATGAACCAGATGAGCCAGAAGAAGGTGAACACCTTTTCCATTCATATATGTGGGTAAAAGGCACCCCGTTTCACTTCATCATTGATAGTGGTAGCCAGAAGAACCTCATCTCAGCAGAGGTCATCAAGCAGTTGGCCCTGCTGAAAATGCTACACTTGTAACCCTACACCATTAGATGGCTCCGTCAAGGAAGCGATCTCCGAGTCAGCCAACAATGTCGATTGTCGTACGACATCAAGCCCTTCAAAGGTGAGGTATTGTGTGATGTTTCTCCTCTTGAAGTTTGTAATGATATTTTGGGCCAACCTTATTTATGGAAACGTCATGTTGTATATGAGTCTAGGCCTCGTAGTTTTATTATTACTTTGAACAAAAAAATGTACAGGATACCCGAGGCAGTCCCTCCTAGTGTTATTTCTTTGATCTCTTCCAAGAAATGTAGGAAGGTCATCACTCAGACTGAGAAATTTGTCTTCTTCGTGATTCACTTTCAGAGTAAGAAAAAAATTGCAGCCACATCCATGGCTTCTGTGGTTGATCTCTCCACACAACATAAGCAAGTGGATAAGGTCATGGAAGAATGCTCATATATATTCTCCTCTCCTACTGGGGTACCTCTGCACTGCCAGGTCAAGCATCCCATTGATCTGACACCAGGCGCAATGCTACCCAATGGGCCAATCTATCGTCACTGTCTATTGGAAAATGAGGAGATCAAGAGGAAGATCCAAGAACTATTGTACAAGGGGCACATCCATCCCATCTTATCACCTTGTGGGAGCCCAATCGTGTTGGTGCAGAAGAAAAACGTAACTTGGTGACTCTGCATTGATTATTGGAACCTGAATAAAATCATAGTCCGGAACTAGTACCCGATAACTTGAATCAATGACCTCCTTGATCAGCTCACGGGGGGGAAATACTTCAATAAGATTGATCTGAAGTATGGCTACCACCAGGTCACAATAGAACATACAAATGTATGGAAGACCACCTTCATGTCAAAAGAAGGTCTTTTTGAATGGCTGGTTGTGCCATTTGGTTTGACAAATGCTCCAACAACTTTTATGAGGATGATGGACAATATCCTGTGCCCTTTCACCAATACTTTTGTAGTGGTGTATCTATATTACATCCTCATCTACAAAAATACTTGGGCGGAACACTTGCATCATATTCAACAGGTTCTTCACACCCAGCAACAGAAAAAACTATATGAAAACTTGAAAAAATGCTCCTTAGGAATGGACAGGGTCCATTACTTAGGCTACATCGTTTATCATCATGGTGTGCATGTCGATCCAACCAAGATCTAGGTCATCTGTGATTGGCTAGCCCCAACCACACTCAATGAGATTCAGAGCTTCTTGGGCCTCACCAATTTCTATCACAGGTTCGTGTTGGGATTCTCTCATATTGCATGGGCGCTGAACCAAGTGACCAGGGGTGGCAGTAAGGAAAAATTTGTGTGGGGCATGTCCTGACAAAAATCCTTTGATGACTTGAACCAACATTTGTGCTCATCCCCAGTACTTTCATTACCAGACTCACAACATCTCTTTGAGATTGAGACATATGATTTAGACTATGTTATGGGCGTCGTTCTCACTCAGCATGGCCACCCCATGGCATATCATAGTGAGACACTATTAGATGTTTTCCATATGTACCCTACTTATGACAAAGAAATGTATTCCATTGTGCAAGTAGGCCTCCAGTGGAGACATTACATTCTTGGGAATGAGACAATCATCCACACTAATCACAAGCCACTACAGTTAATGCAGACCCAAGACAAATTGCAGAATGACCGCCATAAGAAGTGTTCCACATACTTACAACAGTTCCACCTCAACATCAAGTATAAAACATGAATTACCAACTGCATTTTTGATTTCCTCAGCTGACTTCCAGTCACAAAACTCACCACGGTGCTAGAATCTTGTGGCCACAAGACCTCTGGATGGTCCCACCTCTATGAGATAGACCCTGACTTCTCCACCACCTACCAAATGTTGGGCACCAACTCAATGGTCGCTAATTTCCATCTTAAGGATGGGTTGTTGTGTCATTTGGGCCATCTTTGTGTTCCATCTAGTGAGAACGTGAAGTTGATTTGGGAAGCTAACTATAGTCAGGTGGTAGGACACCTTGGTGTCAAAAAGACAATGGCAATGTTGTAGAAACATTTCTACTGGCCGAAACATCGATAAAATGTTGACAAGTATATCACTTCATGCACCGCCTACGCTATTTCCAAACTGACCACTAAGAAACAAGACTTTTACACCCCTCTACCTAATCTTGATAGGTTTTCAGAATCCATCTCAATGGACTACATGTCGGGCCTCCTGTCCACCAAGAGGGGAAATGATTGTGTTTTGTGGTTGTTGATCACTTTTCCAAGATGGCGATTCTGGCTGCCTGCAAGAAAAACATCACCGCAGAGGCCACTGCCAAGCTCTTCTTTGAACGAGTATGGGTATATTTTGGGATCCCACAAACCATTGTCTCAGATGAGGACATTCGGTTCCTCAACACATTTTGGTCGAGCCTCTAGTCATTGTTGGATACCAAGCTACCCAAATCCACTTCCTTCCACCCCTAGATAGATGGCCAAACTGAGGTCATCAATTGAATGAACGTACATATCCTGCGCATGTACAATTCCAAGCACCCTCACATATTGGATGAGAGTCTTCCCTATGTTCATCATAGCTAAAACCGAGCCCTGCATATCTCAACTGACCACAACTATTTTCAGGTGGGGTTGGGATTCCAACCATTGGGCCCCATTGATGTTGCACTACCCTTGGTGACCACCTCGGCCGAATCATCCCCTGCTCCACCAGAAGTTGAAAAATTCACCCGGTTCATTGAGTGGATCCAGTACATCCGCTAATAGGTTCAAGATATTTTACAAAAGTCGAATACCAAGTACAAGTAGTGCCGTGATCAACATAGGGTGCCACATAAGTTTTAGGTGGGCGACAAAGTTTGGTTGCACTTGTAGAAAGAACACCTTACATGGCCCCATCAGAAGCTTATCCCACTCCGTTAAGGGACATACACCATCACCAAGGCTGTGGGTGACAATTCTTTTGAGCTCAACATTCCCCCTTTCCTTGGCCTACACCCAGTCTTCAATGTGCCTCTCCTTCGACCATATTTCCCACCATTACTGGACACCTATGAGATAGCAAAGAAGTTGACACCAACATAGATCAACTCTGATTGCATGCAAAAGGAATCCAGTGATCATATTGTGGACACACATATCAAGGGCACTCGACAACAAATGATCCAACTTTATTGAGTTATCAAAGCAGGGCAACTTCTGCACCAAGGCAAGTGGCTCACCCAGGGCCAAATTCAACAAAATTTTCCTCATCTGATGGGGGAACTCAACGCAATGGAGACCATTGCTTCCTAAGGGTGGAGGATTGATCCAAATGGATTTCGGGGGTCTCCCACCTATTCCAATTGGTTCATTTTGGTAGTTTTTTCCTAGTTTTTAGGTCTGTGACTTCCAGGGCCGTTTTGTGGCCCTAAACAACGTTTTTAGGGATCACCACTAATAGAATGTATCTAGAGTCAAATTTTTATGGAAACATGTGTAGTCCTCGGATATACCTTTCCAACGAGATATCGTGCGCTTAAAACAAATATCGTATGCAAAAGTTACGACCCCGAGAAGTTGATGTACTAGCTTACCCCAACGGGGCCCACATGAATTTTGGCTCTTCATCTCCTAGGGTTAGGTTTTTGGATGTCTAGGGTTTTGGAATTCATGCTTATTATAAAAAGGCCTTCATATCCTCATTGTAATGATCTTCTTGCGAATGAGCACAACTGTCACATCTCTTCTCAGAGATAAGCTGTCACCATTCCAGCAAGCTTGTTTTTCGCTACATTTTATAGTTTCAACTTATTCCCTTATTGAATAGAAAACCAGTTTTATTGTATCTTTGTTATTTTGTGTTAAACATGTTTTAATAATCTGTATTCATTTTGTTCTGCTTATAAAATCCAGATAAAAAATGTGTGTTGTAAAAAAATTAGTCAAATGTTCCTCTAGTGATTTTGAGGCATCATCAATAAATAAATGGATATACTCTTCTACATTTTTGGGTAAAGGGTTTAAATTGACTTCTAAGTTCATTAGATTAACATCTAGAAAAGGAACAAATGTAGCAATTATTTATTCTTTAGGAGTAAGTCCCCAATAAATCCTCCTCCTTCCAAGATAAATCAAGGGAACTATAGTCTAGTGTCTTATGTCTTATTGATCATCATCACTAAGAACACAGTAGTTCCTAATGATAACCAATTTCATGATCCTACAGCTAAAGACACTCCTAAAAAATATTCATGGTGCCCACACAACAAGAATAGGGTCATTAAGGATCAAGAGTTGTCTCGCCAATTCAAGTAAAATAGAGCCATAAAATGCACCTTCTAGATAATGGCCAAATCCAAATGTTATACTCTTCATCCTACACTACACAAACAACCCTTGCACCGATGTCTTTTTCATCTATATATAAACCATATTCTAGTCCTGCATTCAACATTGATCCCTTTCATTAGCACCAGCTAGAAATTTAATATATATATCAGATGATGATCACCTTGAATCTACTGGAATAATGATTAAAGAGATTCTCACATTTTAATTCAACTGACTTTATAAATATATTGGATGATATATTGGACTTATTGGTTCCTCCGCTCCACCCATATAGACAAACACTGACTTCCACACTAGTTTTGCCTCCTTTGGATCTATTTTGGCCTCCACTACCAATCCAATACTTTCGTACCCACCAAAATAAAGTTTTGTTGTGAAAACAGAGCTCCATTGTTTATATTTTAAAAGAAAAATTACAACAAACATTGTTTTAGCGACATATCAAATGTCTCTTTGCAATGTTTTAAACATTTGTCAAATTATGTATCTCACACTTGTTACATCAATTTCTTTGAAGATGTTTTCATAGTCACATCCCTTTAATGACATACACAACATCATTTTAGAGGCATTTCACCTCGTAAAGGCAAAGTGCTATTGGAGCATGTTAACATGGATTTCAATGTTTGTGTTGTTGACATGGAGGCCTACATGGCCTAAATGTCACTTTATCGATGTTGTCATCATTGTATAAAAAATACCTAAAATGAGCTTTGTGTCAAAATTGTGACATATTTATAGTGGAGATTATGAAGTTATCACTTAAGCGATGAATTTATAGTGAAACTATAAAATGACATTTTTTAGGTTTTTAGTTTTTTAGAAAAGGTTAAAAAGAGACATTTTATATGTCAAAATGACATTTCCTTTTAACTTTAAATATAGTTGTGATACCAACCAATGATGATTTGATTCTAAATTAGCAAGCAATGTTAGATGTCAAGGGAGCCTTGTTCCCAATTTTTCCTTCTAATCTTTTGATCATACTTGTTATATCGATTTTTAGATATAAACTTTGGAGTTAATATGGTGATACAAAGTTGTATAGAATTGATAAGCATGGAAAGTTTCCTCATGAAGCAAAGTGGTATAGTACATCACAACAAGTTTAGCAAACATTTATAATCTTGCAAATAACTAAAGTTGATGGGGACCATCAATCTCCTAGTGGGGAGGTATAATCCATTGACAACCATTTGCTAAATTTCCCTTGGTAAAATGGACAAGTCATATGGTGGAAGGATTGGTCCAAGATGGGTCAATCATAGCTAAGAATATACTAATAGGAAGGGTCATTGATGTCAATAGGATAGACAAGCAAGTCAAGGTCGATCAAGACATTTATGTTATCATCAACTCATGTTTCCATAAACGTCGACATTGGGATGTTTGTCATTGCCAATCCAAGACTCCCATTGGCATTGATCAAATATCTTTGTGGATGTCGACAAGAGACTCCCATTTACATCAATCTAAATCCTAGTAAATGTTGGTCTCAATTATTGTCAACCTCAATGAATTATTCCCCATTGATATTTACAGAAGATTCAAGTCAATAATGACCGCATAAGACAAGATGACAAGTATTTAAATGATGATTACAAGAAAGGAAATTGTCCATAAGTGAATCTTGCAAGGTTTAGTATTTAAGGAAGAGAGGGATTTTAAGAAAGGGATCACTTAGCTCCTTGACTCCACATAGTTCTAGTCAATTATAGTTGACCAAGTAGTAGTAGTAAGGTGCAATTGCAATGTTCTTCACTAGATTTATTCCACTAAAAATGTAAGCACCATAAGTGTGAGTGTGAGGGTCCAATTCTAGTTTAGTTAAGAAACACCCTAGTTTAGGTTTGACACCATTGTAAAAGCTAGCTTTATTATAACTCACCTCATGTTAATAACATTTTAGAGTTTTTATTTCTCACAAAGATTTTTTATAGTTGTAAAAAGTGTCTATGTTTCATTATAGTGTATATATATATATATATGATTACAACTTAGTTTATAAAGTCAAAAAATCAAACATTTTTAATCAACTATTTTTTAATCAATTAGTTTCAACCAAATTAATGAACAAATCAAAGTAGTGAACCAAACTTTAATCTAAAATCTAACTAAAAAACAAATAATTTTTTTTTAATAAACCAAACTTTAATTTAAAATCTTCTCATCTTAAATTCTTATTCCCTTACAAAATAAATGAAATCTCAACCTTATCTAATATGAGAAAACTCAAATCAAAACTTCCTATACTTTCCATAACCATTTACCATCTAATTTAATCTTCATTTCATTCAAACCTTTGCATCCATGCTATGAGTTATCCCTAACCAACAACAAAATGTATAAACCTATAACAACCTAAGAACCACACCTTCATTTTTCATTTGAGAAAACGTAATGAATGAGTTTTGGATATCCACATTTGGATTCTAATAATACAAAAATATTAAAGGGATCAACCGAGGATTCCACATCATTTTAAGTTAAAAATTGATCTTAAATTTATTTAATGAAAATAAAAAATTTAAACAAAACATTTATAATAAACTTAAACATACAAACTTGTGTTTTCTACCCCCTACACACACACACACACACACATATATATATAAATTTATTTTCATCCATGATGTAGTCAACATAGATTTTTTTCAGAACTCTTTCCTAGAGACAAATATTTAGCATCCATAAAATGTTTTACTTTAACTACAACAACTTTTGGATCATGGTACAATGTTTGATATTTGATTATGCAACACGTGATCATAAACACTACATATTTAGTTAGCACTTAAAAACAACTATTGCAGTACCAAGGAACAATGGATGCAAATACAGGTAAATAAATGAAGTCACAATGTGCGCATAATTGAGAGACAATAGACAAGCATCAAAGATGAATAACAAGCGGAAGTCTTTATATTATCAGAGCATAAAAGCCACGGGTATTACAATATCTTTGTGTCAGATGCACAGATTACAGACTCTGAGCAGGATGCTCTTTCGCTCGACTAACAGACAAAAAGACACAAAGCTTCAGACAGGAGGGAAGCTTAGAGACTCTAGACTGACTCACAACTCACACAATTCGAGAATGAATCCGAATGAAATCTCACCCTCTTCTTATACAAATTTGAGGCGGTGGAGTCATGATGAAGCATCAAACCCGAATAGAATTGTGGTCCTACATGTCGACCACTCAATCTTACTTTTCTGATTCGGCAGATGTATTCATGCAGGAATCTCTGACCGAAATCTTTATTTTATTTCAAATCACACCGAAAGTAAAGTACTATAAAGGATTTGTCGGGGTTGTCACGTAGGATTCCCTGCTCAAATCACCAAAAGAAGATATTACAGTAGAGCTGACGAGGTGATCGTGCAAGATTCCCCGACTAGAGTACACTCATACATGACAGAAAACAGGACATCACATGTGAAACAATAGAGAATCTTGGAAATGTGGGTCAAACCTCACCAAAAGTCGGAGAAGTGCTCCGAGTTTCCAAGATTCTCATTATTGAAATGACAACACTAAGACTAGGACATCATACTATTATGTACAGAGTGGAGGTTGGTGATGGCAACCCACGGAGCCCGAATGGCGCCACTGTCGGCCATTTAGACATGAATTATTACAAAGTGGATTTTATTGGAAAACCCACAGAAAACCATCATTCTAGTGGATGGTTATGAAAATGGCGAAAGTTGTAAGGGTCTCAGTGCTGAGTATAAAATTCTCGAACCAATTCAGGATCATTATTGTTGGATATGTCTTGATGAAGTAGGAATTTAGTACGTATAATCCATGGATTTTTTTCTCCGATAAACATCATTTTATACTCTTCTTCAGAGAATAGATCAGAGATAGTATCCAGTCTTCTGTTAGGGAAGAGAAACATTCTTCCTACTTCTGTCATATCTGGATTTATGTTGACTGGGTTTAAACCAAACTGATGCCACCATTCCATCATCCATTCTGGTTCAGGCCAATCTCTGAAAGAATGATTAAATCTTATCATGCAGTAATAATACTTATATTTAGATGTCCAGAGACAAACATTGAACCACATGGTTTTATACTGCAGATAATCTACATTAAATATTCTTTCATCCGGATTTCTATTTGGCCAATCTTGAATAGTTCTCATCCTATTGATTTGGAAGAACTCGTATGCAAGAGTTCTTTCCCAACTTCTTGTTGGATGATTATACCATTGTCTGTTAGTAGCTCTGAGTCTACTCAAATCTCCCATTTCCATAAGCTTTTCTCTAGCCATAGTTGTAGCAGGTTGATGTATTCTCCCAAGTACATGTTGGGGAGGGAGAACACTTATATGAGTGTTCCTTGAAAATCCTGGTAGTCCCAATTCTACCTTTTCGGCATGCCTGAGCTGCCATGAAGGTGTCCAATGTTCTTTGAATGTTTCCCAGGGAGTATTATCATCCATAACATGTGTGACAGGAGAATTTCTATTATCATCAAAGACTTCTACTATCACCATACTTTTCTTGCAGTAGGCAATCTGCATATAAGCTTCAGAAATGAAAGGAAGTTCAATTATCTTTGCAAGACTATCCCCTATTCTTGGCATAGTAATGAAATATCTTGGTTTCTTATTTGGACAGACACAAGAACCATGCGGCTCTACTGCAGAAAGAAAAGGAGTGCCTAATATGCAATCAATAGGCAGATCTGAAATTTGAAATTTCATTCCTAAAGCATAATCTTCTATCACCAGTGTGCCTTTAGGAATTTCATATAGAAAACCAATATTTACATTTCCTAGTCCAGTAGCAGATCCAAAACTAGGAAGCCAGTATTTTGCAGGGATGAGATCCTTATGCAATAGATTCAAATTTGATCCAGTTTCTATGAGTGCAGTTAGAGAAAAAATTTCCTGATTTATTTCCAACTGGATCTTAATGTAGTACTTCTGGTACTTTATAGGCAAAACTTGCATACCTGATATCCCCTGCATTTCTGCTGTTGTTTGCTCCTGCAAAATAGTCTCAAATGGGGCATCTTCTAGAGGGGGAGGAATTAATTCAAGTCTTTTTTGATGATCTTTATTTCTTGTCTAGCCCATGAATCTACCTTGTAACTAGATTCAATATCCCCTTCTAGTCTTTTAACTTTCTCCTTTAAATCATAAACTTCTTTTTTCATAAATATGACTTCTTTAGCTAAGTCTGTAACAAAAGTATTCTGCAATTTTGGTTCTCTGTTAAACTTAATATAAGTCTTTGTATTTTTATCAAAAGACGCATCCAAGAACAAAGGCTTTCTTTTTGGGATCTTAGAAGCTTTTCCCCTTTGTTCTGCTTTTACAGTCTTGATAAATGTTTCAAGAAGAGAATTTTTCATATCCCCTTCTGGAAGGCCTTTAATTTGGGCAAGCATTTGTGCTTCTTGATCTCCCGTGTTCTGAAACATGCAGACCTTCAATTTTTCTATCTGTATTGATTCTGATTCTGAATCAGAACTGTCAGTACCACTTTCACAATTACAAAAATTTGGATTACTGCAATTACAAGACTGATTTATCAAAATTTCTTCATCTGAACTATTTTCAAACTAAGAGGCACTGATAGATGAAGAACAACATCCTTCTCGAAGAAGATGAACCTCTTCTTTTGGTTTGAATGGGTTGTAAGGACAAGAATTTGTATCATGGTTATTTGCTCCACATCTGTTGCATTGAAGCTTGAGAGCTAATTGTTTCTTTTCTTGAGCCTATTTTTCCTTTTGTGCAGAGAATTTTCCTTTGGCTTTCCTAGAGGCTTCATTTTCTGGATAATCATGGGCATAGTGTCCAGACTTCCCACAAATCCAACATATTACTTTCTGCTTTGCTTCATGGATATGCGTTTTGAGCCTGATATCTTTTGGCTAGTAGTAGTGAGTACTAGGTTTATCTCGATACCTAGCTTTATATTTTCTACCCTTTTCTCCCCGGATGTCTTTAGGTATTTTTCTTCTTTTCCTTGCTGGATTAGTAAGGTATAACCCATATTGTTCACAAATTGATTTTTGATCAGGGAGATATGATGACTTTGACACAAAATTTTGTACCTTCATACTTGTACAGAGTCCTATCAGGGCTTTGGTTACCAGAGAATATATTTCTCCCCAAGTGTATAACTCATAAGGAAGTTTGAATACTTCCTCCATTTTCAAGTACTCAACAAACTTACTTGGGAGAGCTGCCAAATAAACCTGTTTCCATAACAGATTTTTACTTTCTTTAACTTCAAAGATTCTCTGTGTCCATTCTTTATGAAATTGTTCATATTCAGACATCTTTCTACATTTCATATTCATAAGAACAATTTCATGTTTATTAGCAATTTCATTCTCAGTTCCACACCAGTGCTCAAGAATCAGAGTGGTAAGAGCACCTATCATGTTATTAACTACAGTCCCATCAGTGTGATATACAATATCACCTTCTTAATCCTTTAAAATATCTGCTTCCATTTTAGTGATCATCAGTGGAGAAGATATAACTTCCCACCATTTACTGAGAGTTCCTGTAAAACTTTGGATAATAGTCTTGCATGCCTCAACTTCAGTTTTTCCTTTCATACACATTATCTTATATGAGACATACATCCTATCAATCATCTGTCTGATTTGTGCAATAGACAGATTATCAATGTTCCATTCTTGGAACCAATCATCTGCAAAAGTCTGTGTATCTAGAAGCCTACCCTTACCAACAAGATCAGGGGCTGAAGGTCTGGTAGAATAGTATGGGATATTTTCATAAGATGGGTTCTTGATAATTACTAGAGAATGCTGATCTTTAGGATTTGTTGAAGAAGACTCAGGTACTTCTTCAGAGGGAAAATGAAAAGGAAACTTTTTTACAGATTCTATCTCAGAGGGATTATATACAGGAGATAGAATAGAAATATGGGAATTGGGAAGGATAAAGGTAGTAGGAATGGGTTTATCAGGTTAAAGGAAGTAGGAAGGATAAAGGATAAAGGCGAGGAGGCCGCATAGGGCAGTTGTAGCTGCAAAGATTCGCTGAAAACCGACTATAGGCTTCAAATAGAACTGCTGAAAGGGCTCAATGGAATTCGAGTGATAGGCTTCAGGAAGTTAAGCAGAGTAAAGCGGTTAACCCGACAACATTGGTTTTGATGGAAGTAGCAGAAACCAGAAGACTAGATGGTGAAGGGAGATTGCGCATGAGACAAGCAGTCAATACGTCAAGCTTCATTCTCTGACAGAGGAGGCCCCTAACAAAGTTGTTCGTCTGGAGCATCTTTACAAATCCAGAGACTAGAGATTTTGACAGAGAAACTACAGATAATGAAAAACAACGACTGTCAAAAGAATGGAAGGAATATATGTATGAAGAAAATTGCTGTAATTTCTTCCATTCAAAGAAAGAAATCCAACAATTTTCTTCAGACATATATTCCTTCCATTCTTTTGAAAGTCGTTGTTTTTAATTATCTGTAGTTTCTATGTCAAAATCTCTAGTCTCTAGATTTGTAAAAAAATCCCAATTTATCATTTTCTTGATCCATTCTTCAGAAATAGATCCCTTTTGGCATCCTTTCATAACTGTGTGAAATTTATGCATTTCATCCACAAAGGGTATTTGTATATGTTTGGGCAAAGGATTTGTGAATCTACAGTCATGATCTTTGTATTTATAAATTCTTCCTTTAAGCTCAAAATATTTGTTTGAATGTCTGGTCTCTTTAGTTGTTCTCTTATTCTGATTTCTGATTGAAAGCTCTGGAGCTCCTTTATTTTTTCAGACTTTAAAAGGTTCAATTGGAATGTGTCTGAAATTGTAGGAGTAGACACAAATGGGAGCTTGACTTTCTTTCCTTCTGGTAGTGTAATGAAATATCCTGGTTTATCAGGAGCTACCATAGTAGAAGCACGAGGTGATACTGCAGAAAGGAAAGGGGTACCAAGAATGCAAGCAACTAGAATATCTGCCAGTAGAAATTTTAATTTGAGGCAGAAATCATAAAAACATAGAACCACTTCTGGAATCTGGAAGGAAATATTATTTGGAATATTTCCAAGGCCTGTAATAGTAGCTTGTGTCTTTTCCCAGAGGGAGACATGAATGACATGCTTGTTTAGCATGTTTAAGTCTGATCCAATATCAATCAATGTCTTTAATCGAAAATGTAGATCTTGAATTCTCAATTCTATTAAGACATGATATTTTTTATGTTGTACCTGAAGGCTTTCATTTTCTTCTTGCTTTTGATCTTTAGCCTTCTTGATTCTATTAATCTCTCTCCCTATATCAGACATAGAGAGGGTATTTACTGGAGAGCTCACAATACTAGCCTTTTGTGGGATTAAGTTCCAGGTTTGAGCTGGAGGGCTTTTATTTTTCCATTCATAGAAGGAGATATAGATATCTTCCTTATCCATAACAGCTTTCCATGCTTGTGCTAGTCTGATTTTTTCTGGATCTGGAGTTTTCTAAAAAAACTCTCAAGCTCTTGGATGAGTATATAAGTCCTAGTTTATCATTTCTTTCATCCATTCAGAGTTTAAATTCTTTTTCCCGCATCCTCTAAAAAGAGACAAAAACTTTCTGATTTCAGAAGAAGATGGTATTCTCATTTCTTTGGGAAGGTAGGCTTCTTGTCGAGACTTTATTTCTGTACAAAGGCCATCTTGAATTACTAAAACATGGGGATCATGAAGAAAAGGGATGTCTGAGCATTGAGGATGAGGACACTGGTCTTTAGCAGTAGGGCTTGGTGGAGGCAAGTTTGTTCGCGGATTATGGTTCAGATGTTCAAACTGACCACTACTACCCTCAAATGCGAAGATAGTAGAAATATTTACTAATTCTCCACAATCAAATCATTTTACTGTAAAAGGAACATTTATTTTCCTCGCCAAAGGATGTAATGAAGAATGAAAACAAAGGGATGAAGAAGGGACATTATTTTTGGAAAGAATTGGAGGAGTAGTGTTAGAAGGAGAAGATCTATGAAAAGAATTTTGAGGGAAAGAGATAACTGCAGAGTTTGGAGTTTCCTGTATTTGGGCAGAAGTAATAGCTCTCTGAGTGGGTGCCCTTGGGATATCAATGATCCAATTTGTGGGAAAGGAGAGGTTTTCCCATTTAATAATATTGTGTTCCATTTTTTGATTTAGGGAATCTGTTATGACTAAAGTACTAGACTGTGATTCTTTGCTAGGGGCATGCAATACTGCTGGGAACATGGTATTTGTATGCCTAAAACATCCCCTAACTTGGATGGCTATATTATTTCTAGATGCCCGAGTATCAAAACCAGTGGTTCTGATTTGAAGTTTGAGTATGTCTACTATATTTTCATCAAAAGTGTAGACAGAGAAATTTGGATAGCAGTAAAAAAAAACAGGGCCATTTGACAAAGGAGCAACAATTCCTCCTATTAGAGAGTCAGTAAACTTATTATGTGTTAAATCCCTTACTGTGCATAGAACATATGCATCTATTCCTTTATGAACAAGGGGATTTATTCTGACTCTTATGCATCCAAAATGTAGAAATTTCGTACCATGTCTCTTTGCTTCTGATTGAACTTCTTTTGGATTAATCAGAGAAATGGTCTGGGTAGAATCACAGTTTTGTTGGATTGTGCTTACTGATTCTTTGACTACAACTCTAGTCACAGATTTAAGATGGAACATGTTTAGATCTTGATATACCTTACTGGGAGAGATAGAAGGTAACCTCCAGGCTGCTTGAGGATTTATCTCTACTTCTTCTATATCAGTATGGTTTAGGCTTTGGGATCTATTTAAGGAAAACATAGACTCTAAGTTATTTACAGGGTCAGATCCAGAGGTACTACATTCTTCAGAATTCTTAATATCTCTGAAAGATACTGACCTAGAATCCATTGAAGTATTAAGATCTTACTATTTTTGCACAGAAAAGCAGGGTGTTTAGTCTTGTGTCTTCCCTAAAGAAGATTAGACAGGCTCCTGGCCGACTGCTCAGGCAAAAACTAGTAATCGCAAAATACACGGTTTGGATTCAGACAGACAACTTCTATAAACAAAACACAGAGCGAATAGCTTTATCAGATCACAGAGAGAGTCTTTTTTAAATCTCTAATATGAAAGAAGTTTCTAGATCTATTACAAGTATTTGAGTTTTGTTTTTTCCTTTTTTCTTTTTGGCGATTGAGTTTTATTAAAAGACTTATTAGAAGTATTTGAGTTTGATTTTTTATTTATTTAGTTCTTTTGAAAGACTTGTATTCAACTTATAGAGAGAACGTAGTTAGATGACAAGGTTAAAAAAATAATTTATATTATATTAATGTAATATTTAAAAAATCAAAATAATTTATATTATATCAATATAATATTTTAAAAATCAAAATAATTTATATAATATTAATGTAATATTTAAAAATATTATAGTATGTTAAAGTTTTAAAAAAATCAATTTATATTAAGTTTAGAGTGAATATATTTAGATAATAAGGTTAAAAAAATAATTTATATTATATTAATATAACATTTAAAAAACAATTTATATTATAATGTGTTAAAGTTAAAAAAAAAAACAAAACAAATTATTTTTATTAAATATGGGTTTAAATCATTTATATTATAATATATTAAAGTTTAAAAAAAATCAACTTCTTTTGATGAAAGATGGCTTTAAATGACTACATGTTGATGATCTGGGGTTTACGGCTAGGGGAAATCCTAGCGGTAGACTCACGCATCTCTGAGATCTTGATGGCTTTAGGTGCAGTCGAAGCACGATCCTTTTCTCCTGTGTTTTCCTCTGGTAGTGGTTCACTCGACCTCTCCAGTGACTAGTGAAGGGAGTGGGAATGTTGATCACTAGTTTGATTCTCCTGGTGGTTGTGGTGTTTGCCATTGGAATGCTTAGATCGTGTCTCTTCTGCCTGGATCGGGTTATCTGTGGGCATATATTTTCAGCAGGGAGGCTTCTTACTTCCTCGTCGGTTGATCTATGGCTTTCTTTGGTGCAGATTGGGCCCTCGGTTCTGGATGAGGCGAGACCTTTGTTGGTGGATGTGTTTGTTGTTCTTTTGATGTTGTGAGGTGGCTATGTTTGTCGATCAAACTCAGAGCGTCTTGACCTGATATGGTGTTTTCGCAGATTGGTCGGCCTTGTGTTGATCCATGGTTGTTCGTTGTCCTTTTACCTATGGATCTTCTGATCTGCAACCACTTTTCATCGACGGTTATTTCTATAGGTGGCCCTCTCCTTTGGCGGGTATTCTTGTTGCCTCCTTGTTCTACCTCTAAAGTTTCAGGTTCGTTCAGGGTCAGATGCATACCCTCTGCTCTATGGGTTTGGTTGCATTTTTTTCGGTGTTGAGTTTCAGATCTTTTGTAGCTGGGGTTTGGAGTTTTGGAACCTCTCTTTTTTAGAGAGATATGTATGTCGCTCTGACCTGGTCTGTCCTGCATATGGTTTTACTTTTGGGTTCATATTGATGCCCTCTCTCGATAGGTAGGGGGTTTTCTCACACCAAGATGCAATTCCTCTCTATGGTTGTGTTGATTTGTTCAGGGTTTTATATATGCCCAGATGATAGGGGTGCTTCATACCGCTCTAACCTGGTCCATCTAGTCACCATTGCTACTTTGTTCAGGGTTTGATGTATGCCATGTGGATGTCGTAGTTTCGTACTTCTCTGGCCTAGTCCTTATTGTCTCGAGGGTCTATTGTTTGGGACTCCTCTTCTAGTGTGCTTCTTTGTGGTGGATCTTCGGGGGTGTTCTATGGTCATATATTGTTTCCTTCAAGGATGTTTCTCAACTCTCTTTTTATGTATACTTTTATGTGACTTATCAACAAGATCTTTGGCCTTTCAGGATTTTATTTTCTGATATCTTTTTTCCCATATTTGGGTTGTGCTTAAAGAACCTAAAAAATGTAATTTGGTTCTCTTCGATGAATATAATTACACTTTTTTTTTGTTCCCTCCTCCTCAAGTGCGTCCTCCTCCTAGAAAATACACTCACAACAAATAAATGAGACTCAAACCTGACTTGTTCCCTCCATGAACATGTGTGCCCTAACTAGCTAAGCTCTCCTCTGAATTCTCACCTCTCTACTCCTCACCAAACCCTCAAGGTGAACAAGTGAACAATTAAGCTCTCCTTTGCCCTATGCGCCCTCCTTAAGGATGCATGAAGAAACCTAAAAGATGGGTGCATGAGATCATCTCATCTCATCCTAAGTCAATGGTTGATATCATCTCAAGTAAATCTCAACTCAAAACCCACTTTACTTAAGTTTCCATAGTTTCACTTTATGTCTCCTAATTCACCCACAATGTGAATTAATTGTCATTTTAGGCTAAAATGACCAAATTTCACTTTTGACTTAAATCTCCTAAGTCAAAATGAAATTAGACAAAAAGTACATAGTACAAGGTACAAACTACTTCCCACATGTGTTTAGAAGCTCAAAAACACAAGGGGACAACTTTCCAAGGTACCCAAATCTCAACACTCCCTCTTACCGAGGAAAGTGCCCTTCACCCCCAATCTCATCCCTACAGTGGATATGATTTCCTACTAGAAAATACTCGGTGAGTATTGTTGTACCCTGATCAATGAAAGCAGTCTGACACAGATCTACTCAATCTGCGTGATCCATAGATAGAAGTGTGTCTCCACTTATCCAAGATCACCTAGATCTTGGTATCAAACCAAAGATCTCTACCTTGGTCTCCCTCCAAGGATTTCTACCTCCTGGTATCTTGCCAAGAGTCACTACTCTTGGAATCTCACCAAGAGTCACTCTCTTGGAATCTCACCAAGAGTCTCCCCCTATTGGTATCTCACCAAGAGCACCTGGATCTCGGCATCTCACCAATATCCTCAACTTGGCCTCTCGCCAAGTAGCTTCCACCTAAAGTGGATCCAGAATCTGATCTACCCGTCTCTATAGACAAGTGAGGCTAAATCCTCTGTGGTGCCCTGTCGCTCCTCCTCATCATCATTGGTGCTCTAAAGCCCCTGCACCAACCCTCTGTTTCCGCATATCTGAAACTGAAGTTGTCCCAGGTGGAATAGTCACCCCTGATGATGGTGTCCATGAAACCTGAGTCTGAGCTTCCTTTGAATCACTACTATGAGTCAGTTTGTCATCTTCATCTCTGTCTCCCCATATGATGTTGGATGGTGTAACAATAGACAAAGTAGTCGTGAATTCACACTCTCTTGCAAACTGTTCATCGAACTCAAGATCCTCTATTGTCATTGTTGAAACATCATGTTGCTTCTTCTTCTTCTTAGGACACTGTCTTGCATAGTGACCCATCTCCCTACAAGAAAAGAATCTCATTGTGCTCGTGTCTCTCTTCAGCCCACTGCTTCTCTCTCTTCCATGTGGTGGGGCCCCAAACTTGGGACCCTGCCGACCTCCTCGGCCAATCTTCTTCTTGCCCTTTGTCCAAAGAGCAAGATCCTCATCACCTTGCATTGTATGTTGTTGATATTGTCCAGAAGCCTCTGCCACAAGTCTAGTCTCCTCCTGAATGAATTCATCCCACATCCTCTCCCATGTGGGCCTGACCTCCCTCGCAACAATGCCACGAACGAATGGACCCCATGGTTTGGTGAAGTTTTTTAAGGTTGTCCTCACCATATAATCTAGGTCCACCACCTCTCCAACGGCTCCAAGCTCGTCTCTAATTTGGGTGTATCGACCAAGGAAAGAAGTGACCGACTCATCCTGGAGCATGTGAATGCCCCAGAGTCGATCATGGAGAACCATCTTCATGTTCTCGTTAGAGCTCTCATAAATCTTGCATAGAGATGCCCACATATCAAATGCCCAAGTTTTCCCAGTCAAGTGGGGAATGATGTGATCCTGCACTGAATCACATATTGTCCTCTTTGCCTTGTTGTTCCTCTTCCTGAACTCTGCTAACAAGATGGGAGCAGTAGCAGGGGGAACATGAACAACTGCCTTAACAATATCCCATAGTTAGAGGTCCTCTAAGACAAAGACGATACTGGCCTTCCAAGGCGACCAACTGCTAGCTCAAGCTAGCCTATCCTCCACATGCATATGAGATGTCGACATCACTTTCGACAGCACTCAAACTGATGTTGCAACTGCAAAGGAACATTGCCTCACTCATGTCAACACATGTGTGAAAAGAGGCAAATGAACACCAACCTCACTCCTAGCAATATAGGTGTGAAAAGAGGTCATGAAAAATCAACCTCACTCCTATCACGTAGGTGTGAAAAGAGACCGATGAAAATGTCCATCGATTGCTCTACAACCCTCCACAAAAATATGCCAACAAGCTGTCACTAAAGTCGGTCAATGGTTGTCCATAAAATCTGCCCAAAAGGTATCTAAAACAATCCCTCAAAATGTTGCCCAAACTACCAAAAAATCATCCACCTCAGCTCTGATACCATGAAGATTTTCCAGGTCCTATCAAGCTGCCAACTAGGTCTGTCTTTGACCTCAAGTTGTTTCTAAGTTTCAATTGTCTAACAATGGTTTTTTGTTGTTTTAGGACATCAAATTGTTCAGTAACTTCTTCGTTGATTTGTTACAGTTACATAGGCCAAATGGGTGCTCTAGCATGTAGTTTTGTCACCAAAGGTTAGCACATGCATACCATAAGCTATATAACACACCTAGAGATATATTAGTGCTGAAATAATGTTGTTCTAAAC
>ML788657.1:65139-77119 GCA_009831015.1 Picea engelmannii
CATATTATCATTCTTTTTCATTTTTATCATTTTTTCTTGAATGTTTTTGCTAATTGTAATTCTACTAACCTCTATATTGTTAATGGTCGGTATCTCTATCCTCATCAAATGCTTGTTTAAAGACAACAAATAAAGATTCCATTCCAAATCTAAGGAATTTAGTTTATGTCTCCTCCTCCCCATTCCAAATGGATTAATTAATGGGAGGGGAGTTTTCCCTAACTCGTTATAGTAATCATTATGGTTCACTGCTCTTAGGCATTGGAGAAGTTTTAGTTGTTGAAGCAGCAAGTATTGAATTCTTGAAAGTCTTAATTAGATTTATCCAATGGTTGTCCATCTAGAGGCTTTTTACCAAGGAGACTTCTAAGTTTTTTCTTTTAGAAGTTGAGATGACTTTGCCTTTAAGTAGGAGGTCACTACATGCTCAAAGAAAACTCTATAATCAAAGGCAATGTGTTTATACTATAGGGGTTGAGTCCAGCTTCAATTTCCACATTCCAACAAAATGTAGCTAGGAAGACTTCTGTGTAAATATGAAAAAATACACATCCTAACATAGGTGAGAAAACTACAACAACTAGCTTCTGAAGTCATAAAAAAGAAAGTACCTAAATAATTGTCAATAGTGGTTAAAGTCGTGGGGCCTCAGTATTCCCAGGAAATATTGGGAAAATTCATTCATAGTGGAGTTGTTGTTAGAGACTCTATATTGGGGTTGAAATTAGGTTTTTGTGGATTCATAAATAATCTAGTGTCATCTAGAAACTGGACCCCATTGTAATCAATTTGTATTCTTTCCTCTAATGAATCAAAACCCAAAGTAAAAAACCCATGTATCTATGAACCAATAGAATGCCAACTTGTGTGTATCTATGCATGTAGCTACTTAAAGGAAACAAAATACCATATATTTACTTTTTGTAAGAATGTGTATTGTAATAACCAACTAATTCCAACTAGTTGAAATGGCAGAGGAGTTCATCTCCTATGCACAACTACCGAGAGGCTAAGGTATGTTCCCTAGTTATTGTCATGTGAATCAACCTTTTTCATACATGAATCCTCGAGCATACATTCATGCTATATTGAAATGCAGCAACGCGGGAGTGAAGCAATCAGTGCCTTTGAATCCCCAAAAGGATTGAAGGTCACCCATTGTGGGATTGGCCACCATCCTAACTCAAATCAACCATGGAATCCATTACATTTCCAAAAGGAGGCTCATCTAAATGGCATGAAGAAGAAAATTCATCCACTGAAATATCTAAGTCAACTTGATATGCTCCCTTTCTAGCCCAATTGGTCCCCTCACCAAACATGTTAGTGAAGAAAGCGAACTTCACCCCCATCTTGCCTATCTTGACTCTAGAGCCTCAATGTAAGACTACATTGTTTTAGAATGAGCTTTGATTGGTAAGTTCACTAGAATATGGCACATCCCCACTTCAATCGAATAATGGAGTTCATAATCATAGAAATCTAAGCTGCAAAGATATCTCTCCTTCTTTACCAATGGGAGAGATTAATTTGTTTTTCCACTCCAATCTAAAGGAGACTGAGATCTCATTTTTCAATGTGCCCCTTACTTCATGGGAGCATAAGGAATGTACCTTAACCATTTGTATTTAGATCTCAAAGCCTTAAAATAAATTGTGACAACACCTATTCAAGTTTGCCTCCCACACGATTGTATGGCTTTCTAGGACATATCCACTTGAAAAGACACGGGGAACAACCTAGGGAATGTCATTAAAGTTCCAAAGCCAAAATAATTTCAATACTCGTATACCCATATTTGTGTTGAAGTAACTTTGGAAAAAAGGTCTTTTGGAGGCCATTCTCCACCAACTAGATGGGAAAAATTTCCATAAAGACATGCACAACAAAACTTGCACTCTAAATGAAATTTGTGTAATGAATAAAATCATTTCACAAAGGGTTTCCAAAAATTGTCTCCCCCATAGGTTCCTCTAAAAGATCGACTCACCCCTCTCAAGTAGGGTGACTAGAACCAGTTTAGGACTGTGATCAACAAGAAAAATAAACCTTTGTATCTTTAAAAATTCTCAAAGGGCGATCCCTCTAGCTCTAATCACTTCCAAGCCCTAGTAAATATAGAGTTTTCTCAATAGGAAAAGGAGGGAGTTCAAACTCATAATCTATATTTATAAAAGGGGGATCCCCAATCCATAAGAATCTCATGATGCATACAATTTTGAGGAAAGGCTTACATCTCATCTAGAAGAGAATCACAAAGACACAAAAGTTTCCCCTAGTGCAACAAAAGAAATTTGGATGCCTCAGGCATAAGATGAGAAACAAAGGATCCACATGAACCTTGAAGCATCCCCAAAAGAAAAGTAGCAAAACCCTCAAACAAACTCTGAAGGCACAACAAAAGAGGAACAAGATGAATATGTTGATTAAGGTTGGTTGTCATTGATGTCAACCCTTGAAGAAAGCCCCGTAGCACAAAGGTTTGGGTAATGGACCCAATATTTTTTGATGTAAATATGACTCATTATTTTTTTTTTATGGTTGATAAGAAGTAAATATGGATGAACTCCAAAGTGGTCCCCTTACGGTGAAAGCCCTCATGGGAAGATGCTTTGCAGAGTAAGAGAACCCATGCTTAATTGTGGAATAATGAGATGAAGGACAATGAATTTGTTAGGGAAACTATCCTAGATGGATAGTTCTTGTCATGCCATTTCCGATGGTATGTAGAACGTCACATAACTCCTCATGGTTAGAGAATTATGACCATGTGAAGTTGGAGAACCCAGGTTTGGCTAATGGACCCAAGTTTGTTTGATGGATAACAGTATGATTTTTGCTATATTTGAAGGTAATACTATTATATATGGATAGTACATGTCATTCCATTTCTGGTGGTACGTGTAATGTGACATAAATCCTCACGGTTTGAGAGTTATGGCCTTACGAAGTTGGAGGACCCTCATATGTCATTTAGAAGCCCCAAAAGGTCAAAGTAGTCAAAGTGGTTTAAGATATTTTAAAAGGTAAATAATAAAGTGAAGTGATGAGTGTATTGTAATTCAAATTGAATACAAAATAAATTATTTCAATAATAAATTTAATGGAGAAATTAGAAGTGGGTTAACCCTAAAATAAGGAAAGTGGGCCAAGTGACCTAGAAGATGTTTTTAATGAAGCTACTTGGAGAGTATAAATAAGAGGCAAGGCTCTTTAATTTTAATTACACTTGAGAATATTGAATATCTATAGTGTCTGAGGTAACCAATGATATCTAAGCCTAATTTCTGAGGGAAGGTGAAGAAAAAAAATCCGAAATGCAAGGAAGGATAAATTCTTTTGATGGTGCTTTCTAAGGTATGTTATTTACATGTCATCTCACCATTTTCGCTATAACTTTTTTTCTGTAATGATTCAGACCATGAAATTTATATTCCATTGATAAAACACACCCAAGTATATCTGGTAAAAAATTCATCTTATGGGTCATTTTATTTTGGGAATTACACTCTGTGGAAAATAGGGTTTGTGGCTAGTCCTGAAACTAGTCAAAAATAGGTGTTTCGAGTAAAAACGTCATAATTTCTTCCTAACAGATCCAAATTCAGTGAGACAAAATGTGTTGGTTAGGGTACAGTCTTTAGTATGATGTGTAACAGTTTAAGATCAATTCAATGAATATTTTGTGTGGGGCACGTTCTACAAGGTCTCTCTCTAGAATAAGCCAGAATTCAACAAGGTATGTCATTTTTGTTATAACTCCTTTTATGAGAGGTTCCAAGTAGTGACACATGGAGGAATTGCATAAAAAAATTTGAAGAACATTGTGTATCAGTTTCAGAGCTTTATACATTACAGGTTCAAAGTTATGATTACTTCAAGTTAGGGTTGTTGACTAATCTAAAACTAGGCATGTGAGACTAAAGAAAAATTTGATGAAAATGCTAATCTCTTGTTGTTAAAGTTACGGAAGGTTTGAAATAGTGTGATCATATACACCAAGTCTATTACATAGCTACAAATCAGATTTGGATGATGAATTTGATGAGGGCTTTTGGTTGAGATACATGTTGAGTACATGGTTGAGACAAGTAGTTGATGAGTTAGCACATACATGATGTGTATAGTTGATGATGTTAGTACATATTGATTAGTCATAGTTGATGATTAGTTGACACATGATCGGTACATACTTGGTACATGGTTGGATGCACTTGTTTATGGTACATGTTGATTACAAGTTGTTTGGTACAGGTTGGTGAATGGTTGGTGCACTTGTTTATGGTACAGGTTGAGGTACAGGTTGATGTATGGTTCAGATTTATTGGTACAGGTTTACAACGGTATATCTCACAGTGAAAGTGTGACAGTGGTTTCATCATTCTACTCCTACTTTAGGATGGCAGGACGGGGCAAGGACAGGTGGTTGTATCCACCTTACAGTTGTAGATGGAGAACATAGGGGGTTGTAGCCTCCTTCTGGTTGTAGCCAGAGAATTGGGGAGCTGGGGCTTCTCTCAGGTTGTAGCCCGAGAAACTAGGGGGTTGGAGCCTCCTTCCAGTTGTAGCTGGAAAACAAAGGAAGTTGGTGTTTCCAATAAATGTAATTCTTCAAGAGATATAAGAAAAAACATTTTGTGGTTTTCTCCTGATTTGGGTTTACACATAAAAAACTGGTGTACTGTGTATGTGTGTGATTTTTTATTTCTTATTGCTCATTATTGGATACTAATTCTACATTGATATAACATTTGAAGAAAAAAAATTATAATTACACTATTATTGATTCACCCCTCCTCTTAGTTATCCAACAATTGGTATTAGAGCAGGTTCCTTCAGAAATCAGTTTAACCACTAAAAGGTAGATCATGGAGAGTACCAACTCATATAAAAATGGAATACCATAGTTTTATGGACATAAGTATGTTTTTTGGAGAATAAGGATGAAGACATATATACAGGAACATGGATTTCAAGTTTGGCAATCAATTGTAGATGGATACACAACACCAACAATTCCACCAACAAATGACAAAGCAGTGAAACTCGGTGAGAATAATTCCAAAGCCAAAAATGCACTTTTGAATGGTCTCAGTGATACGATGTTCACCAAAGTTGCACATTGTAAATCTGCTAAAGAGATTTGGGACAAGCTTCGAAATATTTATGAAGGAGATTCAAAAGTCAAAGCATCAAAGCTTCAAACTTACATAGGTCAGTTCAAACAACTAAAAATGAAGGAAGATGAAGATATCGCATCCTACTTATTACGAGCCGATGAAACAGTGAATGCAATCATAGGATTGGGAGAAGAAATCAAAGAATCTGTAATTTTTCAAAAGGTACTAAGATCTCTTCCTATGAGATTTAACCCTAAGATATCAACACTAGAAGAAAGATCCGATCTAAACTCAATAAGCATGGATGAACTGCATGGAATCTTCATAGCATATGAGATGAGAACTTAACAGGAAAATCCAGATGTAAAAGAAGTAGCCTTCAAAGAATCCAAAAGATCAAAGCCAAAGAAAAAGGAACAAGAAGAATATAGCAGCAACAACAACATCTCGGAAGATGATGAAGAAGTGGCCAACTTCGTCAAAAGACTGAACAAGGGAACCAACGGTAGGTATAGAGATAAGATTCCTTTAATTTGTTTTAATTGTGATGGTATTGTTCATTTTGCTAACAAATGTCCTCATAAGAAAAAGAGAAGTGATGAAGGTTACTCAAAAGGCAAACAAACATATAAAGGTAAAAGAACTACAAAGAAAGTTTTCAAGAAAATCTTTTGCACCAAAGAAGACATCTCGTCATCAGATGAAGATGAAGTTAGTGACAGTGAAACAGGGAGATTTCTATTCATGGCAGTAAAAGACTCTAATAAATAAGACTCCGAAGAAGAATATGAAGAAGAAATTGAAGAGGAAGAAGTTGACTTCCAAGAATAATTAATGAGTTCCATAGAAGTTATCAAAAGAGAAAAGAAGAAAAATAAGAAACTACAAGCATAACTAGATAATAAAAAAAAGACACTCTAGAACTAGAACAAATGATCACAAAATTGAAGGTTCAAATAGAAGAATATAAAAGAATTGAAGAAGCACTCAAAGAACAACTAGAAGGAAAGGAGAGGATCATTGGAAACCTGGAAGCAGAGATTGTCACACTAAGAAAATATATTCAAAAGAAAAATATGTAGAATAGCTCAAAAGTTCTGGATGACATTATCAGTAGTCAAAAATATCATCTTGACAAGTCTGAACTTGGATACAATCAGATAGAAAAGGGATCAAGCTCCAAAACAGAGCAAGAAACAAATCCAAAAAGCTATGCAAAAACAATCAAAGGGGATAAAAAGATATACAAGGAAGATTACAGGGACACTCCTCCACCAAGAAGATTCAGATTTCAGAATCAACAACAAATAGATAGGCCTCAAGAAGAAGAAGGATTCATAAGATCACCTCCTTTCAAAATATCTTCAACTACCAGGTATCAAACTATATTTTTTGGTTTATGTTATGCATGTAATAATTTTGGACATAAAGTTGTAAATTGCAGAGTTAACAACAAGAACAATAACTACTTTGAGAGCCATACACAAAGGGGTTATTCAAGAAGACCTAGTGAAACACAGAGAAGAATTTACAATAGGTTTGAATATTTGAGCACTGAAGTGGAATGTTACAAATGTAACAATTTTGGACACATGGCCAAAAATTGTAGAATGTCAATCCCTCCTAAAGAACCTCAACAGAGTCACAAACAAGAACCTCAGAAAACGACATGGATAAGAAAACAAGATTAGTATACAATGAAGAATGCACAATCTCTCTACAATCTAGACATAAGAAACGTGGTTGGTATGTTGACAGTGGATGTTCAAAACACATGACAGGTGATAGAGACAAGTTTCTTAAATTATGAAAGGAAAGAGATGGATCGGTCTCCTTCGGAAATGAAGATTCATCCAAAATCATTGGAAAATGCACAGTCTGAATTGGGAACAAGAATGAAAAGGCAAAAAATGTTCTACTAGTAGAAGATATGAAACATAATCTTTTAAGTGTGAGTCAAATGTGTGACCAAGGTCATAAATTTACTTTCGATTCACAAAAGTGTGAGATAAGAAACGAAGGTTCAGGGAAATTGGTCGCTACAACTACAAGAACATCAAGTAACATATATGTGTTAAGCGAAATTGGAAATGAAAAGTGTTGTCTAGGAAAGGAAGATGAAAGTTGGCTATGGCACAGAAGAATGGGTCACATGCATTTTGATAACCTTGTCAAAGTCAACAAAAGAGAAGCAGTCAGAGAAATGCCCCAGATCACGAAACCAACCAACACTTTATGCAAGCATTGCCAACAAGGAAAGAAAACAAAGACCAGGTTCAAATAAAAGGAATATTCAACAACAAAACCACTGGAAATTGTGCATATTGATATAGTTGGACCAACTACAAAAAAATGCTTAAAAGGTGAGAGATATTTTATGTTATTAGTTGATGATTATACAAGAATGACTGTAGTTTGCTTTCTCAAGAACAAGTCAGAAGCTTTTGAAAACTTCAAGATATACAAGGAAATGATTGAAAATGAGTTGGATTCAAGAATCAAATTCTTAAGATCGGATAATGGAGGAGAATTCACCTCAAAGGAATTTATGGACTACTGCAGCAATCATGGAATAAAAAGACAATTCTCCGTCACTAGGACACCTCAACATAATGGAGTTGTTGAAAGAAATAACATGACAGTACAAGAAATGGCTCGAACAATGATAATGGATTCAAAGTTGAAAAATATTTTTTGGACACAGGCAGTGCACACAGAAGTTCACATTCAAAACAGAGTAATGCTCAGAAACAACACTGATAAAACTCCCTACGAGCTATGGAAAGGAAGACCAACAAATGTGAAGCACTTCAGAGTTTTTTGAAGCAAATGCTACATCAAAAGAGAATATGACAGAATGGGAAAGTTTGACTCTCATGTGGACAAAGGAATACTTGTTGGTTACTCAAGTACAAGGGAAAGTGTTACAATCTAAGATTAAACAAAGTTGTGGAAAGCATCAACACAACAATTGATGAAACAGGTAGACCAAAATCAAAGGAAGAAGAAAACAAATCAATGGAACAACTTTTCGAAGAAGAAGATGAAAAAGAAGTAGAAGAGGAAGATGAAGATGAAGAGATTCTGACAGAAGAAGAAGAGCAAGTTCAACAAGTATCTCCAAAGACACCTAGCAAACGAGTACAGAAGAATCATTCTTCAAATCAGATTATTGGAAACAAAGATGCAAGAGTTGAGACTAGAAGAAGAAAAACCCATTCACCAGAACAAACACACCTAGCACTCTTATCTACAATTGAACCAAACTATTTTGAAGAAGCCATCTATGATGAATTTTGGAATAAGGCCATGGATGAAGAATTGGATCAAGTAGAGAAAAATGACACTTGAGAATTGGTTCCAAGACCAAAGAATAAGAATGTGATTGGCACAAAATGGGTTTTCAGGAATAAATTGAATGAAGATGGATAGGTTACAAGGAACAAATCTAGATTGGTATGTAAAGGATATGCACAGATTGAAGGAATCGACTTTGAAGAGACATTTTCCCGAGTTGCCATAATGGAAGCAATCTGTTTGCTTTTAGCTTATGCATGCTACAATAATGTTAAAGTATATCAGATGGACGTAAAATCATCTTTTCTGAATGGGGAACTTGAATAAAAAGTCTACATTGAACAACCAGAAGGATTTCAGTTGTCAGAGAACACAGACTATGTGTGTAAATTAAAGAAGGTCTTGTATGGTCTAAAACAAGATCCTAGAGCATGGTACTCTAGACTAGATAAGTATCTGCAATAGGCAGGGTTCAGAAAAGGAAGTGTAGACAACAACCTCTACATCAAGGTAAGTCAAGGTAATATTTTATTAATTGAAGTTTATGTTGATGATATTATTTTTGGTAGTGATGATGACAGGGTAAGTCAGAAATTTGCAAAAGACATGCATAATGAATTTGAAATGTCGTTACTTGGAGAACTATCCTTCTTTATGGGACTTCAGATACATCAAAGTAACCAATGAACTTTTATTTCTCAAACCAAGTATATCAGAGAAGTGCTAAATAAGTTCAGAATGGAAGATTGCAAACCATTTATCACTCCCATGCAAACCAATTGTAAGTTGAGCAAAGATGATGATTCGAAGTCTACAGATCAGAGGCAATACAAGTCAATGATTGACAACCTACTATATGTGACAACATCCAGACCAGATGTACTGTAGGAAGTTGGAAAGGTGGCATGATTTCAAGCAGCACCAAAGGAATCACATGTATTAGCAGTAAAGAGGATCTTCAGATATCTCAAAGGAACATAACATAAGAGTTTGGATTATGGTATTCAAAAGGAAAAGATCTATCACTTATTGCCTACACAGATGCAGATTGGGCAGGTTGTATTGATGACCGACGAAGCACCGGTGGAGTAGTGTTCTACTTAGGTGAGTGTTTGGTATCATGGCTAAGCAAGAAACAATCATCAGTATCTTTATCTACAATCGAGGTAGAGTATATTGTAGCAGCAACATGTTGTACACAGGTTCTTTGGATGAAACAAACTTTGACAGATATACAAGTTGATTATGATGAGCCCATTCCAATATATTGTGATAATACAAGTGCCATCAGTATCTCAAAAAACCCGATGATACACTCCAAGATGAAGCACATTCCAATCAAGTATCTCTTTCTATGGTAACAGGTTGCAGAAAAGAACATCGGAGTTGAGTATGTGGGCACAAAAGAACAAGTGGCAGACATATTTTCAAAACCACTTCCATGGGAAGCCTTTGAATATCTTTTCCAAAGACTTGGAGTTATTTATACTCCAAAATGAATGATTTTTGAATTCTTTTTGAATGCTTATCTTATATGTCTTAGATGTACACGAGTAAGCACCATAAGAGGACAATTCAATCAGGGGGAGCAACCCCAGATGGAAATATACCTTTTCCATTAATGACAAAGGGGGAGAGATTTATCAGATGCAGAGGACAGAGGCAGATTTATCATATGCAGAGGACAGAGGCATGGTTCGAGGGGGAGCATGAGTGATATGATTTCAGTATTTCATCAGAGTGTTGCCATCAATGCCAAAGGGGGAGATTGTTGATGAAGGTTGGTTTTCATTGATGTCAACCCTTGAAGAAATCCCCATAGCACAAAGGTTTGGGTAATGGACCCAATATTGTTTGATGTAAATATGACTCATTATTTTTTCTTCATGGTTGATAAGAAGTAAATATGGATGAACTCCAAAGTGGTCCGCTTATGGTGAAAGCCCTCACGAGAAGACACTTTGCGGAGTAAGAGAACCCATGCTTAATTGTGGAATAATGAGATGAAGGACAATGAATTTGTTAGGGAAATTATCCTATATGGATATTCCTTTTCATTCCATTTTCGTTGGTATGTAGAACGTCACATAACTCCTCACGGTTAGAGAGTTATGACCATGTGAAGTTGGAGAACCCAGGTTTGGGTAATGGACCCAAGTTTGTTTGATGGATAACGGTATGATTTTTGCTATATTTGAAGGTAATACTATTCTATATGGATATTACATGTCATTCCATTTCTGGTGGTATGTGGAATGTCACATAACTCCTCATGGTTTAAGAGTTATGGCCTTACGAAGTTGGAGGACCCTCATATGTCATCTAGAAGCCCCAAAAGGTCAAAGTAGTCAAAGTGGTTTAAGAGATTCTAAAAGGTAAATAATAAAGTGAAATGACGAGTATATTATAATTCAAAGTGAATACAAAATAAATTATTTCAATAATAAATTTAATGGAGAAATTAGAAGTGGGTTAACCCTAAAATAAGGAAAGTGGGCCAAGAGACCTAGAAGATGTTTTTAAGGAAGCTACTTAGAGAGTATAAATAAGAGGAAATGATCTCTCATTTTAATTAGACTTGAGAATATTGAATATATATATAAGTTTCTGAGGTAAACAAGGATATCTAAGCCGAATTTCTCAGGGAAGGTGAAGAAAAGAAGGCCGAAATGCAAGGAAGGATAAATTCTTTTAATGGTGCTTTCTAAGGTATGTTATTTACAGGTCATCTCACCATTTTTTCTATAAATTCTTTTCTATAATGATTTAGATCGTGAAATTGATATGAAATTTAGAAAACATACCCAAGTATCTGTGGTAAAAAATTCATCTTGTGGGTCGTTGTATTTTGGGAGTAACATTCTGTGGAAAATAGGGTTTGTGGCTAGTCCTAAAACTAGTCAAAAACAGGTGTTTTGGGTAAAAACGTCATAACTTCTTCCTAACAGATCCAAATTCAGTGAGACCAATTGTGTTAGTTAGGGTACAGTTTGTAGTATGTTGTGTAATAGTTTCAGATCAATTCAATGAATATTTCGTGTGGGGCACGCTCTACAAGGTTGCTCTCTAGAATAATCCAGAATTCAGCAAGGTATGTCATATTTGCTATAACTCCTTTTATGAGAGGTTCCAAGTAGTGAAACCCGGAGGAATTGAAAAAAACACATTGAATAAAATTGTGTATCAGTTTCATATCTTTATACATTACAGGTTCAAAGTTATGATTACTTCAAGTTAGGGTTGTTGACTAATCCAAACTAGGCATGTGAGACTAGAGAAAAGTTTGATGAAAATGCTAGTCTCTTGTTTTTAAAGTTAAGGAAAGTTTGTAGGAATGTGATCATATACACCAGGTCTATTACAAAGCTACAAATCATATTTGGATGATGAAATTGATGAGGGCTTTTGGTTGAGATACACGTTGAGTACATGGTTGAGACAAGTAGTTGATGAGTTGGCACATACATGAGGTGTATAGTTGATGATGTTGGTACATATTGATGAGCCATAGTTGATGAGTAGTTGAAACATGATTGGTACATACTTGGTACATGGTTGGATGC
>ML788657.1:77169-103727 GCA_009831015.1 Picea engelmannii
AGACAAGTAGTTGATGAGTTGGCACATACATGAGGTGTATAGTTGATGATGTTGGTACATATTGATGAGCCATAGTTGATGAGTAGTTGAAACATGATTGGTACATACTTGGTACATGGTTGGATGCACTTGTTTATGGTACAGGTTGATTATAGGTTGTTTGGTACAGGTTGGTGCATAGTTGATGCACTTGTTTATGGTACAGGTTGATTACAGGTTGAGGTACAGGTTGATGCATAGTTGATGCATGGTTCAGATTTATTGGTACAGGTTTATAGTGGTATATCTCACAGTGATAGTGTGGCAGTGGTTCCATCATTCTACTTCTACTTTAGGGTGGCAGGATAGGGCAAGGACAAGTGGTTGTAGCCACCTTCTGGTTGTAGCCGAAGAACATAGGGGGTTGTAGCCTCCTTCTAGTTGTAGCCATAGAATTGGGGAGTTGGAGATTCTTTCAGGTTGTATCCTGAGAAACTAGGGGGTTGGAGCCTCCTTCCAGTTGTAGCTGGAAAACAAAGGAAGTTGGTGCTTCCAATGAATGTAATTCTTCAAGACATATAAGAAAAAACATTCTGTGGTTTTCTCCCGATTTGGGTTTCCACGTAAAACACTGGTGTACTGTGTATGTGTGTGATTGTTTATTTCTTACTACTCATTATTGGATAATAATTCTACAGTGATATAACATTTGAAGAAAAAGGATTATAATTGTGTTATTACTGATTCACCCTCCCTCTCAGTAATCCAATAGAATCGAAGGTAATTTAGAAGATAAAATCTCCCAAATCCCCAAGCACTCCTTTGAAAATCATTGTTTAGTATCAAGGAAGAAAGAAACTTACATTTTGCCTCCATCTACTCAAGGAAGAAAATACAATTAAAAGCATAGAGAAAAGAGACGCATAACAATAGCTATGGGAATTCAAAGTTTTCTTTTCAAGTATGGGGACTTGTCTAGAGAGGTGCTACATTTGGACCCCCCTTCAAATTAAATTAAGAATGTATAGTTTATGACGTCTATTATGTAATCATATTGCCAGATTATATTCATGTAATTTAGGAAAGGAAAGGAAATCGGTAAGAGATAATAAACATAATCTTTTGAATCTTACCCATCTCATGTTCTCAACTATTGAAGTCTCTATGAATCTTTGTAAGAATTGTCATCCAATTTAGGCAATGGATCATTTTAATGAAATCCTATAATTGTTACTTTGAAAGAAAAAGGAAAAAAAGGTGTGTTGTATGAATATGGCCTTTAATTAGGCTCCTTGAGTGGTTAATAATAAAGTTAATCACATATTATCAATTACTTTACTAACATAGATAATAAATTTATTTGGTTGGCTTTAAGAATTAAAAGATGTTGCATTCCAATACATAGCTAGGGTTTTAGCCCCAATTTCCTTGCTTTCCCCAACACCTAGAACCAAAATAATGTTTCCATGGATCAACTAGTTATCAACCCAAGCATTAAATGAGAGATAGTAGAGTTTCAAGTTGTTGAGGAATCCAAAATAGATATCACCTCAAACCAGATGTAATACCCTTGTTTTCCCCATTCTGTAAATATAATATAAATGGCCAAGAGACTATGTCAGACTAGATATGTGTGAATGTTTGATTTGATGAACCTTTGTATAAAAGGTCAATGTATATATTTTTTGCTATTAATAGAAAATGGATAAGCGTTGTATAATTGTTGAAAGGGGGGTTTTTCCAAGATAGATCATAGATGTTATGAGAGAGATGGTGAGGGGAACCATAAATGGTTGAGATGACCCCCCACCAAATCAATACCTTACTGGAATTAATGGCTCGGACCCAGAACAGTTTCTAACCCGTAAATGAATTAATAGTTAGAGTGGTAGCTCGAGGAGTCCTCCTCAAGATTTAATGAGGAGATGGGGCAAAGTACCCATCTGCAAGACTTCTAGACCTGACCACGACCTAGGGATTTGGACCCACACCACCTTGCTGAGGGTATTATAATCTATTCTAAGAATAGGGAATATCATGAAGACCATATTAAGTTAGTACTTCAGTACTAAGAGAACATCGACTCTATGCTAAGTTTAGTAAGTGTGAATTTTTCTAGAAACAATTCGATTACTTAGGCCATGTTATTTCTGAAGAAGGGGTGGCAGTTGATCATGAAAATATTAAATCCATCATGGATTGGCCTACCCCAGAGGATGTATCTGATATCAGATCCTTTATGGGCCTAGCTGGATACTATAAGAGGTTCACAAAAGGATTTTCCAAGATTGGTTGCCCAATCACTTCCCTTCAGAAAAAGGGAGTTAAATTCATTTGGACATCAAAATGTGAAGAGAGATTCCAAGAGTTGAAATACCTTCTAACCAATGCACCTACGCTAAAGATTGCAGACCCAAAAAAGTAATTCCTTATGTGTACATATGCCTGCAAGGAAGGACTCAGAGGAGTCCTTATGCAAGAAGAACATGTAATTTTCTATGAATCTAGAAAATTTAATGAGCATGAAATCAATTATGTGACCCATGTCTAGAATTGACCGCCATAGTGCATGCTTTGAAAATGTGGAGGCAATACCTCATGGGTAGAACATTTGTGCTTATGAAAGACCATTGTGGGTTGAGGTACCTATTTGATCAACCAAAAATTAATGCTATACAAGCTAGATGGATGACTCTCCTTAGTGAGTTTGATTTGAAATCAAACATATTAAAGGAAAAGAAAATAGGGTGGTTGATGCCCTTAGCATAAATGTGAAAATGATTCACCTGGCAATGGTAAGCACATGTGAAACGAATGCCAGGGAGAGAGTCAAGAGTGCACAAGAAACCGATGCATTCTCCGAGACTATAAAATTGTACTTAGAGCAAGAGCCCACAGGGTTGAAGTACGAAGGTTATCAAATGTTGAATGATAGTCTGCTAACTTACAAAGGTAGGTTGTATATCCCAAATTGTGACGAATTGAAGAGGTTCATGATGGATGAACTACACAAAAGACCATATATTGTTCATCCGGGTAATAGAAAATGATTACGACCACTAGGAAACTGTTGTATTTGCAAGGATTGAAGGACATAGTTGATTACTTGGCTAAATGTCTAGAATGTCAGCAAGTTAAGGAAGAACACCGACATCCATCAAGGTTGTTGCAACCCCTACCAATTTCGGAATGGAAGTGGGAAACCATCTCCATGGATTTCATCACTAGATTACCAAAATCGTCCAAGGAAAATGATGCCATCATGGTAGTGGTGGACAAATTGAGAAAGGTTTCTCACTTTGTTCCTATCAAGACAACTTGAAAGGTAATAGATATTTCCAGTATATTCATGAAAGAAATATTTCGGTTGCACGACATGCCTAAGGAGATCATATCTAATAGAGATACGAAATTTACTTCAAGCTTTTGGAAATCTTTAATTGTTGGTTTTGAGACTAAATTGTTGTTTAGCACAGCCTATCACCGTCAAACTGATGGACAGGCGGAGAGGGTAAACCAAGTATTAGAGGACATGTTAAATATGCATGTAATGCATCATCCTAAGAAGTGGGAAGACTACCTGCCACTGGTATATTTTTCCTACAACAATGGCTGTCAAGAGTCATTGAAGATGAGCCCTTTTGAAGCCCTCTATGGTAGACAGTGCAAGATTCCAATCAGTTGGAATAATCCAATAGATATAATTACAATTGGACAAGACATGCTGAAAGAAATGGAACATCAAGTAATTCAGATAAAGAAACATATGAAAATAGCTTAGGATAGACACAAAATCTATGTAGACAGAAAGAGGACTCCTAGAGAGTTCAAAACAGGGGATCACGTGTATCTCCGAGTTGGACCAAGGAAGAGATCCTTGAGAATGGGATCTTGTGCCAAGTTTGAACCTCGGTATTGTGTACCCTTTGCAATTTTGGATAGAGTGGTACCTGTAGTCTATAGGCTAGAACTCCCTCCCATAGTGAAGGCACATAATGTTTTCCATGTTTCATTATTGAAGAAATATGTACATGATTCTAATCATATAATTGACTGGTGTGTGATTCAGGTGTAACCAGAGGGAGAAATCATGTCAGAACCTCAATGCATAAAAGATAGGAAGGAAACCCCACTCAGGAACAAAACCGTTGCACAGGTCAAGGTGCAGTGGAAACACTTTGGCCCAAATGAGGCTACATGGGAAATGGAGGATGCCATGAAAAATGCATATCCATTTTTGTATATTTATGTACATACATAGTGTTGGGCTCTAAAGATGTCCTAAAAACAGCCTTAGTTTAACATTAATTTATAAACCCGAGGATTCATCTTCTATTTCAAGAATATCAACGAAGTCTATGCAAATAGCTCGTAGAGGCTAAAATCCCATAGTTAAAGAAAATCTAAGTTTATCAAGAATCAAGTTCCTCAAATATCGATTAAATTTCTAAAGCTAAGATCTTACTAAACATAATTGAAATCTAATCTACACTGTGCTATGACTTGAAGGTATGAATTGAATTGTTGAATTGGTCTAATTAAGAGACAATAATTGAATCTGATATTAAAGGCATGAATTGATATAATTAAGAAATGAGAATTGAATCTATGAAAACAAGTTGATCTATTGATAACTATCTAATCTGCTGGAAATAAATAACTGAATACTAGAAATTGAAAAAGAACAGTAATTGAACAACAAATGCTAACTAAGTAAAAAGGAACAACAAACGCTAATTAAATGGAAAGGAACAACAAATGCTAATTTAACAGAAAGGAACAACAAATGCTAATTTAACAGAAAGGAACAATAATTGCTAATTTAATTGAAAGGAACAACATATCTGAAAATGAGAGGAATTGTCAAGAAGTAAACTACAACAATGAGATCTGGAACAACAATCGACATCATTCAAACCAAAACATTTATCTCTTATAAGAAAACAACAATAAAGCATTAATACACTTGTGCATCTATCTTTAACTATTGCAAAGGAGATTTAAATCATAAAACATAAATCAAAACTGATATGATTACATAGTAACTCCTTTAGACTAGGCCCTCGGTCCTCAAAAGCACTGCTACTAGAAACTCAGTATACGAAAATGATGGAAATGTTCAAAGTCTTTATTAACTCCATAACTGATACAACATTTATAAAAACTGTTTGTGCAGAGCAAGTTTGAATTCTGATTACTTAGATACAATTCTTAGTTTATTCTTTCAGGATCTATTACCCTCTATATATTACAATAATATGGGTAAATTAAGCCATCCTGAAGATCGAGAGATCCTCAGGATTGCTTTACTATTATAAAGTTACAAGATAGAAAATCAATCATCCTTAAAACTACTTTGCGCCAAAAGTCCTCAACCTCCAATAGCTTACGCATGTTCAATATCTCCTTTATTATCTCAGGTTTGGAAATGTTTATCCATTCCTGTAACAAAATCAAACAATTCCAATCATATTTTAGAATCTATTTAATATAACTTCATTAATATCACTAGAAGACACATTAATCATTTTCTATCATATTTATCCCTAATTAATAGAAAAGTCAATCAAGATTATATCATGAACTGTGGGAATAAGGAGGATATTTGTACCTTTTTCATAACCCAACATACCCCCCATCTTACCTTCTTGCATGTCCTCATGCAAGCTGAGATATTACATGTAAAACAATGATGTTGTAAGGAGGAAAGGTTGGTTCACTAGGTCTCCTGAACCTGTTATTTATTTTGAGCTCTCCAAAAGCAACGTCCTCCCTCTTCTTATTAATTTGATAATCTTTCTGGTAACTTTCTAGAGGAAACCAAAAGATAGGGGGATTATATATACACCCAATCCAAGCAGGTCCTTCCTCTTGGAGCATTCTGGAATACCTTTCCACTCTGCGGGTAGCTGCAAAGAAATTCCTGAAGCCAAAGGGTTCCCTACTATTGACTTCATTGGAGGATGCATCCCATCTCAATTTGGAAGCAACAAGAGCTTATTCTTTGATTTCTCTAAAATATATGATGCTTGAATGTATAACTTGTCAATGGATAGGGGCTAAAGAGTCCATGACCCCCTCCCTTTTCATGAAGGTTATATGTCGCATAATGGTTGGGAAATATTTTAGAGGCTCCCCTCTGATCCAGAGATCTAGCCTGGTTTCTCTCTTTATAAAATTATTGTGAGCTTTGCCCCATCTGACTTGGTTCTTAGTGAAGGACAGGAATGCCTGAAACTGTATGTCCCCAATAAAGGGACCACGGTTATCTTTTCTATCATCTTCCAAAATGAAGTTATGGAAGTATAATTCACAGATAAAGTATTGTACCTTCTCTTCTTTCTCTCTAAAACATGAAATGAACTTAGGGACATTGGTAAGTCTAATTGGTTTACCTACTCTGATGGATTTCATCCTTAACAAAAGGTAACGTTCTAGCAATAATAGGGTATAATTGGTAGCAGGAGCTCTGCAATTGATTGCAATGAGAGTAAACATCACAAATCTCTTTGATTTGCTCCAAATCTTTTTCAAATTGGTTTTGTATTTTCTTTGTCTTTTCCTAAGCTCTGGTTAACTCAACATAAGTCTCATGCTCTGTTTCCTCCATGGATCTTAATTGTTTAACAATTCTTTGATGTTCTTTCATAGTAACCATCTCATCCCTGGATTGAGTCAGTGCTTGTTGGGCTTGTGCCAGCTCTGCGTTTAGCCTATCAATGATGGCACTCTATTTCTGAGACTGGGATGCTTGATATTCTTCCATAGTGCCCATGTCATATATGGATTGAGTTAATTCTTGTTGGGCTTTCATCAGCTCTACTTCCAGTCTATCAATGATGGCACTATGTTCCTGATATTGAGATGCTTGATGCTCTGTCATAGTCATTATTTCATTTCTATTTTGGATTAGGCTTTGTTGGAATTGCATCAATTCTTCCTCCAATCTCCTAATGGTAGCATCCTGCTCAAGGGACTGAGTTGTTTCCTATGGGGTTGGGGTATCTGTCTGCACTTCAGCATCAATTGTTTCTAAAGGAATTACTTCATCATTCTAAGCTACTACATCCTCTGCTATTATTTCTTCAGGGTCTGTCTGTGTCCCCACAGAGTTTGTAGTGACTGCTCTTTTAGGAAGAGGGTTTATTCCTTGCACTATGGGACTTTTGTTTTTATTTATTTTATGGGCCTTGTTGGCTTGTTCTAGATGCTTTCTTAATTATTTAATAATTTCCCTGAGTTTGCTAACTTTCTGTTTTAATACTTCAACCTTTTTATCTCTTCTCTTCAACAACTTGTTTTCCTTTTTTAGCTTTCTAATTCTCCTATGGATTTTGTATGATTTCTGTTTGTGAGGGGTCTCAAGGTCTTCTTCATTCTGGTCAGTAGGTGGTTGTTCCTTTATTCCTTCCAAGTGCTATGTATGCTCAAGAGGGCTTCTTACCTCAGGATGAGGTTCTTCCTATGCTGCGTCCTCTGGAAACGACATTTCAATATCAGGGAAGTCTTCAATAGTTTTTGAAGAAGAGGCTCGTTCTTGGTATTCTTCTGGTTTATTTGTGTCTCTGTTAATTGAGGTCCCTAAGCTCCCTAAAACCTGGGCTATTTCTACCTCATAGATTTTCAAAAATTGTTCTGTTAGGTGCCCCAATGTTGGTTGGGTGTCTTCCTGACTGTTCCCTTATGAGGTTTGTTCTGCCTGCTCAAATTCCTGAACATTTTCCTGTAAGGATTGCTCTGTAATGTCCTAAATTTCTTCAGGTTGTTTCGTTGTGTCCTGAATTTCTTCAATCATTTCTTGAATTTGTTTGATCATTTCCTGAATTTCTTCAGGTTGTCTTGTCCGTCTGCTTCTCCTTTTCCTCTCAATGGGGGATTTAGGAGCAGTTGTTTCTCTTTTTCTCTTTTTCATTAATGCCCCTGCTTGTGAGGTTTGAGTCTCTGTAATTTGGACGGGGTCTACCTCGACTTCGGGTTGAGGAGGTGGAACTTCTATTTGGGTAGTGGCCTCCTCTTCCTGTCTTTCTTCAATTTCCTATGGTGGGTCTTCATGATATAATTCAGGTTGTTCCAGTTGTAGAGGTCTATTGGCCTCGATAAGATCACCCCAAGTTAATTGAGTTTGACTTAGGGCCTTATTTACTATTAGTTTAACTAATCCATGGTGGCTGGTGATAGTAACAGGATCCTTGGCCTTCTGTGTTCTTATGGAAACCGCATGTAACATGGCATTTAGAAAAAAAGGTAGATTGATTACTAACCGTTTTTTGAGTGTTGCTAGCAGTTTGAGGTGGCATGGTTGGATTGCATCGTATCAACCATCACATGTGTTGTACCTCTGAATTACCCCTGCTAGTTCTTTCCATGGTTCGCTAAGAGTGTTGGGGTTAAGTCCCTTTCCCTTTTTATCCAATTCTTCTCCAGGGTCTACGAAGGATTCTACAGCTTCTTTGAGCATTGTATATCTTCCTGTCCATTGAATGTCTATGTTAGGGAGATCTGTAACCTCTGCTACAATTTCCAGAGTAACTGGAATTTGTGTGTCTCGAACCATGAATATTTCTCCCTGCAAGTTTTGAAAGAATTCAAGCATGATGTTCATATCATATCCTTGCAACCAGTTGAAGTACTTCGTCCACCCCAGACAGTGTAGGATTTCTCTTGCCTGCTTAGTTACCTGTAGTAATGTTGGCTCCCTGTGCACACTTTGGCCACCCATCTTTCTGTGAGAAAATGAGAACGACTATCATTCCTGGTTGCAGACTTGGTTAGACTAGCTTGGAGGAAATATTACCAAAACTAGAAAATATCAGAGAATAGCAAGTGTATAAAAATGTGGGTTTTCCATTTATTACTATCATTATGATCTTATCGAAAAACATGCCGAGCATCCACTCCCCTCATTAATGTAGAGGTCGACCTCGACCGTCAACGTAGGCGAATGTAATGAGTGTAGGTATTTCTGGTGAGAGGTAATAATTACGCTACTGCCGCCAATGGGGACCAATCATGTATAATTTTCAAAAAACATATTTAATAGTAATCATAAACGATAGTCCTCTTTCGTGGGAAATTTGAATTTTTTGTACCTACGCTCAAAATGTTTTAAGGAAAAATAAGCCGAATAAATTAAGTCTGTTCATTTAAAAATATTTCATATATCATAATGTTGTTACTTTTCCTGAGTTATTGAATATAACCAAAATGATAGCCTTGCTATTGAGTAAAGGAAATCTAGAGACACAAAAAAACTTGGTGTTTTTTAAGTTAAACTTCCATACCACAGGCAGAGCCACTACTGCCAACAGGCGTCCATGGCCTCAACAGGGTTTCCTTTTGACCCATAGATGATCTCGTATCCTTAATAAATATTTGAATCGTCTTTTGCCAAAAATACCACTATCCTGGTTTGGTATCCAAATGATGATAATGCCACTCACTAGATTGTAACTTAAGTGAACAAGCCAGCTCGTGATGAGACTCCTTGTCCTTTGACGAAAAAATGTCAAAGGCCATTGCCCTGGTGTGGTAGCCATAGTGGGAATGTCACTTACGTTATTATCCTATGATCGTGGTAGGTTGGCTTGTGATGAGACCCCTTATTCTTTGTGGGAGAAGTTTATGACTTATATTTATTTGTTTATATATTTTTTTCTTTTCTCATCATTCATTTTTTTTTTTAAATGGCTCTATTAAGGGAAGCGCCAAGTAAAAGTGTGCTTAAGACTCCTTATTATAATATGAAGTCAAATTATCATTCAAGTATATTTGCATATGTATAGGGAAAAGAAACAAATTATGGTGGTTACAGATTATGAACAAGATTTAAGATATTTCGAAGAAATTAATCCAAAAAAAGTTTGATAAGGTATGAGAGATAGTCCAGAAAATAATGACAGATCGTTGCGATGATAATTAGAAATAATGTTGGTGAAAATTACTTAGTGAAAGTCATACCCCAAAGGAATGGATAACGTTTTAATCAACATGAAGGAAAGGAATGGCAACAAGGAAAAACATAGAAGGAACAACAATCACAACAAAGGAACGACATCTGTTAAATTTATAGTCATCTGATTAGGTAATTTTGGAAACCTCCCATGGAAATATATTTTTGTTGAATCTAAGGATGATTAGTCATCAACTAAATTAATTCAATTGTGATGGGTTAGTTTATTCCAGAGTCAAGTATTGGATGGTCTATTAATGTCATGAGTTCATTATAGTTTCCCGATCACTGTTGTGGAACATGACATATTCATTTTTCTGTGAAAGACAAGGTCTGTGTGACAAGATAAAGCAAGAGTACGGAACATAAAAGAGTGTTAATTGTGTTCATTACAGTCATCTTCCGTAGTTCTTATTTTCCCAAGTGACTTTCATAAAACTAAAAAAGAAAAATTAACAACTCAATTAGATCTACAAAAAAAAAAAAAAACACTATATACAGTATGTACAATGTCAACAAAATTCATCATTTATGGAGTTGGAGTGGCTGGGTTACCTTCCCAGCTAGCCAAAATCTGAACGATAGGGTCCTTACTTACTTCCTGGTAGAAAGATTCTTTTGAAGGTGGTTGATGGTAGAGTCGTAGCCGGTGTCAATTGACCAAAAATCGAGATCCTGATCCGTCAATGGTACTTAAAGTGATCGTGCCATTATCATGGACTTTATTAATTTCATATGGTCCTAGCCACCGTGTCTGTAATTTTCCAGGAAAATCCTGAAATCTGGAATCATAGAGAAGCGCCCAATCACCTTTCTTGAATTATTTCTTCTTGATATGTTTTTCGTGCCAGGTCGCTCTCTTTTGCTAAATAACAGTTGTGTGATCCAAAGAAAACAAGTGTGCTTCATCCAACTCGTTGAGTCACTAAAGGCGTTGTTTATGTGCTTCTGTAAGATCCAATCCAATTTCCTGGGCCATGCTTAGGGTCTTGATCTCAAATTTGATTGGGAAGATGAGTTATTTACCATAGACTAGGTGATAAGGAGAGTAGCCAGTGGTGTTACGCCATGTTGTGCGATAATCCCATAAGGAATTTGGGAACTCAGTAGCCCAATTTTGTCGGTTTGTTGAGACATTCTTTGTCAGGATTGCCTCCAGGACCTTATTGGTGCTTTCTACTTGCCCGTTTTCCTGTGGGTGGTTTGGAGAAGTAACTTTGTGCTTAATATGATAATTGTTCAGGGTGGTGGTTATTCTATGAGCTATGAATTGTGACCACACATCAATGATTACTTCCCTAGGTAGTCCATAGCGTACAAATAATTTGAAAATAAATGTGATGACTACTTCTTATGTTGCATTTGGTAAGGCTTCTGCCTCTACCCATTTGTTCATGTAGTATGTTGCAACTAGAATATAGGCCTTCTAATTTGACTTCGGATTGAAGGGGCCAACGAAGTCTAGTTCCCATCTCTCAAATGGTTCTATGACTACTTGTGATTTCAAGGGAATTTCATCAGCCTGAATTGGTTTTCCCATCCACTGACAACTGTCACAGGTCTAGACGTATTTCCTCGCATCTATGAATATCGAGGGCCAATAGTATCCCATCTGTAAAATTTTGTGTCCAGACCTGCAGTCTGCAAAATTCCCACTACAGGGCTCATCATGTCCTGCCTTCAGTATGTCGTAAATTTTGTCATCTCGTACGCATTTGCGGATCTGGAGATCAGCTCCTGTGTGGAAGAGATATCCATTGATCCAAGTGAATCGTGCACTACATTGGACGATCAATTTTCTTTCCCTTGATGATAGATGTGCCGGTGATTTCCCCGTTGCTAGATAATTTTCCACATCAGCGTGCCAAGGTGGCTTTGTAATAACAACAAACAGATGCTCATCTGGAAATTGATCTTCAACTATCAAGGAGTCATCCATTTTGGGTATGCGGGATAGGAAGTCTGCAACAATATTTTCTCTCCTGGGTCGATCTTTGATGGTGATGTCAAATTCCTGCAATAGTAATAACCATCGAGTGACCCGTCCATTAGTAATTGGTTTATTAGCTAGATATTTAATAGCAGGATGATCAATATACAGAATAACTGGATAGCCTGTTATATAATGACAAAATTTATTGATGGCATGTATAATTAAATTCAACTAGAGAAAGATTCTTGCTAATAAAATAAATAGCGTAGGGTTTCTTGTCTTCTTTCTGTCCAAGGACGACGCCTATGGAAATGTCTAATGCATCAGTGGAGATGTGAAATGGTATTTTTCAATTTGGTCCCCTCAACACCAGTGATGTCGAGATCAGCTTCTTGAGTCCTGCAAATGCCACATCACACTTATCAGACCACTAAAACTCCACATTACCAGTCAAATCATGTAAAGGTGCAACGGTTCTTGGAAAATTTTCCATAAATCTGCGATAGTATCTTGAAGTACCAAGGAAACTACATACCTTAGTTTGTGTGGATGGTGTAGGTGGATTAAGGATTACCTGTATTTTTGTTGGATCTACTCTAATTCCATCTGCATAAATATAATTCCCTAGTACCACACCTTCCATCATCATCATGTGACATTTTTCGTGGCTTAAACATAACTTGGTAGCAATGCACCGTTCTAGTACCTTTTCCAAATTATTCAGCGCTTTATTGAAGTCGTCACCATAAGGAGTGAAATCATCCATGTAAACTTCAATCCCTTCATTGATCAGATCATTGGATATGCTCAGGATGGCCCTTTGGAATGTGGTTGGAGCATTACATAGTCCAAAGGGAAATACTTTGTATGCAAAGGTACCCTCGGGGCATGTGAATGTAGTTTTATCTTGATCTTCTATGGAAATCTTGAATGTAGTTTTATCTTGAGTTTTCAAAGGACCCATGTAACCAAGGTCTGGGAACCCTACACTAGGCCTAAAAGGAGATGAGCCTTCCTGGCTTTGGAACTCCGAGAGTTTGGGGCTCCAAAGTGTTTCAACCTCAACCTTTATAAACCGTCTGAAGGAAATCGGTGGTCACGATTACCCAGAAGGTTGATTAGTGCCTAGCAGTTTCCCTAACCATGGTAGATAAACCTGCCTCACCAATAAACCTTGACCCAATTACCCATCGTGAAGTAACGTGAACCACTAATTCGAGAGTATTCGGGAGGCCCCTTGGTCGTTGGATCTACGTCGAGGTAACTTCGGTGAAATCCTACTTCAGGAGAACATAGATGTTATAGTGTCAAACTCCCTGAACGTCGAAGTTACGAAGTGAGGAGAGTCATGGATCTGTGGAGTTCGTTAAGAACTCTTTTTAACCATTCGATCATTCAGAGGAGGGACCCACATATCGTACTTCGGCGAAGTCCTACTTTGGGAGACTGGAGCGACCATAAAGCTGAAACTCCCGAAGGCCAAAGTTACGAAGTAACGAGAACCATAGATCTAGGGATCCTTCAAGATCTTCCTTGGCCTTTGGATTTATGCCAAGGTCAACCTGACATTGACCACTCCGGAAGAAAGAGAGTGGTGAGCGAGTGGAGCACCCAAACGTCGAAATCATGAAGTGATAAGAGTCGTAGATCTGAGGGTGTTTCGGGATCTCCCGTGACCATTAGATCTAGACCATGGTTATCCCAGTGCTAACCACTTCGGGATCAAGGAGGAATTCACACCACGAATCCCTCAAACGTCAAAGTTATGAAGTAACAAAGGCTATAGATCCAGGGGTTACATGGACACGCCTCAACTGTGAGATCAAAGTACTTCAATAATGATCAGTCTGGGCTGACGTAGCATGTTGACATCACCTAGGGTGACGTGGACCCACGTTTGACGTGCCACATGTCACCTGTATTCAAACGTTTCACAGACCCTATGTGCCCATTAAAATGTGACACGTGCCACCCATTGTAGGGGTCATGTGTCCTCTCTTTCTTGTTGTGTGTCATCTCTGGAAATTATATGTTTGGTCCATGTGGCGGGAGGAGTATTCGAGACCCACATGTAGTTGTCGTCGCATGTAGTACATCACCCCATGCGAGAGTGGGCCCTTTGGGACTTGAGGACTTCGAGACTCTGAGGGTTTGAGATGCAGCTTCGTGGGTAAGGTGAAAGACCTGAAGGCCGAGGCCACGTGGAGAGATTTTGGGACTTCAAGAGTCTGAATTTTTGGAATACAGTGTTGAGGGTGAGTCGAAAGGCCCGAAGGTTAGAGCCACATGGCGATATTTCGGAACCCTTCGGGAGTTCGGGAATTCAGGACTCCGAAGGACATGCGTGCAGAAAATAAAATGGGCATTCAGCGCTGAAGCGTTGAACGTAAAATTATCCTCTAGCTTGTGTGTTAGGTGAGGGTTAAGTCTCATTATTGGTTTGGATGGCAGATGAACCTTCCCTGCGAAAGGTAGGAACCTGGAAATGGTACAAACAAGATGGATCCACATGGGCACCACATGGCCTTAAACCAATGAATGCCCGAAGGACTTTGGAAAGCCATAACTTGTAAACCAGATGTCGGATTAGAGCCTGGTAATAGTTGTTAGAAAGCTACGGGCGAGTATAAGAAGATGAATCATCTTGAAGGGACGATTTGATATGACTTGAGTAAGAAAAATTTTGATGCCCCATCCCTAGAAAGGGAACTTAGGGGTCGGATGTGTTACACCAGATGGCTCATGATTTGTAAGAAAACTAATAGCAATTCTAGAAGTAGAGATGACCACTTTGTCTCCCAAGAATAAGGCTCTTCTTTTCTTTGATAAATATCTAATTGGTAATTTCATTGGGAAATGGTCAATTATAAATTCCTAGAGGTCTAGCTAGCAGAAATTTGAACCTCTCTAATTAATGGATCAATTAACATCTACTTTTGCAAATGACGATACGCCACCTTCATGTTCCAGCTGAAGTAAGATAGAGATATGACCTTCTATAGCGTGTCATAATCCTTGGCCCTCATGAGATATACCTAAACTAATGGATGTTTAAGTTAAATCCATAGGAATACAGGCCCAGAACATTTCTAGTGTAATTTCATATCTCACACCTATCACTAATCATCTAAGATAATCTGATATTTCAAGTGATAGGAAAAAACATTTGAGGATTCTTGGATAAAGGTGTTACAAAGGCATCCCATTACTCCCATGCATGGATTTTTGTTGAAGTGCACCACCTCCAAGAGCTTCACTATGAGCAATGTTCATTCAAATGCAAACTTTTCCATGAGTATGGCCACTTTTGCATAGATTCCAAGAAAGGGTCATCAACCTTGGTTCAACCCCCTAAACATTTGATGTAAATTTTCACTATAAGTGTAGTCAACTAGCGACTCTCCCTTTCCAGTGTAAAACATTTATTATACCCTAATCTAGATCCCTTACAAATCATTTTGAAGTTTTAAGAGAAAAAGGAATTAAACTATATTGTAGAAGAAGAGGTCATGGAAGAATGCATTGAGGATGGGTACAAGGAAGAGATAGATCTAGGGAAGAAATATAACACACAATGTTTAAACAAAGAGGCAAAATAAGTAGAGGAGGATGCCTCTATCTAGGAGGTAACAAAAATGGACCCTCAAACCCCTTCATATGTCGGTATCATTAAACAAATTCTTAATTCATTTTTGGTCCTGCAAAGAAGGAAAAGTAAGAAAGAAACATGCGAAAGAGAAACTTAACAAGGCAAAGTGTTGGTCTCGTAAGCCTCGCTTGCCAAATTTAGAAACTCTTTGCAAGGTATCTTTTATTTAGGTATGTTTTTTCAATGTATCTTTTAGGGTAACCAACTCATTAAACAATATTTTATGGTAACCAACTAATTAAAAGTTAAGTTGTTATATAATGAACATAAGAAGCTTGTGAAGAAATGTTTTAGTCATTCGTCTCATCTTATGTTGAGGAAGGAAGGCTAAGGATATAAGAGAACATCTTCCCTTCTCTTCACGAAGTATCAAGTTGTATGGGTATTGTGCAACCCCTATCTTTTTCAATGCAACTATAACCATGAGTGTTAAAAAGAATACTTTACTCATGGGCATGGGACTTATGATGTATATGAACATTCAAATAGTCAATAGAGTTGAATTATTGATGAAAATGAAGGGAGGGATGGGAGTTATGAAGTATATGAACATTCAAATAGTCAATAGAGTTGAATTATTGATGAAAATGAGGGGAGATTAGGAAATGTCCATTTAAAGTGAAAAACAAATTAATTTATTTATATGTAAGGTTTAATTTTTAAATTAATTATTGATGAAAATGAGGGGAGGGATGGGACTTATGAAGTATATGAACATTCAAATAGTCAATAGAGTTGAATTATTGATGAAAATGAGGGGAGATTAGGAAATGTCCATTTAAAGTGAAAAACAAATTAATTTATTTATATGTAAGGTTTAATTTTTAAATTATTTAAATTTGTTATGGTTTAATGATAAAGCGATGTTTGCACTAACTGAATTGCATTTACAACTTAGGTAAATGTTTAATTGTAATAAAATTGAGCATTATAAAAAAAACGATGATTGCATATAAAAACACATTCCATCACCACACAGTGTGACATGGATTCATATTAATTGTAATTTTTTTTTATCTCTATCATTCCTTAAGATCTCCCATTCTTTAATGAATTCAAAGTTAAAGATAAATCTACATGAATATATATAATTTTATTTTTTTAATTAAAAAAAAAAATTATGATTACTTGTTCATTGGTTTGAATATAAACTTTATACATTAAAACCTAAACTTAGCATAGTTTTTATTTAGATTAAGAAAATAAATTATAATCATCAAATTTATGAGGATTAAATATTTAAACTTTATGAATTATTGATAAAAATTCTACATACTATAATGTTAAATGTTTAAGAATGTATTGCCTTTTTAAAAGTCACATGTTTGAATTTGGAGGAGTTAGAATATGTATACCTCTTTAAATTAAGTAGTCAAAATCATTGAAAGGAGGAGATGCCGCATTTCATAAAAAAACTCATATATCAATTTAACATATATCTTAAATTACATTATTATTATTATTAATTATATGAATTGAAGCCATCTTTAATTTTATGTAATTGAATTCTCCCCCATTATTATAATTTGTTTATTTTTAATTGAAACTAGGAAATTTATATTATATAAAGCTATAGCTCTGTTAAATAGCTTTACATCATATTTCATGTCCAAAATTTTAAGCAAAATACATAGTTTTTACACACAAAATACATAGCTTACATATTTCATTAGGAAAAACGTTCCAATATTTACTACATCTATAAATTCTGAAATAAACGCTTAATATTATAATAGCTTTTAAAAACATCAAACTTAGTAGAAAACATGGTGACTAATAACCTCTTCTAGGCCTACATTTGATGGGACAAAGTCTTGCTTCCCAATCTCCAAGTCCTCTACCAGTCGATGCATGGTATCCGCTTTCTTTAAATCCCCTTAAGTTGAGTTCACATACATTCTTTAATTGGATGCCCCGAACTAAGCACCTCTGCTCAGATTGACAACCATATTTCTCAGCGTACTGCATTCAGCTTCTAGGGTAGAAATTTGTTATTTCCATTGCACAAGAGTACCCATAATTGATCCAAGTTGAGAAATGGATTGATGCTCATTGTCATGAACTTTTGTGGTGACTGAAAAGATGGAGGTCCTCTTACATTGGATTGATTCTTCATGATTTCGAAGAATTCGTCCAATTTCTTGTGGCTCCATGAAATCAATTAGGACAACATAAAGACCAGGACAACAAACCGAGGCCAAATGTGAACTAAATTCCTAAACAAGGAGAACCTACATGCCCGCAAAACTGTCACTAGGACTCCCCCAAATTGGCATTGCCTATGAGTTATGTATCATGATAGAAATAGACACAACAAAGGTTGAAACCCATCCAGGAAACAATCCACACTACCTGAAAATATTTGCTCAATGACACTATAACAATCCAAACCGGGAAGATGAAAATCAAATTCAAATTAAAAAGAGAGAATTAAAAAAAAAACTATGCAAATGAAGCTCAGAAATAACAACCCACCTAGATTTCCTCCAAGACTAAAATTCACTAGACCAAAAATATGCATTACCAAACTAAAACAACAACATCTCTTACCAAATGATGGTCGACCAACTAAAGCATATTTCCCACTCCCCCGTATCACTTTCCTCTTCAAAACACCATAATCCCACCTTAACATCAATAAACTCCAGTTAATGATTCAATATCATGCATTGCCATGAATTCAAGCATGTGAGGGGGTGCACTAGTCTCATCAAGTCACTTTCTTTGTGATGAGAATGAGGCAAGAGGAGGCATGGAATATGGAGATTTAATAAGGCAGTATGTGCCTTTGGGTCCATGGTTAACTGATTAAGGTATAGCTTGATAACTTTTGGTTCCATTAGGTGTGGGAGGTGCAGAGGGAGTCTTTACAATCCCAAAGGGAATAATCTTGTTTGTTATTCCTAGGGGATCAAGGAAGTTTTGAATGATCTATTTGAGGCTTACTCGTTGCGATGTGGGCTCTCCATTGCTAAAGAAAATGGTCTTAGGTCCTTGTTAGTTTTTGGGGACTCATTACTAATTATAAAAGCAATGATTGCTCAATCGAATCTAGGGGGAACAAATTAAAATCAATTTTATTTTGAATCAAACAAGTTCTAGTCCATTTTGATAAGTTTTATTTTTATCACGTCAAGAGGGAATCGAATGGAGAGGTGGATAATTGGGCAAAGTTTGTCTCATCCTTAAATACTGGAATTCTAATAAAAAATGAGGATCATAACTATTGTGCAATCCCTTAGATCATATTGTTAGTAGTTTTTAATTGACATTGATCCAAACCTATAGTCATTAATGAATAACAGTTAGACCGAGACAATGTGTAACATACCCAGAACAACAACCAAAAGATTTCTCTCTTGTTGTTACTTTGGTATTGATTTGAAATGTACCCATTGCCTGGGTACTTCCAAAATTCACATCTTGGATTGATTTGAATTCTAATGCCAATTAAAATTAATAAAGAAGCATGAAATAAACACATGTAGTCATCAAGATTCATGCTAAATTGTAAAATAAATGCCCAATCAACCATGCACAACAATAGGCATAGCATAAACACATCACATAGATAATATTTAATACACATTGGAAATAAATATACAAGCAGAGAAACTCACAGCGGGGAACTTATCTTTAAAAATGTAATTACACCAACTCGCTGAAGACATTAGACATTCCACCCAACCTTAGGATATGCTACACCTAAACTCTCTACAACATGCCATGCTCGATCCAAGGCTATGAATCCACAAGGATAGGTCTCATACCGACACTCAGTTTCCCAACCAGTCGACAATCAAGCTCTCATAGGGCTCTCAACCACACAACAAAACCCAGTTTACCAGCTCTCTTCCCCTTCACCATGCACCACCCAAAGAAAATGAACCCCCTTCACTGCCACGCAGTCCCTCAGGTTGTCCACCTCTTTCCAGGGCTCCAATTCTACTGATCAGGAAATCTCAATGCTGGGACTCTCAAGATTCACAATTGTGAACAAGATTTATCAACATGCCAATGCATCTCAGGCATACAAGCATCAATTCATTGTTAGAATACACTAGTAGTTCCTACATCCATCCAACCATCGCTCGTTACCTTCAGGAATTTTTTTTCCCTTCCCATGCCAAACCAAGAATGAGAAAGAAGAGTGAATTAGAGAGGAATGAGCCCAAAAATGATTTGAGTAAGAATGAATGACCAACCCCCAAGACAATCAAGAATAGGGTTTAAATATCTAATGCATAACATGGCCTTTCACCCAAGAAACTCACATAACACCCTCTTTTTCTAAAATTCAAAGATGGGTAAATAAAGATAATTAAAAATATAAAGGCTTAGCCCCTTAGCTTCCCCTCCTCTCTCATGGAATCATATCCCCCTATAAATCTTGTCCTTGTCTATCTCGCAGCCAACAATGTATTTTATTATTAACAATGTTCAAAACATTACATTTTCTAGGCACTCTAGCCCCTTTAAGTTTTATAGGCACGATGGCCTTTCATGAATAAACAAAATACATTATTAAACTTGGGACTCAAAACCAGGGTATTACACAATGGAAGGATGTCAAGAGTTGGCTAGCCCCATATTCCCATACGTCTTGGCAGGTTTCACCTATGGCTATTCAAAGTGCCATGATGAATTCCCTCACGAAATATGGGATAATGTTGGTTTGGTGCTCCATCCTGGAGTGAATTATTAGTAGTCTAGTTTGGGGGTTGTTGGATCTGGGACCTAGTTGCAATCTCAATGTTCTTACGGTGGGGATATTGGTTTCTTGGAGGGGGGACGATGAGTTTTATGGAAAGCAGAGTCTGTGGAAAGTGGTGAAGGGACACGTCCGCCCTAGAATGTTGTTTTCTTTCTTCTTCTACAAGGTTTTGACCAGGCATGTTCTAGTCTCCTCGCTTTTTTCTATGGGTTTGTATTTGTGTGATAACTCTGATATTGCATTCTAGAGCAGGAAAAATGGGTTAAATCATGAGCTTTGTCTTTACTTGTGGCTTGACTCTCAGCCTCACATTTTTTCATCTAGTGTTTTGGTTTTATATATTATTGCCATATTATGTCCTCTTAGTGTGCTTCTGAATTGTATCTATGTGAAAGGGGAAGCCCAAAAGTCATGGAAAATGACAATATCAAGGAGGTAAGATGGGTCCTTTGCAGGCATGAATACATTAATGAAGCCAATAGTAGTGCATTAATGATAATCTCCTCCAATATTACAAAGCTAGAACATGCCAGTATAACTCAAAATGCCAATTTCATGAACCTTCTTATTCTTTAGAAACATCGAATTGACTCACTGGAGAATGAATGCAACAAACTTTGCTCTTTGGTCCTCTCACAATGCATCGATTCCCTCTCCTTCGCCCCTTACATATATGGCATCGAGAGTTTGAATCAAGCAGGGATGATAAATATGAAATAATCGATCAGAATTGGGTTCCTATGGAGATCAAAGGTGAAAGTCCCCCTCATTCTAACAAGGGTCGGGAAGAACAAGGTATTGTTCACATCTAAAAAAGTATGAATGTTCTTTAGAGTTATCTATATTTTTTCTTGGTGTGTTAGGTAGGCTACTAGTAGAAATACTAGGAATTCTCATTTGGAGGAAACGTTTTTGTCTATAGTTGTTAATTTAGAAATATGTCATGTCTTGTGGAAGTTCCATGAACTTGAACAATGTAATCATTGTTAGCTTTGGCATAGCTGACCTTTTGAATTAATATAAATTTTTGTTTCAATTAAAAAAACTCTTATGGTTCCATTGATCCTAAGCACCCCCACTTTTAGAGTTGTAGCCTCGTTTGCAAGCAAATCTACTTGATGGTAGTGCTCCCTCAAAACCTAATAGAAATAAATCTTTTGAAAGTTGTCAAATTCCTAGTGAGCTCGAGCTAGTATAGATACAAGCTTGTAATCGACTAGAAGATTTTTCAAAACTATCTGATCAATAATTGTGCATAAGTCTCCCACAACAATTAGAGAATGAATTTGTGAATCTATACCCATACACAAACCTTGTAAGAGGGCATATGCTTCACCTTTATTGTTGAAGAAATTCCCTCAACCCCTTACATAAACTAAAATAGTTTTTCCAATGTTGATCCCCACAACTACCACCCCCACCTTTATCATTGGTTAATCAACCAAAACAGAATATAAAAATCTTCCTCTACCACTTAAATATTCTATGCAAATTCTAAAATATTTTAAATAAAAATGAACACTCTACCCCCACCTTTATGGTTTTTTCCCATCAAAACAAAATGCAAGAGTCTCCCCATACAACCTAAATAATATATACAATCATAAGATGTTTTGCATTTAAAAAAATGACATCAAAAGAATTTTTCATGCTACTTTAATGAATGCCACATTTAAGTTACCATAATTTAATTATGTCACTAGTTTAGTATTTTTTTAATAAAATATTTTCGTATGACTTGTGAATTAAATAACTATGTACAAAGCATGTTTTCGTATGTCTATTATTAATTAAATAAATGTGTACAAAATATTGTATATTATATTATATATATGTGGGTTTGTTTAAAGCACCCAACACGTGTATAAGTAGAAACAATGTTGATAAGTTTAGCAACTAAATGTTTGAAGTGCAATTTTTTTATAATTTAAGTAAAAATAGAGTAAGTTATGATTAAATGGTTAATTGGTCAACATGAAACATTACGTCGTATTAGGAAACAATACATATATCAATCTAGTGTTAGGAGAGGGATCACGGAGGTTGGTATTCAATTTTCAATTACAACTTATAGATTCACCATTCTCCCTCACATGTTTCGCAGGCACCCTTTTTACTTTGGAAATGGAAAAAGCCAAGCACCAAGTACTCTCATATCATTCTTAGGACGATTAGGAAGGCCAATTATGATGTCGCTCCCAACGCTCACACATTGCTCGACCAACTCGATGAAGAGGAAGTCCTTTAGATTGCCAAGATGGGGGGTAGAAGAGTTAGTTTTAGGGGTTCCCTGCTTATAGTGCACAATGCACTATCTTGGTAGTTTAACATTTGCATTAGTGGGTCATTTCCATCTCCACCTTATGGGCTCAAACCCGGATATAAAGTGGAGGTTGGCATGTGTTAAGGGTCCATTATATGATGTAAATGTGTTGTTGTGATGCATATTTTTAAAAAACACATTCATTTTTATTTTTCCAAATTAGATGATGAATTTCAATCCTAATAAGTTATTATGTTGTGTTAAACTCAACAACCTAAGGAAGACTATCACCTAGTAAGACAGTGTTCCGAGATATGGAGGAGGGGAGGGGTTAACAACAAAACCCATAGGCTTAGTCCCACAATGACCTAGCAAATTTGTAGTACCAACAAAGGTGTTGAGTCTGTCATTTTGTATCACAAAAGGGGCACTTTGGCTAAGGCACACCTAAGTATTTCAATCATTGCCCATAACCAAAGAACAAGCACAAAATACTTTCTTGGGCCCACGATACTTAGATTTTAGCCTTGGAATGTTGTTATCACTAGCATCCAAGACTATCTTTGTATTTAACCATTCATAAACATTAGTGGGGTAGTATTTCTTGAAACCCTTAGTGTAATTCCATCTCTAGTCTCTCTATCTAGTTGTACGGACTTACTTGTCAAGCTTCGAGAAGCGATTACTGGGGATAATGCTTTTGACACAATCCAAATTCAAGATATGGGGATTTGAAATGCAAAATTCAACATTCGTTTTAATCCAAGCCTTCCAATCTTTAGTCTAGGAGTTAAACATATTAGTGTCCTTCTAAATTCCCCTCTTGTATAATTGCTTGGCTATGAACCATGAAATTTTAGCTAAGGGTTTCCTTTCATATAGCACCACAGGTGGTCACCAAAGATAATGATCATTAAGATATAGACCAAAGCTAAGGGAACTACTATTCCAAATTGGTTCAGGTTTAATGGCTTCACAGGCCTTCCAAAGGCTTTTGATTATGAATGTTCTTTTGCTCTCAACATGGGGAGGAGTAAGAAAAATAATTTGAAAGTTTAGATTACTCTTCCCTTTTTCGGTAAGGTGGGCATCTATATAAAGGTGGCTACAAAGGGAGACTTTCTAGGTGTCTAACCCTTATATAGATCGGATGAACAGTTGTGTGCACAAGGCACGAGCCTATGACATGTCCCAATGATTCTCATCCCTCCATAGACTTTTGCAAACAAAATAGGTACCAATTGACTTTGTGAAATACCTTTTTAGCATTAAGTTGGCCCAAAGAAAATATCTAAGGGGTTATTAAGTTTTAATAGGTAGGACCCAACATGAAGAGTAATACACATGCATGGCGACCAACAACTTATTGTAGATCTAGAATTTGGTTATTAGAGGAATGGACTTAGTAATCCACATACCAATTTTCTTTGTGATGTTTTGGAGAACCACCTCCCAAATATCCCTTAGGTATGCTTGGAATGTAAAGGGTATGCCTAGGGGTTGAAGACTTAGCCAAGATGTAACCAATTCTAACCGATCCTAGTAAGCCAATTATGGACCTTTGTTTAGCCCAACATATAGCAATGGTTTTGGATGGTTGGATTTTAAAACATGGAGCCTTATTTTGGAGGAAACCCATAGTGTTATTATCCATCATTTATTTTTCCTCTAAGAGGACATGAAATAAGTCATTAACCAAATGGGATTGTATTAACTGCATAACATTAGGGTATGAGTGGGGTATTTCCATAATAATCCTTTAGGACACTTAAGTTTAGAGCAAGTATCTAAGGGATATAACGTCCATGGCATCAATGTTGGAGCCAATGAACATCCTTGGTGGATGTTGTTTTTCTGTATATAAGATATGATCGATATATTATTACAATGATGAGTGTTCCATATAGAGGGAACATATGGTGACTATCCATGAAAGGATGTGTCCCTTGAATAATCAAAACTATTTATTATTATTATTTACTTATTATATATGATATTTAATAATCAATAATTGTATTATCAATTATTATTCTAAGAGAATGTCTTCCCGATGTTGTCCAAACATCAACACTCCCTCTCAATGAGGGAGACATTCTGCAACATGCCAAGCTTGTCTTTGAAGTATACAAACTTCACCCTAGACTCATGATACTTTTCTGTCAGTCTTGGGAAACATCTCTCTCCCACCTGAACCAAGGAGAAACTCCTTTTGTGGCTCTCCCTCTGAGCCAATTAACTCTCTCTAAAACTAGGCTCACTTTGGGTCCGCATGTAATAACATATAGCATCTTGAGTATTTATTATTCCTTGTCAAATCACCATGACTAGGACAAAGACCACACCATGATCTTTCACCACAAGTACACACATGTGAGTGAATGTCAGCCTGATGCTAACTGACACATGGAAAGCACTTCAAGCACCTCGAGTTCGTATTATTCCTTGTCATGATCAAGGAAGGACTACATCTGTGCCCATTTATCACAAGTGCACCTTTATGATAAATCTATCCTATCTCCCTTGGTTTGCAGCCCAATCTAGAAGAAGGTCTGCCCATGCTAAAACATCAATACTCCCTCTTAGCTATGGAGGTATCTTTCCATAGTAGTACACAACTACTGTCCAAAGACACACATTCTCTGCCAGTGGTACACAACCACCATAGTAGCAAAAGTTTTGTCACACATGGCACTCCCATGTGGACTTCTAGAGGCTACTCCCTCTAGGGACACTTAGGGTCAACTCCCCATACTATGTGACGTCCAGGGTCAACTCCCTTGACATGTCCTCATGTGCTCTCCACATGGGACGTTGGGCTATAAGCCCAAATGCATTTATCCCTTCTCGAATAAGTGTCCTCACAAATCAACTCAACTCAATCATAGAGGAGTACGATCTAGAGAAATTTTGTCACACATGGCACTCCCATGTGGACTTCTAGAGGCTACACCCTCTATAAATACTAGGGTCAACTCCCATAGTGTGTGATGTCAAGGGTCAACTCCCTTGACATGTCCTCATTTTCTCTCCACATGGGACGTTGGGATATAAGCCCAAACACACTTATCTCTTCTCGGATAAGTGTCCCACTTATCCCTTCTTGGATAAGTGTCATCACAGATCAACTCGACTCAGTCACAGAGGAGTACGATCTGGATAATGTCTCAGGAAGCTGCAAACATCAACACTCCCTCTCAGGGAGGGGGGCATTCTCTGCCACACCAAGTCTGTCACGAAAGTAATTGAACTTCATCTTGGTTTGGTAATAATATCAGCAACCTGCTCATCTGTAGGAAGGTACAACACCAGTACTTCCTTCCTCTGCACCATGTCTCGGATGTAATGGTATTTGATATCAATGTGGTTCGATTTTTCATGAAACACTAGATTATCTGAGATCTTCACACAACTTTGGTTACCATAATGACTAATGGTGGAATCTAGTACATGTTCGGATAAATATGCAAGGAGCTTGCGAAGCCATACTGCTTCACAGACTAACATACTTAATGCAATTTACTCTGCTTCTGCTATTCTCAAAGCCACAGAAGTTTGTTTCATGCTACACCAGAAAACCATGGAAGATACCAAAGTGAAGCAACACCCGAAGGTGCTCTTTCTGTCCATTGTGCTCCCTGCCCAATCAAGGTCAATATATTCCTGCCATATCATATCAATACTGGAAGTATATATCATACCATGTCCAACTATGCCTCGCAGGTATCTCAGCACATGCTTCACAACAATCAAGTGTGTCTATCTCGACTGACTCATAAACTGGCTAATTGCACTCACTGCATAGAAAATATTTGGTTTGTTGTTAATCAGATACATCAATGATCCGATCAGTTGTTTTTACAGGGTTGGATCAATTTTTTCGGAATCGGAAGAAGTCACACTTAGTTTCTTTGGATTCGTCACCATTGGTGTAGCCATGGACTTCAAGTTCACCATCCCAAACTTCTTCAATATCTCAACTGTGTACTTCCCCTAACTCAGGAAGATCTCATCAGTTCTTTGCCACACCTATAGTCCCAAGAAGTAATGCATCATACCAAGGTCCTTGATCCA
>ML788657.1:116284-129151 GCA_009831015.1 Picea engelmannii
AGAAGACACACAATACAAGAGAGACACATATTTACATGGTTCACCCAGTGTGGGCTACGTCCACTAGAGAAATTGTCAGGTCCTTCCTTTATTATTATCCAGCAAATGAAGGGATACAACCTACATCAAAACCCGTTGTAACTTCCTCTTCTTTCTCTCACAGTCCCCTGTCTCAGAATACAATATTCACCATCAATCATAGCCACAATACAATTCCCTCATAAAAGAGGGTTTCCTTATAGGGAAAAAAACCCTAACATAATATCTACCGTTAGATCTACGACCTTATAATGAACGGTCCAGATTTACAATGAAATTACAATATACTTTTATAAGGCAATTTTTGCTTCGGGGGATTTGCCCCCGAACCCCCCCTGGGGGCCCGCTTGCCCCCGGGACCCCGCAGAGGGGGTACCCCCCCTCTGCACTCCCCCACATGGAAGAGTGTACATACTTCTGGGGTGTAAATACTTCATGGGGTATAAACACGGCTGAAAGTAAAAGACCTATAAATTAGGAAGATAATCAGGCTCCACAACCAACACTTCCCTCTGTTTCCTATTTATGCCACCTTTTGCCCTCTAAAAATTCTCACAGCCTTTACTCTTTAATATGATATTTCTCACATTTCAAGGCTCCCCGGGGGAAGATAGTTGTCCCTTCCTACCCCTTGGGTTGACAACCTTATCATAGGGAATATGAAGGGAAATAATAAAATTAATTGAAAGTATTTGATCACACTCGAACACCTTGACATATTTGACTTTTCCTAACATTTGGTTATATATGTTTAATTATTCACACTAACCAATCAATTAATTAACATATACCCATTTAAATATTAGATATTTACATTTTATGTAATCAAATTTCCCAAAAGCATTCAATCATTACTTAATGAATTAATAACTTAGTTTAGCAGTTCGTGAATTTATGAAATCATACTAGTGTGTGTCACCATTGCACGTCTACGGAAGGGTGGCTAACACAACCCTCCAATGAATTTAGGTTTTACAGGTCCATGCACATGGGGCAACACATCCACCCTCCTAATACAACTAGTGCAAAATCCCTAACATTGACCATACTATGCAGTTGTTGTTCTTAAAGCCACATAATTGAATAACCATTTTAGGCAAGTTGTGCATCCTGTCAAAACCACACTTACCCACATATCATAGCTATTAAGCCCTAGAAAAATCCCCATGTTATGTATAAAACCCCTTATTAATCCCTAGATATTGAATTATTACATTATAGTGTTAGGTTTCCCCCTTGAAGTGGACTATATTCATTGTCTTCTTGTCATTTTTAAGGCATTGGATGATAACATTCGGTATCAAATCTTTTTATCCTGGGGTTTTTCTTCTCCAAGCAAGTCATCTTAGAATTTTCACTATAACTTTGTTTCTGGGATGATTCAAATAGAGAAACTTGGAGTTTATTTATACAAAATAGTAAGGTATTTTTGGTACAAATTTCATCTTTTAGTCCGTTACACTTTTGGATATATACCTTGTGGAAGACATGATTTTTTACTAGTCCTATAACTAGTCTCAAACAGGTGTTCCGGGTAAAATCGCCGTATCTTCTTCAGCGGGGATCCAAATTCAATGAGACCAATTGCATTTGAAACTAGACAGTTTGTAGTTTTTCTAGTATAATTTTCGAAATCGGTTATCAAATATTGGACGTATGGTATTTTGTACAAGTTCGCTCTCCATAAATTCCAAAAATCAGCAAGGTTTGGGAAAGTTATCATAACTTTCACTTGGCACATCAAATTTTGGTTAGACCTGTGGCCTTGTAGAGAGGACATATCAAAGTACTATAGGCCAAAATTTCAGACTCATAAGGGCCTAAATTTGAAAAATACATCAAAAGGAAGGCGGTTAAGAGGACAGACTCCAAATTAAGGGTTTGAAGGGTACGTAACTTACAATTGGCATAACTTTTTATTGGAAAATATGTTTTTGGTGATTCAAAATTTGTGATAAAGAGAAAAAATAGGAGTATTATTAGTTTTATTCTGTGTGGCTCCAAAAATCATTTCAACACCAATTAAACCTCCAGAAGTCTCATCTATAACTCATGAAGAAAATGATGAGATGCATAACAAGCTATCCAAATTGGAGGAACAACTTAATGATTTGAGTGTTAGGTCACTAAAAATTGATGAGTTGGTAAAATCACAAAGAAAAATTTAAGAAATGGAAAATAAGATGGATGAAATGAAAAATAAGATGGAACAAAAAAAGAATGAGATGACAAAGAAGATGGATGAAAATAAAGAAGAAATACAAAATTCCATGTCTTCCATGATCTTTTAGTCTCTATACAAGAGACACCTTGAAGGAGATATCAAAATGCAAGGAATTCATGAAAATAAAGGTAGTATTCAAGTTGAACAATCTGCTGATAATAATCATTTTTCAAGTGGATTTAACTCTAATAGTGGAATTATTTACGGTGAGGGTCCTAAATTCAACTTTTCCAAGATTGAATTAAAGAAGTTTGATGGAATAGGGTTCTTTACTTGGGTGAACCAAATAGATAAATATTTTGAATTGTGTAATATTATGGATGATAAGAAAAGTATTCACATAGAAACGTTGAACTTTGAGATAAAACCATATCAATGGTATCAATGGGTAGTTAAGAGGAAGCCCCCTTTTTTATCATTATAATTGGGCTTTATTTACAAGAGACTTAGAAGCACAATATGGGAAAGTTTGGGAACATGACTACTTCAGTCAATTGACAAGAATCAAGCACTTAGGTGATATTGAAGTTTATAATTAGAATTTCAGGTATTGGCCACAAGGGTGGATAACATAAGTGGTGAAAATTTATTGGAAGCTTACATGCATGGATTAAAAGAATAAATTAAACATTAAATTTTTTTAAGACATCTTGCAAAGATTATGGAAGCTATGTAATTTTCTCATCATATTCAAGCTAAGAATAAGGCTACACACAAGTCCACCATTGGAGCATACACATGAAGAAGATATTGTTTTGGGGTTCATAAGACAAGCATACCTCAACCAACAAGGTTGACACCTCAACAAATGGATGAAAGAAGAACAAAAGGACTATGTTTCAATTGTGACAACAAGTATAGTAAGGGGCATAAATGCGATGAGAATAAATTATTCTACATAGACTATGAAGAGGAATAAGATCATGAATCGGAACCTCTACGAGATCCAGATCTAGAAGAAAATACTATAACAATATCTTGTCATGCATTTTACGACATGAGTACTCCAAAAACCCTCAAGATACAAGGTCGACATCAATACTTCACTCTGTGTTATTTCTATTCTGTGATCTGATTGGGTGGAAGAAGAAATGATAGAATGGAAGCAAGATAAAGAGGTATGCAAGATCATTCAACAACTACATGAGGACCCCAATTCAGTAAATATTTTTGTATGGAATAATGTTTTTATATGTTATCATGATCACCTATATTTATGTAATAATTCCCAACTCAAACTGAAGGTCCTTCTGTAATTACACACTTCTCTTGTAAGAGGACATTCAGGATTCTTGAAAACATACCACAAGAACAAGAGGCATTTTTCTAGGAAGGTCTTAAAACTGATGTTCAAAAATTTTGTATCTAAATGCTTGGTCTGCCAACAGAATAAGTTAGAGACAATCAAGATCTCGGGTCTCATACAACCATTAGCTATACCCAATCAACGTTGGGAAGAAGTTTCAATGGATTTTATTATATTTTTACCCAAATCCAAAGGAAATACTATCATCATGGTAGTAGTCGATCGACTAACAAAGTATGCCCATTTTTTCTCTTTCTCATCCTTTTAAAGAAAGTACAATACTCATAACATTCATAAATCATAAAAACAATTCAAAAGCTACATGGAGTCCCTAAAATTATTGTAAGTGACAGAGATCCAATTTTCACTGGAAATTTTTGGACTGAATTATTTTCTTGTTTGGGTATTCAATTGGCTCACAACTCATCTTTCCACCCTCAATTTGATGGGAAAACCGATATTGTGAATAAATTTCTAGAATGATATCTTTATTGATTTTCATTCGATAAACATACACAATGGGTCAAGTGGTTTCCCTTGGTGGAATGGTGGTGCAACACGTCCTTCCATACTTCATAAAAAATGTCCCCATTTCTGGAACTTTATGGAGATAATCCTCCATCCATCATGTCACCCTTGAAAGGGAATACAAAGGTTCAATTCACTCTATGTGACTAATTTTCAGATTTGAAAATTGCTTCCTAGTGATCTAACAATTAAACTCTAGTTGTTATCACTGAGCAATTTTACACTGTAAATTATTGACTGAAATTACATGTAGCAGAAACACAAAAGATCAAATATGAATCATTAACACATACGAGACACAATATTTGTGTTCTTGTAACCTTATCAAATTCAGAATTTTTGAGGGAAAAACTAGCCCTCCCAACCAATACAATATCACCAAATTTGAGGACAACCTTGTCCTCTTAGCCAATACAAATATCACCAAAATTTGAGGACAACCTTTTCCTCCAATAACCATACAAATCAAAAAACCAAACCTCAACAATATCCCTGGAAATATCTTCTACCGACAAATCTGTTGCAAAACACCTGTACAGTTTGTTGAAATCTCTTGTTAGCCTGCATGGAACTGCACCTTCCTAGAAAACTAGGTACATATGTACGTGATTGTTCCCACTGCAACCCACATACATACGCAATTTTTCCCATTGAAACCCATGTACATGTACGAAAACCTATACAGAAACTTTTGTATGATTCACTCCACTCATATAGCTTCTTCCTTTTGTGGTTGTCTCTCTCTCCCACACATGTGGTGTGATTTTCCCTGCCAAGAAAAAAAAATAGGAATTCGTCAACCCTTGACAAAATTTGCCACCATGCATAATTTCACTTTACTGAAAATCACCAAGCCTCCTAGCACAAGTGCAGACTCACTTATGTTATCTCCATCATGTCTCCACACACTCTACATAATATGAAATCTCACAATTACCTTTCTCCTTTATATACAATTCTTAGGGGTCACCATAGAAGCCCCTCCACAAGTCAACATCAAATTAGGCTCTATGTGGATGTGAAGCCCCAACACAAACCCACAAATCCCACTTCCAAACCCATGAAGCCCTAGCTTCATTCCAACGGGGTTTTCACCAAACTGAAAGTGTGATGTCATGCCCATGATGATTTCCACATGCCCAACACCTAGTGCCTTGTGAGAATACATGCTCAAAGATACAAAAATCAACACTCCCTCTTAGTGAGGGAGGTATTCTCACCACACTCCACAAGTGGGAATGCCTCCCAATGCTACAAAAGCATCAACACTTCCTCTTAGCGAGGGAGGCATGCCATCCTCCATCGTCACCTACAAGTAACTTTGTCTCCCATCCTAAGAGTACCTTTGTCTCCTGCACTGGATACACTACCACAACTACTCTCTAATCTGCCTGATTGGATGCCCCCTCTGTCACTATAATGAAACCTACTGAAACTAATGGATCCTCCATGGAGGGCACACAACTCTAAGAGTCCCCCTACCTCTTAACCTCCTATATGGAATCCTCAACTCATGACACATGCCTTTCAATTCTTGGAAGATGCCTCTCTCTCATATAGAACAGAATGTTGGATCCGACTGAGAAACCGACAACCTCTGAATCTATTGGCTCCCTTTGAATCCATTAACTCCCTCTGAATCTATTGGCTCCCTTTGAATCCATTAACTCCCTCTGAAATTAAACTCCCTTTGAATCTACACAACCTCTGAAGCTACCTTCTCCATGTCCATTGTCCTTTGTACAGTCTTGGGCGGATTCTCCTCCCCACTAGATCTTGAGGGCTGACTCCCTTTGAACTTTGGCTCCCTCTGAGCCTGTACCATTGGTGGAGCTACCTGCTCCCTATGAGCCTATGCTACTAGTGGGGCCACCTTCTCCTCCTCATCTGTATCTCTTCTATTGCTAGTCACAACATGCATAGGATTTCCCCTTAGCCTATATAGGTTTCCCTCCCTAACTCCAAGAACCATTGTTGATCTGAAGCTAAATAATCTAGGCACAAACAACACCTGTCCATCTCGAAATAATATTTGATGTCCCTTCCTCTCAATCTTTGATACTAAGAGGACAATCCTCTTTAGTTATGGAACCCATAACACATTTGGCACCCATAGCACCTCTCCTGACTCCAAACGGAAAGATATTGTATCGGATCCTCGTATTGCATGCTTGGTTCCCATACTAAGCTTTACACACAAGTATAAGTCAGTCTTTGTGAAACTGTCAAATAAAACTTATGCACCTATCATATAGAAATATGCTCAGTTATCCACCAACCAAATCCCCCTACTGGAGATTGTACCTGAAAGGGAGGAGATCAACAAGATCTCCCTTTGGAACGTGTCTGCAACCTCATCAACCTTTGTTGTTGATGTTTCTTTCCTTCATCCCCTTCCCTTCTGATGTGGATATTGTAAAGAAAAATGACCATATTCATGACACTCAAACCATTAGTATCCTCCTTGGACACCAACCGAGTCTCCTCCTGGATACAATCAGTCCATATTCTATCAAACCCTCACAATGCCTCTCGTGTACAAATCCCATGCATAAAAGGTTCCCAAGACCTGGGAAGACCTCTCATTCACCAACTCGGCATCCAATAACACTTGTCCATATCATAATAACACTACATATCACTACTCCTCAATCATTGATGCCAATGGTTAAATTTGACGGGTATTTACCAGTTTTTTTCCATTTTTAATCGTCAAATACCGGCATTTTTTAAATTTACACGTCATTAATGAAGTTCACTTAATTTTTGAAATTGTAAATTTGATGGGCAATTCAAAAAAAATCTCGTATCCATATAATACACACACACACACACACATATAATATAATAACAATATGTTATTAAAAACAATATATAATATAATAACAATATATTGTATACTAACAATATATATTGTAATATAATATAATATAATATAATATAAATATATTATATAATAAAATATATATATTATATAATAAAATATATATATTATATATATAATAAAATATATATATTATATATATAATATAATATAATAACAATTTCCTAAATTTGAATGTTGATTTCTGTGTAAAGCATGCATAACACAAGTTATAGATTCTATAGCAAAGGCCATGCATAATGCAGGTTACAAATTCTATAGTAGATGGAGGTTGCAAGTTGCATGCATAGCACATTGCATAAGTTACAATATTATAGCACAATTTGCGCAACACCTCCACGCTCACAACTTACAAGTCACGGGGATTCTTTGGAAATTGGACCGTATCACATCCTGTAGGTTGAAAAGTGAAGGATGAGAGGGAAGAAAAGATCAAGGATTTCCCAAAACCTGCATGCAACTATCCAAAGATGTAAGGCTCATTAATATTAAATTGCAATTGCAGTGATGGAAATTGTCTTAGTTTGGTTGAAGCTAGAAAACACCTTCTTGAACACTTATTTTCTCATTATATTTGGTTTTTGAGAATCCACATTTAAATACCTTCATGCATGTGTTTTTAATGTCTTCCTGAATCTTGATAATAAGAATAAACATGGGTGTGGAGGGCCTCTCACAAGCTCTATTTTATTTCATTTTAGAAAATAGTATTAGTTTCTATTTAAAAAAACAAATCCAAAATAATTCAGTAAAATTTATTATTTCATTATATTAATAACGATAATTATTTCAAATTTTGCAATCCATAACTTTTATTATCATTTTTACAACAACTACGTTTTTCCTTTTTTCGTAGGTTGTAGCTATCTTGGCATCAATGCATGCATAGTACTTAGTGTTTGGTCGATTGTTTTTGTATAGTGATTGAATCTATGTGGAATTGAGGCATAGAAAGAAGTTGGAACCTCTTATTTGGTGATTTTCAAAATTAAAATTGCATGCAAGTTGCTATATCAAGGTAATTTGTTAAGTTTTTTTTGTTTATGTTTTTAATGGTGTTGAATTCCATGTGAAACAGTTTGATGATGTTATGTTAAATGCAATTTCATAATAATTTTATGTTGTGTCGAGATGCTTTTGTATTTACAATAAAAATAAACAAAAACACATATGACACATAATATTTAAATGACGGACAAAAATAAAAATAAAACGTCATGGAAAGGGAAGTTTTAAGAAAAAACCTATCATTAAAAATTTACTTGACAGGTAGGAGTTCCCATCAAATGTATACCCTGGTTGAGGCTGAGAACATACTCCTAGCACCCATAGCACATTTTCCACTCACAACACAACCCCTAACTCCATCCAGAATACCATCACTCCAGATCCATGTACTACATGTATGGTCCTCCTACCAAGCTCCTTGTACATACCTAAGTCAGACATTGTGAAACTCATGAACAAATCATGTGCCCCTTTCATGTGTTGGTGGTTCCCACTATATAAGAAGCATGCAATCCTCCAAGGCAAGCATCATGTTCATCCAATTCATGACCATCCAATAAGCATTTTCTCAAGTCCATCATACAAGTCACCAAAACAATTTCCATGTCTACACAGGCTGCAATTGATCTTGTGTTGTCATATGAATAGTCTCAAGCTATGGTTGGATACTTAGTCTAGTCCACTCTAGACCTTTGCAACTCATCTCTATAAGTGTCCCCATCCTCTTGAGTCAACTACCTCATACATTGTCGCACCTCAACAATGTGCAACTCTCTGGCCCAATGAATACTTTATCTCATCAACCTGACATATACACGAAGCCATCTCATTCGTGCCAAAGCACCCGAGCTGCACCCATCGCAACTCACCATAAAAATCCAATGGAAATTCAACCACAGGGTTGGAAATCTACCACACAACATATTGTTGTGATCTGGGATCTCCGCCAAACCACCAAAACTCCCAATCGACCACATCACCAAGATACAACAGTCCAGAACTCCTCATTTGAATGGTCTACTCCATGGCTCAAACCCAAAACCATCTAACATGTTATCACCTGCAAGCGTCACTATAGCTCCCTCTCAAAGCTATCACCTGTAATCTTCCCAGAACAAGAACAAGAAATCTACAACCAACTGTAGCAGTTATATTTCTCAAAAGATGATTCCCTTCTCTATTGATCCCAAGCTTTGAATCCATGTCAATTTTCACATGCAACTCTATGTGACTAATTTTTAGATCTGAAAATTGCTTCATGGTGATCTAACAGTGAAACCCTAGTTGTTATCACTGAACAATTTTACACTGAAAATTATCCACTGAAATTACATGCAACTGAAACACAAAATTTCAGAGATGAATCATCAACACATATGAGACACAATCGTTGTGTTCTTGTAACCTTATCAAATTCAGAATTTCTAAGGGAAAAAACAGCCCTCTCAACCAATACAATATCGTCAAATATGAGGACAACCTTGTCCTCTCAGCCAATACAAATATCACCAAAATCTGAGGACAACCTTGTCCTCCAATAACCATGCAAATCAGAAAACCAAACCTCAACAATATCCCTGGAAGTATCTTATTCCCACCAATCTGTTGTACACCACCTGTACAACATGTTGACATTACATGTCAACCTGTATGAACCTGCACCTGCCCAGAAAAATATGTACAGATGTATGTGATGATTCCCAATGCAACCCACGTATGTATGCAACTGTTCCCACTACAACCCATGTATGTATGCAATTGTTCCCACTAAAACCCATGTACGTGTACAAAAACATGTACGACCACTTCTATATGGTTCTCTCCACTCATACAGTTTCTTCCTTCTGCAGTTTCCTCTCTCTCCCACATGTGTGGTGTGATTTTCCCTACCAAGAACAAAAAATAGAGGGTCCTCAACCCTAGGCCAAATTTTCCACCATGCAGAATTTCCCTTTGATGAAAATCACAAAGCATCCTAACACAAGTGCAGACTCACTTATGCTAGCTCCATCATGTGTCCACACACTCTACACAATATGAAATGTTACAATGACCTTTATCCTTTATATACAATCCTTAGGGGTCACCATTGAAGCCCCTCCACAAGTCAACATCAAATTAAGCTTTCTTTATGAGTGTGAAGCCCCAACACAAACCCACAAAGCCCACTTCCAAACCCATGAAGCCCCAGCTTCATTCAAAGGGGGTTTTCACCAAATCGAAAGTGTGATGTGGTTTCCATGATGGTTTCCACATGCCCAACACCTAGGGCCATGTGAGAATACCTTCCTAAAGATAAAAAAAATCAACACAACATAGGGAACCAAAAAGAGGTCCTCAAACTATTGAAGGAAAACTTAGTTATGGCACAAAATAGGATGAAACAACAAGCAGATCAACAACGTAGTGAAAGGGAATTTCAAGTGGGGGATTGGGTATTTCTAAGGATACAACCATCCAAACATATGTCCCTAAAGCAACAAAATAAGGACAATAAATTAGCACCCAAATATTATGGCCTCCACAAGGTTTTGCAAAGGATTGGAAGTATGGCTTATAAATTGGAGTTGCCTCCATATTCATATGTACATCCAATCTTCCATGTTTCTTGCTTAAATAAGGTCATCAAAAACAAGATCCCAATCCAACATATTTTACCAAAGATCAATGAAGAAGGGAAAATCATACTAGATTCAAAAAAAATCCTTGAAATAAGAATTAAGTAGCTGAGAAATCGAGCAATTATAGAGTACCTTGTACAATGGAATAACATATTAGTGGAAGAGGTGACATGGAAAGATGAGTTATTCTTGCAAAATCACCTGTGGTTAGTCAAGTGTTGAGGACAACACTTGTTTGAAGGGGAGGTTCATGTTAATCCCTAGACAAAGCCCTGTGTTATGTATAAATAACATGGTAAACCTCTTATTAAGCCCTACATTCTAGTGTTATATGTGTAGGTCAACTAGAACCCTCGATTACACCCTTTCATCATGATTGTACCCTTTTGTCTCTTATATATATATATGAGATCTAGTCTTAGGATCATCTTATCTCATCTCATATTGTATTATGAATTGGATATATTGTAAAAGGAGGTTTCCCCCCTCAAAGTGGATTGTATTCATTGAATTCTTATCATTTTTAAGGCATTGGATCGCAACAATAGCACACTTGAAAACATCAATTAAATCATAAATAATGCATATAGCATATAACTACCTTTTTGATGTACATGCCATCTGTGTAACCTCAACACTAGAGTCATTTGGCTATCACATAGCTTGTCAACTTGTAGGTTAGCTTACGAAAACTACATCCCCATGTATATATACATAACAATTTCATGTTATAATATAGGTTACATATTGACATTTAAGTAAGCAAAGTATGCTTATTTACCATATGCATCACATCAGTTATGCATTCATAATACACATTGAACTGGTATCGACATATTGAAACTACATGTTTTAATTTGCACGTTTAAAGAAAATCGCATCATTGTCATCATTAAGAACATAAAATAGTAAAAAATCATGTACTATCCACACATAGATAGGTCCAAAATGTCCTCATAAAAAATAGTTTATATTAGTCTAGTTGAGTCCAACAGATACTATGAAAACAAAATACCAAGATAAGTCATAACCTAGTTTAGCTTCTGAAGCCAAAATCTAGGGCATTACATACACCCATCGTTCATGAAAATTCATCCCAAAGTTATAGTAAAAAAATGTACAAGGTATGGCTCACAAAGAGAATTATACGTGCAAAGCAAATAAAAAAATCTTAGGGTTTAGCCAAAACCATGCTTGTAATTCGATCATGCGTTGATGGTTCTCATATGGATTCATCTTTTGGGGGTATCTCCCCTCCCCCTCCAGAAATCATCGCCTTTTGTTCTCTGGTATCCTCCCTCAACAAATCAACTCAACCTCATCCTTCGATATTTGTCAAGAAATCAGATGTAATACCTAAGGTTTGGGTTCATCCCTCCAACTCTCACAGTCTATCCTTAAGACTGGTGGAAAAGGGATTGATAGGACAGTTCATGGGCATATGGCCCTCTCCTTTCTCCATGATGAAATGGTTAGATAAGAACTAATGACCATTGATCAAGGGACAACTCTCATCTTCATTATGTGGGAGAGGGTTTTTCGTTTTTCTCTTCGAAGAAAAATCAAATAGAGATCTCATTTTTCGCAACGACCCTTACATCATGGGTTCCCAAGGTATGTATCTCAAAAAATGGACCCCATATTTTAGTCCTAAAAATGATATTCCCTCAGTGGTTCTAGTATGGGTCCTACTGTCCTATTTTCCTCTGCATTGTTGGAATTAGGATGCCAGTCCGTAGAATTGGAAATTTTCTTTGTAAGTACATCAATTGTGTCAAACCATGAGATGGCATACAGGCATGCATTGGAATCTATGTTGAAGTAGGTATTGAAAAGGGTTTTCCCAAAAAGTCCAAATTACTCTAGACAACTAGACTTATCTACAACAAGTGGAATATGAGCAACTCCCCTTTAAATACAAGCTTACCATGAATATGGTCACTTTTCCAAGAATTGTTCAAAAGTCCCTATAGTCCTTTTGTAGATGGAGAAAAAATATCGGTGGTAGCTCCGAAAAACAAGACGACTAGTTCTGAAGCAAGGCCCATAGCCTGAAAATGTGCATGCCCCTCCCCAGCTAGATTTGGGATCCTTGAAAGGTAAGCAGCCTCTTGCTCTCCCTATTCAATAAGGTGTTCCTCCTAGTAGCAATAGGCATGAATCCAGATCAAATCCTTAGGATGACATATTCAAGAACTATAATAACCTATTGTGTTAGAAGAAACCCCCAAAGAAGGGGAGGAAAATCTTGTCAGTC
>ML788657.1:153317-164106 GCA_009831015.1 Picea engelmannii
GAGAAAATAGAGAGTTGGTGCTCTCAGCAAGTTGCAGCTTGCAAAACAGAGGTTGTAGCCTCACAATGAGTTGGAGCTCATATGTATGATAATGTACAGAATGTAAAGATTACTTATCATACCAAGAAAAAGAGGTTTTTACCCTTTATGGGTTTCCTCAAGAAATATCTGTCTCTGTATATTTCATATGTGTGACTGATGTCGAATGTTCTATTGCTTACCTCCCTACATTATTGTGATTGTCATTAAGTGCTCTGCAAAGAGTTTAAAATAAGCATAATTGTTTAAGCACGGTAACAACTGATTCACCCCCCCCCTCTCAGTTGTCCAACAAACATTTCTCCCAAAGGGTTTATTTATCTATGACATATATTCTAAGCATGTCTTCCATTACTTGATTAAATCTCTTTGTTTACTCATTTGTTTTAGGATGATAAGTGGTGCTTGAGTTCAATTGATTCTCGAGTGTTGATTGCAAGTTTGTCCAAAACCTAAATGTAGACCAGGAATATATATCCAAGATTATCTTCTTGTGAAACCCGTGCAGAGAAATAATCTCACTTACAAATACTTGTGCCACATCAGCAACATCATAAGTCTACCTAACTAGAATAAAATGAGCACTTTTGGCTAGTTTATCAACTATGACCAAAATGGCATTATGCCTTTGTGGTGTGTGAGGCAATCCTACAAAGAAATCCATGGAAATGACTTCCCATTTTGACTTTGGGATGGCATGTAGTTGTAAAAGTATTACCGAGGGGTGGTGATTGGCCTTCACTTGTTGACATTCAAGGAATTTAGTGATGAATTGGACCACATTATGCTTCATGCCCGCCCAAAAGAAGAGCTTCTTCATGTATGCATACATATTCACTTCAGGGTGTGCAGAATAAATTTCTTAGTGAGATTCCTTAAGGATGGTGTTTCAAACATCTCCTTCTCTAGGAATGTACATTCTCCCCTAAAATCACAACAATCCATCTGTCTCAAGGGAATAACCTTCAGACTCAAGCTCTAAATGATTCCCATTCTGAAGTGTTGATCTAACCTTCAAATAAAAATTGTCACTGAGAAGCCTTTCTAACACTCGTTCCTTCAAATCAACTTTTAACGACACCGAGGAGAATATTATTGTCCTTTTTCTCGAGGTATCAACCACTACATTTCCCTTTCCCTTGATGTATGAAATCCCAAAATAATACTCACTAATATATTCACTCCCTTGCCTATGCTTGGCATTTAGACCCCCATATGCGAAGATGTGTTGCAATATGCGGTGACCATTTTTAAGTACAAATCTTCGCTCAACCAAACCATGCCTCCAAGTTTTAGAGCCAACATGACTATTACCATCTCCAAATATTGTATGGCATAAATCTCCTCATGAAGATTCAACTTCCATGACTCAAAAGCTATCACTCCAACATCCTACATTAACACAATCCTCAACCCTCATTTCCAAGCATTTGCATAGACCATGAGGTCTTTATCCATATTGGACACTTTTAGGATCAATGGACTAGTTAATGATATTTTAATCTTGGAGAATGCTAGGTTGCATTCCTTGGCTCATCAATATTTGACTTCGTTGTAGTGCAAGGTAGTTATCATGATCACAATTTTACAAAATCATTTCACAAACCTTTTATAGTATCTAGCTAATCCCATGAAACTACACACCTCATGAGAATTTTTTAGCACTAGATAATCCATGATGGCCTTGACCTTATCAAAGTCCACAAAGATTCCCTCTATAAAAATAATATGTAGGATAGTAGATCTCCTTTTGGAAGAAAGAGCACTTCAACAACTTGCCATATAATTTATCTTCCTTTAAACTTGACATTACTATTTGTAAGTGATCCTTATGCTCTCTTTCATTTATGGAAGAGATGATGATATCAACCAAGAATACCTACACAAATAAATCTAGGTATTTCATAATACATTATTCATAAGGCTCATGAACTCTACTAGTGCATTGGTCAAACCAAATGGCACCACGATAAACTTGTAATGCACAAATTGTGTTATGAAGGTGGTTTCATGAATGTCACCTTCCTTATTCATTAGTTGGTGATAACGTGATCACAAATTAATTTTCAATAAAATTGATGCCACTTTCATTTGATTAAATATATCATCAATTTGATATATTAGGTAATTATTTTGCATTGTGGCTTTGTTCAAATATATATAATCTATGCATAGTCATAAGGAATCATCCTTCCTCTTTACAAATATTACTGGTGCACTCCATGGTGAAATGTTAGGCCTAATAAGTCCATGGTCTAGTGGTGACTTTAGTTACATATATAGATGAAAAAGTTCTAGAGTCATCATCTTATAAGGTGTCTTCGAGATTGGCTCTACTTCGATTTTAAGCTCAATCTTAAACTCAAACTCTCTCTTCATGAGGTAGCCATGGAAACTCTTTTGAATATACATCCTTAAATTCTAATAAAACCAGGTATTGATCTAAGGAGAGTCCCTTTTCTTCGCTTAATGCATCCACTAAAAACAGTCAACATCCTTGTCTTAGACAACACTTTACTTTCATCAACAAGATGAAACATAGGGACGCCTTTGTCTTAATACTATGGATCTGAATTATCCTTCTAGTATAAAAAAAATCCCCCTTTTCCCAAAGCAATGTAATAAAGGTCGATGAGCTTTCAACTAATCCATACTAATAATGAGACTATATGACCCAAGGGCAGTGAGATACAATTTTAACCTAGTGGTATACACCCCTAGATCTGCAAAAAAATCCTCAACATTATGTTGTATTGCTTGCTTTACCTTAGAATCCATTTTGAATAGTTTAAAATTGTCATGCTTGTACACTACTCGCCCACGTTTATATAATGCAAATGGAGAAATGAAACTATCTATTGTACTAGGATCTAACAAGATTTTAAGTTTAACATAGTTTATTTTATTTCAAGATTCCACCACTATGGATTGATTCTTAATCTAGCTATTATTAACCACTGCATATGTATTGTGGTTATGTCCTGCATTTTTCCCTCTCAATGTATAATACCTAATTGTGACCCTATGTAATCACACCTAAAATGAGGACCTCTACATCCCCAACAAGTAATGTGGGATGGGGTTTGCATGCTACTATGTTGAGATCTTTGAGACATGTTCCTTCCCCTATAACCCCTTTCCCTCCTAAAAGTTCCTTCTGAACACCTTCAACTCTTGTGCATCCTTAATTATGCATGAGATATTGCACTTGTTGTCATCATAACACCTTCTAATGCAACCATGTTGCCATAAGGAGGTGACCTAAAACTATCTCCCCTAGAGAATGTTTGAGGGACCTTCCCTTCAAATCTTGACTACTCCAAAGTTGACAATATCATACCCCCTCTCTTATCCCCTCTAGCATCATTAATTTATTCTACATAACATGCATATTATATTGCCTCAACTATCGAAGTTGAATTCCACATATGAAAAATGGCACAAATATTACAGTGTAGTTTGTAACAAAGTGATCTACATATCATCCATTGGTGTCCATATATGAAACATACTTCACCAGTTCCATGAACCTCATCTTGTATTCTCCCACTAATCGACCTCCCTGAACTAGTGCATGAAAGGATCCAACTTGCTACTCTTTGAATTATGCTAAAAGGTACTTATTTCATAATATTTCCTTAAGCAACTCCTAGGAGACATTGTCAATAATGAGATGCAATTACTTCAATACATTTCCCCACCAGTTTAAGGCACTGCCTCGTGGTTAGAAAATGGATAAGTTGGCCTTTGAGGTGGAGGCATGGTATCTTAATGCAAAGCACCTTGTCATTCCTTCTAGCCATGTTTTAGCATGTTTCCTTACAAGGCCACTAGAAAAATCAAGAGCTTGATTTTTTGGAGTTTCCTAAAGATATCCTCGGGAGAAGGTCCTCACTCTGAGTTTCTTAACCTTTGTAAGTAGCCCTCCTCTAATTACAAGTGATTTATTTCTCTGCACAATGTTGGGTGCCCTTTTAATGTCTCATTTATTACCTCTAAGGAGCACAATATGAGAGCCAATTCATGAAATGGTGGTGGTGGCACCAATGTCAATGGAATTGATGATTGTAATGTTCCCCAGCCTAGCTGAGGTCCATTACGTTGCAGAAATACTCTTAAAATTAGGATTTTTTTCCAACTAAATTCATGTAGCTTACCAATTACGATTTACACAAAGATTTAACTATTTTCTGATACCATAATTAAATGCACCTAGAACATACTAAAAATGACTAAAAACAACATAATGTATGATATCGTTCCATTCGGTATCCTATTCATTTATCGGGGTCTCTCTGGAATATCACTACTAGAAAACTTAAGGGAACTTGCTTCTAGGAAAACTACCAAGAAAAATAGCATCAATCACTTATTGTAATAATGCAATTCACACAGGAGTTCATTATCCAGGCCTGACAACTTGGCTCTTCAGTATTCTACTCCAAATATGCTCTAGAATTTTCCCTCCGTGGTTGCTCTAGCTCCAAGCTCTTCTTTTCTACTATTTTCTTGTTGTTTTTGCTAAAAACTTGACTTTCTAAAACTATTGTAACTTCCCATACAAATTTCCTCTCCTTTGGCTTGCTTGCTTGACTTACACTGATCCAGATCTTGAGGGTCGAGATTTGGATGGCTTGAATTATGATAGAGGAGGAGCTTATACGTGTCAATATTGCATGAAAAGAAGCATGGACAAAAACATGTAAATGAAGTACTCGGGAGGTGAGGCTTAAAGAGGAGCCTCACCTCTAAAACTAATTACCAAACCAGTAAATCACTCAGAACTCATTAATATCACAATGAATAATAGAAAATATGAGAGAAACCAAAATTAGTAACTTGATATTATGAGAAGGCTTGCCAGGCCTTTATATAGCATTACAAAATGGTCCATTGTACAAAGTCAAGAAGAGCTCATTAAATGAGTCTCTATTATTAGTATAATAGATCTAACTACTCAACTAACTAAATAGTGGAAAATAAAACCCGATACAATAATGGAAAGAGCTCATTAAATGAGTCTCTATTATTATAATAATAGATCTAACTACCCAACTAACTAAGTAGTGGAAAATAAAACCCGATAAAATAATGGAGAGGTGGGACTCTCTTTGACCAATATGGGAAATCTGTTAGCCCAATTAATTAATGAGGAGGTGGGCATCTCCTTGATCCACATGGACAATCTATTATCTTTATAGATTTATGACTTTTGCATCCGAATTTAGACCATATACCCCCTAAAATTTGGATCATACACACTTCCCCAATATGATTGTACTCAGCGTCCATGCTCCCAATAACTATGGGATGTGACTTCTCACACCCACCCTCTTACATGCATTCAATGATTGGCTTCGGGAACACTCAACAACAAAATAGAAGGTTTGTATATCAATAGTAATTTTAGGAAGTGGGTTGAATTAATGGACATGGGTAATAATTCCCCTTGGACCCCTCTTAGACATTATTTTAGACCCTCCCCTCTCTTGTGGATTAATTCATCCCCCATCTTTGTCCATATTCCCCAGCAGTTGGCATCACATTTTATTGTTAAAAGTTACAAATACAATTTTCATATATATCGCTTGGTCATGTCCACATTATATCTACATTAAGCATTAATTAAATTAGGCATTATAGCAAGGATGTTACATTGCCCCTCCCCTGCAATTGTGCATAGTCCTTGGTAAACACTATGTTGATATATATATATATATATATATATATATATATATACATCACAATACTTTAAGAAATAAAACTCTATAATTTTTACAACTCCAACGGTATTTTCAACCAAAATCTCATGTTCCTTTCAACCCATTGACCCAAGGACTATACCACCTTAACTACTCTCATTCCATAGGGTTGTACCATTCTTTTATCAGGTCCCCCAACATAGGTTGGCTAGGACTCTGTGATGTGGTTTTGGAAATCTAGCTACTCAAAATGGAGTATTGCATTCTTATTTTTGTTTTCTTTGAAATTGTCAAAAATTTGTGGGTATTCTTCTCGCATGTTTTCTTCATGCTCCCATGTAGCATCCTCAGGACCGTAGTAGGTCCATTGAACCTTTACCATCCCTATGGATTTCTTCATAAGCACTTTGAATTTTCGATCCAGGATGCATATTGGTTCCACCTGAAAATCCCCTTCATGTTCCACCTAGATCACAGTCCAATCAATTATGTGGTTAGAATCAAGCACACATTTATTTAATAATGACACATGAAATCCATTATGCACTCTCATGGATGTAGGCAATGCTAGCATGTATGAAACCAACCCTTTCTTTTCTAATATTTCAAAAGTTCCACAATATCTTGCTACTAACTTTGGGAAACTTCCTAATCTTAGTGAACTTTTTTTTTCTTCACTTTTAAAAACACATGTTCGCCCACTTTGAAATCTATAAAAACTCTACTCTTGTATGCATAAATTTTCTGCCTATCCTAGGTAGCCTTTAAATTATGCTTGATATTTTCCCTTTTATCTTACATTTCCTTCAACAAATCTGACCCAATAAACGCGTCCATTTTTTGGCGATTTTTCGGCAGATTCCCCCTTGTCCAGGGAGTTCAGGGGAAACACCCCTGAGAAAACAAATTGGCGGTTTTTTGTGTCCATCTTTTGGCAGTTATTCAGCACATGGTTTTCTCCGATGGTTTTATAATTCCAGTTTAGGAATTAGGGTTGTTGACTAATCTTGGTCAATGGATTAGGGGTTTAGATGTTGTGGGATCCTACATGTATATTGTATTGTAAACAATGACGAATATGATGAATAGAATATTAGAGGTGCGTCTCTAAATAGGTTGTTGGTTTTCCCTGCTTGGGTTTCCAAGGTAAAAATCTTTGTGTACATTGAAATGTGTGTGTGTGTGTGTGTGTGTGCCATTGTGTCTTTTTTTTTTGTTAAGAATCTATTTGTAGTAGTTAATTGTACAAGGTTGAAATCTACATTTGGCATCATAGACAGGTTATTGGCTTCAGGGGGATGCATTTGTGCTCATGGGTTTGGCTTGGGTCTATGATAAGCCTTGTTACAGTGGGAGATCTGTGGTATTGATTCTTTAGGTGAAAAGAAATAGTGAGCAATTAGAAAATAGAGATCAATAAATTTAATGGACAACTTTTTGAGTTGTGGAAGATCAAGATGGAAGATCTGTTGGTGGACAAAGATTAGTGGATTGTTGTGGATCCAGGTACTGCACCTACAGGAACATCAACATAAGACTGAAAAATTTAGATCGAAAGGCTAAGAGAACAATATGATTGTGTCTCTTAGATTCATTATTATTGAATGTGTCGGGGGAAGCTATAGCCAAGGCAATATGGGATAAGTTAGGGGATTTGTATCAGTTAAAGTCCCTGGTGAACAAAATGTTCATGTGGAATAAGTTGTACAACCTAAGGATGAAAGATGGAGACTCGGTGACAAAGCATCTGAACACCTTCAATATTGTGGTAAGATAACTATTATTTGTTGATAATAATATTTTTGATGAAGATAATTGTATCGATTTATTGTGCTCCTTACCAGACTTGTGGGATAGTTTGGTTGTGGCCATAGGTAGTAATACAACTACTTTAAGTTACAACGATGTGGCCTCATCCTTGTTGTTGGAGGAGATGAGACTGAATACATGGTAGGACAAAGCACATATGAATTATTTGCAAGAGGATTCTCCTAGGAAAGAAATATATCTAAGCCCTCAAGTGGGAGATCTAAACTAAGGGAAGATCTAAATCTCCCGGAATGTTTGTAAAGGTATGTCGGAGATGTGGAAAAGAAGGGCACTACAAGAAGCAATGTAGATCCAAAAGTGTTGAGAGAGGGAAAGGATTTGAAGATGCTCCTTCTACAAAAGCAAAAAAAATTGTGGAAAGAGGGGATGTGTACTTTCCTTCTTGAAGCACAGATGTAGATCATGAGGTATGGTTGGTTGACTTAGGTGCATCCTTTCATATGAATCCTCATAGGGAGTGGTTTTATGAGTATGAACGATATGATGGAGGCAATGTTTTCCTAAGTGATGACTCGACAACCAAAATCATAGGACAAGGAAAATTCAAGTTGAAGATCATGGATGGAAGGATTAGAACACTCCCTGGTGTTCTGCACATCATAGGATTGGCTAGAAATTTGATTTTTGTAAGAAAAATGGACGATGCAGGGGTACTAAATAGTGTTTGAGAAAGAAACTTCCAGGATGGTTTGAGGAGAAATGGTGTTGATGAAGAGAGTTTGGTTTGACACTTTGTATAAGATGCAAGGAATCATTATTAGTGATGGGTGTAATATTTCTATTGTTCTTGAGATTGGAGTTGAAGAAGAAAAAGCTTCTACAATCTCTGGAGAAAATACTAGCATATAGGAAAGAAGGACCTTCGGCTACTACATGGTAAAGGTATGGTTGAAGGTATGTCTAACTTCTCTTTGGATTTTGATTTATGTGAACATTACATATATGGGAAGCAGAATCGGGTAAGATTCCCCTCTGGTGCATTGAGGGTAGAGGGAATTTTACAGTTGGTGCACAGTGATGTGTTTGGACATGTATCGGTTCCATCATTGGGAAAATCTTGGTACTATGTCTCATTTATAGATGAATTCTAGAAGAATACATGAATATATTTCCTAGGGAAGAAATTTGAAGTCTTTGACAAGTTTAAAGAGTTTAAGGCTCTTGTGGAGAATCAAACAGAGAAAAGAATTAAGGTGTTGAGGACGGATAATGGTGGAGAGTTATGTGGAAATGAATTCAAAGAATTATGTAAGAAGTGTGGTATATCAAGGCATAAGACTACTCCATGTACCCCTTAGCATAATGGAGTTGTAGAAAGGATGAACAAGGCATTGATGGAAAAAGCAAGGTGAATGCTCAGTGGTGTCGGGTTAGGAGAGGAATTCTGGGAAAACGCAGTGGGTATTGCATGTTACCTAGTTAATAAATCACCCTCATCAACACAAGATGACAAGACTCCACATGAGATATGGACTAGTAAGAAACCCTCTCTCACACATCTCAGGTTATTTGGTTGCGATGCCTATGATCATGTTACAAAGGAAAACAAGAGTAAGCTGGATAAAAAGGATGAAAAGTGTATCTTTATTGGGTATAAATATGGTCTAAAAGGTTATAAGATTTGGAACCCAAAAACTAAGAAGGTAGTGTATAGTCGATATGTGGTGTTTAGAGAAATCAAAGATATTGTCAAACACGAATTCCTACCAAGGAAGGAAGAACCAGAGAAAATAGAGTTTGAGTTGAAGGATGATGAATCAGAGTCTACAGAAGAACAAGAATTGAAGAAGAAGATCCTCATACTCTGGTATTGAGGAGATTAGTTCAGGAAAGAAGGCAACCAGAAAGGTATACTCCACCTTATTTCCACTCAAAATTTGCTTTGTTTATTACTGAAGGTGATCCTAGAACTGTTAGGGAGGCAATGGATTCAGAGGATGGAAAACTCTGGAAAAATGCCATGATTGAAGAAATGGTAGCCTTGGACAAGAATGAGGCTTTGGATCTAGTGGAGTTGTTGACTTGAATAAATCCCATTGGTAGAAAATGGGTGTTTAAGAATAAGTTGAATGCAGAAGGAAAAGTGGAGAAATACAAAGCTCGGTTAGTAGCAAAAGATTATTCCCAAGTAGAGGGAATTGACTTTGGTGAGATTTTTTCTCATGTTTCCAAGTTAAATTCAATTAGATTTCTTTTATATATTGTTGTTGCGTTTGATTTTGAAGTAAAACATATGGATGTAAATACAACATTCCAACATGGGGATCTCGAAGAATATATATACATGATGTAGCCAGAAGGATTAGTTGTGAAGGGAGAGAAAGAGTTTGTATGTAGACTGAAAAAGTTCTTGTATGGGTTAAAGCAATCAGCAATAATGTGGTATCAAAATTTTGATACTTTTATATTGGGACTTGGTTTCACGAGCAAAGCAGATCACTATGTATATTTTTTAATTAATCGGTGATCATCTTATTTATTTCATCTTATATGTGGATGATATGTTGTTGATAGGAAATGACCAGGAGATTATCCCAGATGTGAAAACTCAATTGTCCTCTAAATTTGACATGAAGGATCTTGGCGCTACAAATTTCATTTTGGGCATGGAAATTAAAAGAGTTCAAGAAAATAGGAAACTCTGGTTAAATCAGAGGAAATATGTCGAGACAATATTGCAGAGGCTTAATATGCAATCCAATGTAAACTAGTCAAGGTCTCTATTCATGTAGGTGTAAAGTTATATGTGGATCAGTGTCCTAAGACACGGGAAAAGGAAGAGGACATGTATCGTGTTCCATATGCGAGTGTGGTTGGTAGTTTGATGTATGCAATGGTTTGTACTAGACAAGACATTGCACATGCAGTGGTATTTTTGAGCAGTTATATGTCAAAACCAAGGAAGGAGCATTGGACAACAGTAAAGAGGTTTTTCAAGTATTTTCATGGTACTACTAGTTATGGATTGTGCTACCAAGGAAGACCATTATTGGACAAAATGTTGGACATACATGGGTTTGTTGATGCATATTGAGTTAGAGATATGGATCGTAGAAGATATACAAGTGGATATGTGTTTAACATGTTTGGAGGAGCAATCAGTTGGATGAGCAAAAGACATGTTGTAGTGGCACTCTCACCTACAGTGGTTGAATACATGGTAGCCACTTAGGCAAGAAAGGAACCAATATGGTTATAGAGATTTTGTTCAGGTATTA
>ML788657.1:193835-208786 GCA_009831015.1 Picea engelmannii
TGTATAACTCAATGAGTTCGACTTGAGGTGAACCAAGTCACCATAGTGGTGGTCTAGAGTGATCTGGACACACACCAGCAGTTACGGGAGTGAACTGCCACCTATTCTAGTCTCTTAGGTAGTTACGGGAGTGAACAGCCACCTAGTTGAGTTAACTAAAACAATAGGCTATAGTTCCTAAGTATCTCCAAGATGAAAAGTATTTCTGCATTAATACCCTTAACTGGCATTAATTCCAAACTAATGTTGTTGATCTCATGTTGGATTTGTTGTAGTAGTCGGATAAGGGATTGAAGTGATATTTCCAAGAGAGAATGGAGTTGGGATTGGTCAATTAATAATTCAAGACTGGTGGGCACTCTTTCAAAATGAAAAAAATATTTATTAAACCAAGAAGCCAAGAGAGGGTTGGTGAAGTAGAGCATTATCTTAGCCCCCACCATGGTTCAAATATCCCCTATAAGTGTGGCCAAAAAGTGGTAGAACCATCATGGTTTTTAAGTTAGGTCAGGTAGATTCATGCCCCTCTAGATTAAAAAACCACAAATAGCGTTACACCTTCAAGTGATGGCCTTAGGTTTTCGAGATCAAGGATCTCACATGATTCCTCTCAAAGCATTCATAATCCTTTTTTATTTTTTATTATACCAATGAACTAATGTGTATATTTCGTCACCATGTATCTCAAATGTAGTTTTAGATATCTTGACTAGACCAACAAAGATATCCTTTGTGTTTTATTTCAATAGTTATGATGTCTTGGAATATAGTTTGACAACCATAAGAGGATTTAGGCTTATTAGAGGCAAAGAAGGAGGACTACCCTTACTTGATATGAGTACTTACTTCCCTGATCTCCTTATGTCCATACATTTCTATCTCATAAACTAATGCTCAATAGCTTCATTATGTCTTCCCCAAAAAAATATGGATAACTCTTGACTTAACTCCATATTCTTGGGTTGGAGTGATAGTATGCATAGAATAGGATCTATAGAGGTGTAAGTATAGGGTAGAGTTGAAGAGGTGATTGATTCAAGTTGTGAAGATTAACTTTCCAATTGAAAACCTCTCTTCTTTTCCTCAATACAAGTGTGGGGACCACCCTCTTATGGGGTACAACTAGGTTGCTCTACTTTGGGAAAATAGTTATGACAATGCATTACATTTTTCCCCTTATCAACCATGGAGAAAAAAAATTGAAAGCTCATGAGTCATGAGAGTGGAGAACTTAACCAAATATGTCAACTTGAAATGAGAATATAAAATAACTTAGATCATTAAGGTCTATAACACACCCAATCCCCTAAGTGCCTTTTAAGGGATGGGGTATTAAATTTTCGCTTCTTCTAACCATCTTAAATCTTATCTATCACGGCTCCATCGTCTTATGCTCATCAAGAGATTTCCAACAATAGTAAGTTCGCTCAAAACTGAGTTTTGGAACGAGAGTTATGACCTTTAAAAGTTTTCGAGTTTAAATAGGCAACATCTCTCTTACTGCCACGTGGCATCCTCATGAACTCTCATTGTCCACGCAAATTGATGTGGCGACACCTTGGTCTTGATGTGGCACTAGCCTAGCCTACCACAGTGGAACTTCAGTCCACGTAGGCTTGCATCCATTGTAACTCGAGCCTTCTCCTGCCACACTCTTCGCTTACCTCCGACGAATATGGTATCGAGGAATATTCCCCCTTGATACCATCCATTCGGAGTTTGAGCAATCCATGCAAGTCTCTCCACTCTGAACCCAATGTATTGAGGAATATTCCCCTCGATACCATCCGTTCGGATTTTGAGCAATTCACGCAGTCTCTCCACTCTGAACCTAAGGTATCGATGAATATTCCCTTTCCCTCAATGGATGGTCTTGATACACGCAAGATCTCCCGACCTACATTTGGGATCCATTCGTTGCCTAAGGTTTACCAATCCTACTGGACCCCTCTCAAATCGTCAACCAATTAAATATTAATGCACATCATCACACCGATGTTGTTAGTCAGCATCAACTCACCATGTCACCATAGGGTGCTTAGGCTTGCTCGACTAGAGAATGACATTTGTCCCTCTCCTATAATCTGATTAAAATACTTAATTAATATTTCGTAAAATACCACTCTTTGGTATTTAATTACTTAAACCTCATTAAGAATATTTATTCTCCACAAATTAGTTATCCAGTAATTACATTTTGCTTAGCCTAAAAATCCTAACCCAGTAATTAATGAGGTTTTACTTTTTCTTTCTCCACCTTAGAAGTAGTTTAACACTAATTCAATTAATTACTCATATGATAATTATGAGTAACTATATTATAACACAATGAGGTTAATTAGGCCACAATATACTTAAATTGATTAACCTTAATTAATATATATAATTCACTTCCTCCCCGGCACGCAACCCCATACTGAATTTCATGTAATTTAATTTAAACACACACACACACACACACACACACACACACACATATATATATATATATTGGGAGAGGAAAAGAAAGGAATTAAAACATATTTAATATTATATTTTATCCCAGATAATCCCATCCTCCACGTGCAAAATTATACTTTTACTTCTTTATACATTCGAACTAAGGTAAGTAGAATTTCCTCGGAGTGATACTCTAATTCTTTGGAGATTGTACTCCGAACCCTTCGGAGTTGTACTCTGATCACTCCAAAATCAACTCCAGAAATGGTCAGCTCCAAAAAGGTTTGGAAAATCACGCCCATTTATTTTATATTAAATGTTATATCAACTATAACCATTATTTTAACTTGTTACCACGGGTTTTTTCGGACGAAAGAACTGACTCAAAACAAGCTAGGGTTTGACAGTGACAAACACAACAGAGCATAGCATGGTTACCAAAGGAGGCGGTAATGTAACCCCCTCATACAAGTAGGTAGTGGTGGACAGGGGGAAAGGACCCCGAGGCAGAGGTTTCAAGGAACCAATGACGAGCACCTCGAGTTCGGGACTAGAAAAGAATCGGGAAAGCAACTTAGAAAAAAGGGAACGCATGGGGGAAGAAGCTAGAGAAACCCAGAATGTAACGCAAGAACCAGAGAACCCCAATGCACTAGAAGGGCGCAACCCATGTAAACCAAAAATAGCACCGATACCCAAGGTAATACTGGAAGACCCACAAACGCAACTCTATCAGGACCAGATGAAGATGCATGCACTAATCTGCAAGTTCATGGGTCTATGGCCCACAGAAAGAACGTTGCGCAACTGGATAAAATATAATTGGAAACCAAATGGGGAAGTGGAACTCCACCTCGGTTTGAAAGGCTTCTTCACAACAATATTCATGAACTTGGAGGATAGGGACAAAGTCTTTGAGGGGGGGTCATACTTCCACACCTCAGCAGGACTGACATGCGGCCATGGAAGTAAAACTTCTCCCAAGAGAAAGAAACCTTCAAGAACATACCCCTCTGGCTACGGCTTACTCCCTACCACTAGACTATTGGTTACCCTCTACCTTCGAAGCAATTGGGAACAAACTGGGAAAATATGTGAAGACATCAGAAGCAACCCTAAAAGGGAGATATACCTCCTATGCAAGGATCTGCATTGAGATGGATGTTTTGGGGGCACTCCCAGAAGCCATAAGCCTGGAATTCAGGGATGAGGAATGGATACAAAGAATTTATTATGAGCAGATCCCATTCAGATGCAGAAGGTGCCATGAAAATGGACACCTATTCATAGAATGCCCTATCAATAAAAAACAAGAAGCAGAAAACACCAAAATAGAGTAGGATGAGGAAGGGTTTATTAAACCGAACCACGAAAACAGAGCAAACAAGAAACCAAATAAAACCCCAATGGGAAGAAATCTGGAAGCTAGGACCAGAACAGAAAGACAAGACAAAACCTACAAAGGGGAAGAAGGAGGAAAGGAAAAGGAAAAAACTAAAGAATCTAAGGACCAAGCCACAAATGAGAACACAAACAATCCAAGCAATCAGATGGAGCAGGGGGGTAGCGCAACTCCTATTAACGGAGAAACCAGAGATGCCAACACACCCATGCAAGAGGTAGATGGAGATGCGGAAATGACACCAAGCGAGATAGGCATAGAGGATTTGGACCTCGGAGATATTGTGGAAAGGGAAGGAATAGATCTCTCGAACATACTGGAGCAATGGAAAAGGCAAGGCATAGACAATGTACCAACGGAGCAACTAGACCGCATCCAATACCTATTCCTCCTAAGGGAGGAAGAAAAATCTAGAGGGCTCAAGCACACGCATGGGGAGATAGGACACCTAGGAATCAAAGAAGGCGAGGGACAACCACAACTCTCACCCAAGCAAGCGCGAAGGAAGAAAAGCAGGAAATCAATCAGTGTAGCCCTACAGGAACTAGAAGCCCTACTGATAAACTCAGGTAAGATCAAGAAGCTCTTTCCTAACTCCCCCCCACATGTTTAAATGAAGATTATAACATGGAATATTAGAAGCCTAAACAACCCAAGAAAACAAAGAATCCTTAAAAACAGACTGAGGAAGGAACAATCGGACCTATATTTAATTCAAGAGACAAAATGTATGGTAGATAGAATGAAAACAATCAGCAAAAAAGAACGGAGCAAGTACAAGACGTTGGTTGTCTAAGGACAGAAGATGGCAGGTGGTATTATAACTCTGTGGAACCCACAAGTGATGAATCTACTAGCAGTCGAAGCCACCAGATACACACTCTTGGTAAGCATGCAAATCATAGGTAACACGGAGGTAATTCTATGCACTAATGTGTATCGTCCCCAGATGTTGGAAGAGAAGAGAAGAATTCTCCTAGACCTGGAAAACCTAAAAGCCTGCTCCAACAACCCCCACTGGATCCTGGACGGGGACTTCAACATCATCATGACACTTGTGGAGAAAAAAGGAGGCACCGGGAGACTGGATAGAGATGCGGAAGACTTTTCAACTTTCATTGACATAGTGGAGATGGTGGACATCAAGACCAGTAATGGCCAGTTCACATGGAACAACAAACGGATAAATCAACTTCAGATAGCGATGAGGCTAGACAGATTCTTGGTGTTAGAATCCATCATCGTATAGGGTTTAACTTTATACTGTAGCATCCTTCCCTGGGGGGGCTCATACCACTGGCAAGTCCAATTGGAAGCAAACTTCCAAACCACACCGAAAAACAGACCTTTCAGATTCGAGAAATTTTGGATTGAACATCCCACCTTCAAGGAGAACATCGGCCATTGGTGGCGGGAGCCACAACCTGAACAAGGGACAAGAATGTTCAAACTTTACAAGAAACTTGTGTACATCAAACATAAACTCAAGGAGTGGAACAAGGAAATCTTTGGAAACATAAACCAAGAAAAAAGAATTATTGAAAATAGAATGAGGAACCTCCAGGAAATATGCATAGACAAGGGTTATACAAAGGACCGAAAAAAGGTAGAGATCCAACTGAACCAGAAATGGGAAGCAAGATGCCAACGGTAAGAGACTCTATGGTGCCAAAAGTCCAGAATCAGGTGGCTAAAGGAAGGTGAATGAAATACAAGGTTTTTTCATCGAACCACCATTGCTGGAAGAACCCACAACAAAATCCTAAAAATTCGAGATCAAGATGGGATCGAGAGAGAGTCCCATAAGGAGATCGAAAATATACTGGTAAACCATTTCCATGGGATAGGCTAGGAAGCCAACCAAGATCGAACGAAGGCCATACAAAGGATAACTCAACACATCCCCAAGCTAGTTATCGAGGAACAAAATATCATCCTAAACAAACCCAACACTAAGGAGGAAATTGACCAAGTGGTCCAGGAGATGCCCAATGGAAAGGCCCCAGGTCCAGATGGTTTCACAGCAGAATTCTTCAAAGCTTGTTGGGAAGTGGTCAAATATGACATATATGGGGTAGTGGAAGACTCCAGACACTCAGCCTCCATTCTAAAAGCGTTAAACGCCACAATGATAAATCTAATTCCCAAAGAAAATGAAGCCAGGACCCCAGACCGCTACAGAACCATAGCATTATGCAATGTGGTTTACAAGATAATCTCCAAATTCATAGCCAACTGACTAAAACCTCTCCTACCCTCACTAATTTCTCAGGAACGGGCGGGTTTTGTAGAAGGGCGGCAAATTTTGGACAACATCATCCATGCCCATGAACTGATACACACATTGAAAACCCAGAGCAAAGGCTTATGACAAAAATCAACTGGCACTATATGGTCAAGAATCCGCAAGCTTTTGGCTTTGTGCAACACTGGATCAACTAGATTGTCATCCTAGTGTCAACAACTAGCTACTCGCTGCTAATAAATGGAGCCCCAGCCAAACCCTTATGGCCTTCAAGAGGCATCAAACAAGTAGACCAACTATCACCTTTCATGTTCATTCTGATGATGGAAGGATTCAGTCGAAGCATAAAAAGCGCAACAGCAGCAGGGGAAATAAAAGGCATTAAACCCTTCAAAAATTGCCCTACCTCCATGCACCAACAGTTCGTGGATGACACCCTACTCCATGGCACACCCATGGTCAAGGAAGTGAAATCCTACAAAAGAATCTTAGATGAGTTTGGGGAAGCTTCAGGCGCAGAGATCAATCACTCCAAATCCATGATATATTTCTTCAATACCAACCCAGCAATCCAAAGGAACCTGGCAAATATTTTGGGGTTTGAATGCAAAACTCTCCCAACAAAATATTTCGAAATTCTCATGACATACAGAGCATGCAAAATGGCAACATGGGAAGGAGTGATCAATAAGCTATAGGAGAGGGTGAAAAACTAGACTTAAAGATCCCTCAACCTTGTGGGTAGACTTGTCCTAACCAAGGCGGTCCTGCAATCAATTCTGATCTATATGATGCCAGTGTTTCCCGCTCCCAAAGGAATACTCCAAAAAATAAGAGCCATCCAAAGGGACTTCCTATGGCGTGGAGCGAAAATCAAGAAAATATGGGCCCTGATGGCTTGGGAGAAGGTTTGAAAACCAAAATACAAAGGAGGCCTAGGATTACAAGACCCACAAGTAACCAACGAAGCCTATGGGGCGAAAATCTGGTGGAGATGGGTCAAAGAAAAGTCAACACTATGGGAAACCCTCTGGAAGGCAAAGTATGCCCTGGACATCAACAACCAAGATTGAATTCATTTTACGGGCACAAGAGAAGGATCAACCATTTGGAATCTAGCCTAGCGCAACAAAACCTAGATCCAGAAACATAGTTTCTGGGAAGTGAGGAATGGTAAAACAACCAGATTCTGGGAAGATGCGTGGCAACATGAACCCAAAATGGAAAATCCGGATAGGGAGGAACTCCAACAGGAGATGATAGCGCAAGGAAAAACCAGAATCCATCACTACTAGAAACAAGAAAATGACCATGACAGATGGAGGACCTGGGACAAACTCAATCCACAAAACAGAAATTGAATCGCAACAATAACGAAAGAGGTGGATGAGGAACTAGGGAAAAGGAAAATTGTAGTCTTAGAAGAAGAGGACCAACTAAGATGGGGCAGGAAAAATGGAGGGGAATTCAACTTAAAAGAAGTATGGAATTACATTACAAACCAGGACCAAGAAGACCCGACGTAACAGTGGGGAAAGATTTGGGGCAGCCCCCAGTGGCCAAAAATCAAAATGTTCAAATGGCTAGTACTTCACAACTAAATTCTAACCTGGGAAAACCTAAGGAAAAGAGGGTTCATAGGACCATCACGATGCCACCTCTGTTAAGTTAAACAAGAAACAATGAATCACATCCTCGATGAATGTAATTACACAGTAGAGATGTGGGACTCGACGGCAGGCATCTTCCGCCAGTCCAATAGGACACGTGGTAACATCAACGCAACCATCAACAACTGGAATGAGAGTTACAATGAAAATGAAATGGTAAAACTCTGTTGGAACCTCATGCTAGGGATGATCATCTGGGCAATATGGAAAAAAAGGAATCGACGCATATTCAGGAATGAAAGCCTCTCGGAAGGGAAACTCAAGGAAGCAATAATCTCACAAATCCGAGAAATGGTGCAGAGTCGCAATTGCCAGACCGAAAGAGCGCAACTCACAGGGAAAGACTCCCAAATCCTGGAAACATTCCACCTAAAAGACGGGTGCAGCAACACACTGGTAGGCAGGCCACCGCAACTCCAATTAGGAGATCGCAACTGTACACCTCCTCTGGTAGGGTTCCTCAAGTTAAACTTTGACAGAACGGAAAAAGGAAACCCAGGAATGACAGGAATGGGAGGGGTGATCAGAGATAGCAGGGGCAACATAATCAGGTTGTACACTAGGAGCCTGGGTAACTCAACCAACAACGCAGCGAAATTTGGAGCCCTGGAGCTCGGTCTCAAAATTCTAAGACGAGAAAGGATGACCAACACTATCGTGGAAGGTGACTCCACCCTAGTCATCAACATGGTAGTGGCACTTGGCACACTCCCTACAAAAAATCTATGAGCATCTGCAAATGATTAACACCGTGGAGTTGCGTTGGGTTCGTAGGTCAGCAAATGGCCTGGCGAACATAATTGCCAACGAGGGGGTTAGCAAGGAAGGACCATAACTAGATACTACCTAGTCCAACATCCCGCAAGGACAATTTAGAACGGACTACACCTAGCTAGCAACAAAATATTGGGCTAGCAGTTTAAGCAAAGAAGGTCACATTGAGGAGGGCAGCAAAAGGCACAGTGAAAGGCTCGAAGGACCCAGGCAGGACATGACTGCCCAACACCCGATCACCAATCACAATGCATGATCAAATCATACAATAGGCGAGGGTGGGCAACAAGATCATGTCAACATTAATATCTATGGGGGAAGCCCGTGGGAAAGCATCAATGGCAATCAACACACAGCTAATGACGTAAGGCGAGAAGGATTGACATGGACAAGTATCTTTCCACCACACCAAGGGCTAGGTACAGGGAGTGGCTAAGTAGGATATCAAGCGAGAAGGGGCAAGTGCCAGTACAGGAATAACGGGCGAGTCTTTATGACCATACGGACCGTGACCGAAAAAAAGGACGGGAAGTTTCACCTCTACGGGCAGACCATGATTGGAAGGACGAGCCCGCAGTAGGGGAAGTTCAATAACAGACCGAACATTAGGAAGAGATGCAAATAGAAGAACACAATTGCAGAGGCTACCAAAAGACACAAGGATAAGGAAAGGAGGAACCCCCGGGTACACAGGACCAGGTTGAGAACGCATCAAAGGAGCATCTTTAGACCAGACAGGATGGTGTGAATGAAGCGAATGAATATAAAAATCAACCCCTAGGGGAAGGGAACACCAAACAATCCCAGGTGACTTTCAAGGATAGAGCAAGCGGCAAAATATGGGGAGGGCACCTTTCATACTCTGGTTTCGCCGAAAGGAAAGGCAACCATTACCCGGCTAGAGAAGGCAATCAATGAAAAGCGCAAGGGCAAAACCTGGGATGCTCTGGCTCAAGAAGCAGACCGGGTAACTAACCCAGGAGAAACGTAGCCCAAGGAAACCCTCTACCACAAGACGGTGGAGATGGCATGGTGAACAAATATGCTAATTGGCAAAGTGAGCTCAGAGAGGGAGGACACCAGACAGGAGAACAGTAAGGAACACACGAAGTTGTTGAATGAAATTTTGAGGCACCTCAGCAGTCTAGAGACCACTACCAGACTGATAACTGAGGTTGAGACAGACTAGAAAACCAAGTTGGAACGATTGGTTTCCCATTTCCACCTCTACCTGCACTACGTCCATCACATGGACATCACGCCAGCCGACAAGAAAGGAGCGCCAACACATATCATAAAAACTCACACAGTCCCCCAAAAGGAGGAGAACAAAGGCCAAGCAGATGAAGGAAAGAAATATATCATCATCCTGGATTAATGTCTGGTTAGTCTATTTTCAAGTCAGTCGGGTCAGTCCTATGCCAATCTCAGCTTATGTTACTGTAATTTTGTTTATCCTTTTCATGTATGTTGTGCTTATACGGGTAAAAACTGGATATGGTAGGACTGGGCTGGTTTCCCAGGGTGGCAGTCCAGTCCTACCCCTTGCCTATTTTAGAAAACACAACTTAGGAACCCCTGGCCTGGTTTCCATTTTGGCAGGTCAGGGAATCCCCCTTTTTTGTACCATTACCCCCCTTTAGTAATACAGATTCTCAAACTCACTTACAAAATATATATATATATATATATATATATATATATGGCCATTATTTTATATATATTATTTTACTTATACATATTATATCAATTCAAGCCATTTCCCGAGGTCTTTTCACTTGAAATGCATGTGCCCCTCTTAATTATCTGACAACCAATCATGAGAGAGCGGGGTTTAATGCTATTAAATGTATGTGGAATCTTATATCACCCAGGCTTTCGGACCCCAAATGCTTACCTTTCTCTCAATACTCCGATGGACAACGATGAAAGAGCAATTATTGTATTATCAATTATTTAAAGTCTCATACGCATAGACCATCGCTCTGATGGTTTTAGAATCCATTCAAGTGCTTCCTTTTATTCACTCTGAATGGTTCACTCCGAACTGGGTGGAATATTAATTCTTTAATAATTATAATATCTATGAATAATCACCAAAGCCATCCGCACTTGTTTCGCCTAATCCTTTCTCATATTCCAATGGCCAATTGCAAAGTAGCAAGGTTAATATTTACAATATGTAATTTATGCTTTATAACCCTCCTGTCATCGCTCTGATGGCTTCGTATTTCAATTGAGCGTGCCCATCACATCTCTCCGATAGCCCAACTCCGAAAAAGGTAATGAATTAAAATTCCATTTAAAGTCTTAATTCCTTAGGCATTTCAGACTCAAAGTTTTGCATATCCATCACCAACACTCCTCTTATTTCTCTAACGCCCTAAGTCTAGGAGGAATTTACACATTAAGTTATGTGTGTGTAATATTAAGTTGAAAAATATAAATGGAAATAAATATTTCCATGCATTAAATTTCTGATAAAAATAAAATGCATTAATAGTGACTCCTTTAGGAGCACCACACAATCTATGCAGAGCATAAATAATAAAATCAAATAAACTTAGCATAGTTTGATCCTTTACCCAAAGGGAAAAATATTCCCAATCTTAATTACTCACACACCAGGAGGAAAAATTTTCTAGGTTGTGATTATAATAGTTTACAATCTTTATTATTCTAATATTGAAGTATTTAATTGGTAACTCCAAAACTTTACCAAAGTTTACCAATCCTTCCTCTTCATTCATATTTGCCTAGAAATACCTAAATGCATATAATTATGCGGGCAATATTTGTTTGTTTATATTATTTTTCCATAATATTATAATTCTTGGAGTGAATTTCTTCATGGTAAAACAATGTTTTTTACCATGAATTACTAATCCGCTATTTACATGCATTTATTTCCTAATGTTTGTTTGCAAAAAATCTTTGCCTCTTCTCTAATGTGTGGCGTGTTCTCTTATTGTCAAACAGGGACTGATCTTTCTTCAAGTTCCAAGTCTGGTAGGCTTTCCAGACTAACAGAGAGGCCAAAGTCATGTGCCCAACCTTCAAATTCCTAACGGAAGGTGGCACTTTCATAATTACCAAGCTGATTTGGGATTCTTATGATAGCTTGACTTTACTACCACTTGAGAATTAGTTTATATAGGCTAATACAAATGATCAGCCAATATTATGCTCCAATCTAGTTTAGAGCCCATTACTAACGACTTTCTTTTTCTAGACATGGGCAGGTAGAAAACCAATGACAGAATATGATATCCGAAACTTTGCTTCAGATTTCCCAGTTAGTCAGACAATCAAAGTCACAAATTTCATCATTTAAACAAAAGAATATTTTATGCAAGCATCTAGCACTTGAAATCCATATTATAAAATAAACCAGACAAGCAAATATAGCACTTAGAAAAGCACTTATCTGAAACTTGGAATTAGTTGGAAACCACTGAAGGGTGTTCCATTTTCCACCCAACCATAGGCATGGTTTCTCTTGATGTGTTTCACAACTGGCCACCCCCTAGCCAGATCATACACCATGAGAGAGAGGTTCTTATTTTTCTCGACAATCGCAAGGGACAAAGGTTACTCTCATTTTTCCCACAAGAACCTGGCAGTCCATTTTTCTATCCACCAAGCAAGGGAGTGTGATGTGATTGCTTTATCAATCACTCAAACTCTCTATAGCTTTGTTTCTCCGCTTGATTAGAAAACACTTCCCAACAGTTCCTGCACCTAGAGTAGTTTGTTTTCTTGGTTCTCTTTAGAACCATAGAGCCTCACATGTTTTTCCTCTTTAGAAATGGTCACCAGACCCATTCATGTATATTCTCTCTTCTCTTTGTTTTCTAACAACCAGAGAGGCTTTCTCACACTCCTCTCTACTCGGAAAATGGTTCCCAGACTCAACTAACTCTCTCTCTTCTTCTCTACTCTCCCTTTTTCCCTTGTTTCTTTCCTTCTCTAGTAAGATTTTGTGGGTCAAATCCCCCAATTCGTGGGTCAGCCCAAAATCCTTTAGATGGGTACTTTTCTACCCATGCTTTTGAGACAAGACAGTTTTGGTACAACACCCATTCCTTTTCATAAATGTGGGAAGCCGATAGTTCAACTACCAACTTCCTCCTTTAACTATAATTCTAGAAAAATGGGCAATATGGATTTTTCTTGATTATTAAATTGGTAAGGGAAATTTCCTCATTGATTCCCTCTCATGGCATCATAACCTATGTAGGAAATACCCCTCAGCAGTTGTCCATCATTTTCCTTTTTACCTTAGTAGCATAAATATTTACACTGCCCTTTTAGAAAAATATAGCTATATTTACAAGCTGGGGGAAACAGGGGTGTTACAAGGTCTCGGATTCTGTATGACTAAAATCCATACGACCATCCATGAGGTATAAATAGATAGAATTTTCCCTCCTCCCACAAACCCAATATTGATTACTCCTTACACTTTGATGATGAGATAATAAAAAATGTGAGTGGGACTAATAGAGCACATGGTTCCCAATCAATGTTTCAACCATATGTCCAATCATCCAAGGTAGATTTAACCCTCCTCAATTTCTATTTCATTGAAGCAAATATGAAAAGTTGGTAGACTTGTGTAAAGGTAAATTCCACCTCCTAGAGTAATATTGATGATACCACCCCTTGTTCTTTTGTTGTAACACAAGCCCATCACTCCATGGGGCCAAATAAGTAATCCAACACCATCATTGGTTTTGTCCAAAGTGTTTATTTGAGTGCTTTGATAATGGTGGTGTCTTAGGTTGCATGGTGTTGTAAATACACCATCCTTGAGAAACAACCACTTGATCTTGATAATAAGTTCATAGAATCATTACAACTTGTCGTGAGATTTAAATGATAGAGATCCATCTTAACCCCATGTTTACTAAACATAAAGAAAGATAAATAAATAAATGCGGCACAAATCTCTTTGTGCTTAAAAGATTCAAGAATATATATATATATATATATATATATATATATATAAACAACTCGGCATTGAGTATCATTGAAAACACTTTTGATGACATCAATATCAGACAAATGTTCATCGAGGATTGGTTCCAAACAAGTTGTATCATAAATAAAACATGGATTGGGAATCAGAGGGTCGTTTCCTCCCTCTCCTTCCTTTTTATATCTGGGAGAGCTTCCTCCATTTCTTATTTCCCTTATTTTCCATTTTGGTCGAGTGGGTGATTGGTTGAGAACAAGAGAAAATCTCCCAACAAAATTGTTTCAACAATTCCAAAATTATCATTGAACCTGATCAACAAGAAACTGAGAATAATAACATAAATTTGATACCTCCAAGATCCTTTACATAAAATCATGAGTAAGCCCAAATCCTCCTTGATGCCAAAATTTGATATGACTTAGTGAGAATATTTCATTGAAACCTAAGTTTTAATTGAAAGAGAACGTGTTAAGAACCAAATATCAATATAGCATAGAAAAACCTCAGAAAAAATATTCAACGCCTTGAAAAAGATAGAAATTTAGATAATAAGCCTCTTCGAGGGGGAAACCTCCTTATACCCACATAAATGTCCAAATACAAGATGTTTCAAAATGAAAATGTCTCCTTGGTATATATAGGAGACTAGGAGGTACAATTACAACTAATGGAACCAAGCCGACATAAATAAAGTAACATTACTAATGTAATATGCCCCAATTAAGGGGTAATGTGGCACTATTTAGGGCTTAACATGCCCCTCCCCTTGAGACAAGTGTTGTCTGCAACTTGAGCAACTCTGGATGCTTCTGTATAAAAGACTCATCTTCCCAAGTGGAATCTTCAGCTGGTAGTTTCCTCCATTTAATGAGATACTCTGAAATGGATCTATTCCTTAGCTAGCGACTTCTTGTGTCAGTGATGGCTTCAGGATCCAATATGATTTTCCCTTCCTCGTCAAGTTCTGGCAATATATTTTGAACTAGGATCTTGTCACCTATAACCTTCTTTAACCATGAAACATGGAAAACTCGGTGTACTCGTGAAGATGCAGGCAACTCCAATTTGTATGCCATAGTACCAATCTTTTGCAACACCTTATAAATGCCATAGTACTTTGGTGATAATTTATTATCCTTCTTGGCTTGCTTGAGGGACATCTGTTTGTATGGTTGTAGTCTTAAAAATACCCAATCCCCTACTTCAAAACTTATTTCAGTATGATGTTGATCTACTTGTTTCATGCGATTTTGTGCCATGGTCAGGTTGTCCTTTAATATTTGGAGAACTTGTTTTTGATGCTCGATGTGATCTCCCATTGCTTGAACCTTGAATTTTTCTTTTAGAGAAGAAGTGATGGAAGGAGGGTGGTATCCACAGAGTGCCATAAATGGTGTCATTTTTGTTGCAGTATGAAAGGAAGTGTTATACCACCATTCT
>ML788657.1:211355-222092 GCA_009831015.1 Picea engelmannii
GTCCCTTACTGTACTTGTTGTCACAATTAAAGCATAAACCTTTTTCTTTTCTTTCCTCCAATTGTTGAGGTGTCAACCTTGTAGGTTGAGGTGGTTTAGAAGAAGGAGCAGTATTCTCTCGATAGATGTTAGGAGTGGTCCTTCTAGTTGCCATAGCCATATTTTTACTTTTGACATTTCTTGCCACCCTAAATGCATTCTCCAATGATTTGGGTTCCCAAAGGAAAACCTCATGTCGAATGTTATCTCTTAAATTTCCTATGAATACATCAATCAAGTGATCATCCAGAATATTTGTTACCTTTATATTCAATCTTTGGAAGTTCTCGATGTGCTCTATAACTGAACCCTTTTGCTTGAGATGTATCAATTAGCTAAAGAAGGTATTGCTCCTTGTATCCTTGTAGTGTGCTATCATTTCTTCCGTGAAAATGTTCCAAGTGACAAGTGATTTGCGAGAACAAATCCATCGATACCACACAAATTGATTGAGTTCTAAATATAAAGAAGGAATTTGTACCTTTTGTGTATGTGGCACATCATGTAGATCAAAGAATTGATCCATCTGAAGTATCCATGTGATTGGGTCCTTGCCATCAAACTTCCTCATGTCGATCTTAGGAACGTGGTTGGTCTTCAACCCAAAGTTGGAGTTTCTCCATTCTTGATTCATCTTCGTTGTGTCCTCATCATGAATTTCATGGGATACATTTTCGCTTTCAGGTGTCTTCTCTATTAGGAAATTTTTCAATCCTTCCATGATCTCCCTTTTTAAACCATCCATCATCCCCTGTATTTCATCTTTTGTCATTATCTTGTTTTGTAAATCATTTATGTCCCTACTCATATCTTCACCTTCATGAAGAGTCCAAGTAGGACCATCTAGAGGATTATTTGGTGTAGAAGTTCCCTTTTTTGGTGGCATGTTGGCAAAGTATCACTTTTAAACCTTGATTTTGAGGTGGTTCTGCTAGACAATCTTTCTTCTGTTGTATCTCCAAAATTTTGATGCTTCTGGGTATGAAATTTTCTTTTGTGTAGTTCTTTGATATTTCTTCTCTGCAATTCCACGTGTCTGATCAAAATTAGATGTGCCAAGTGGAATTTATGGTAACTTCACCACAACTTGCTTATTTTTGGACTTTCTAGGACATCTCACTTGTATAGCGTGCCCCTCACAAAATAATTGATATAAAATTCTGAAAATTGTTCCAAAAATACTAAAGACTGTCCATTATCCAATGCAACTAGTCTCACTCAATTTGGATACTCTAGGAATAATTTGTGATTTTTTTACCAGGAACACCTTCTTGAGACTAGTCATATACCCTATCTTCCACAGGATGTATCTATAAATGTAAGATGACCCAGAAGCTGAATTTTTTATCACATATACTTTAATAATTTATGTGAATAGCCTGCGGATTTTGGATTCTGAAACGTTACAGAAAAAAATTTATATTGAAAATTTCGCAATGAGTCAATTCAGGATCATTCCAGAACCCTATCTTACACAAGTTGTATCTCCAAAATTGTAAGGCCTCTGGGGCTAAAATTTTAACCCAGCATACCTTGATCTATCTACTAAATATCCTCAAAGGGGTTTTGTCTGAAACATTGTAGAAAAAAAAATATAGCGAAAACTCCAAGGTGTCTTAGATGCAGCAACGAAACCCCAAGACCTTGAGCTCTGATACCATATGTTAAGAACCAAATATCAATATAGCATAGAAAAACCTCAGAATAAGTACTCAACGCCTTGAAAAGGAGAGAAATTCAGATAATAAGCCTCTTCCAGGGGGCAACCTCCTTATACCCACATAAATGTCCAAATACAAGATGATTCAAAATGAAAATGTCTCCTTGGTATATATAGGAGACTAGGAGGTACAATAACAACTAATGGACCCAAGCTGACATAAATAAAGTAACATTACTAATGTAATATGCCCCAATTAATGGGTAATGTGCCACTATTTAGGGCTTAACATAACCACATCAAATTTGTTATTTAAAGCACCATGGCCATTTGCTATTTGCTGAAATTGCATTTTTGAATGCATAAATGAATTCGACGCCCTTTAAAACCCCTATTGCACTTGGATTGTGCAATTTCAATAATTTATATACATGATTCCAATAATTCTTCTAGATTTTTAGTCATATTTTGGGCAAAAATGGTCGAAAAAATATGGCTAGAATTTTTTTTTATTTGTAGCATGTTTAAACTACTCTTTTTCTTTGTTAATGTTATTTTTTTCTTCTTAATTTCCTAGGATAGTCTACTTTTCCTTGAAATAGTGAGATGTATGACAACTCAACCACCAATTGTAATAGTAATTGGTAAGCAAGTGGGACTTAGTAGGAATAGAACTTAGGACCTCACAACAAACTTTTTGTTGAAATTGTTTGTTAAAATTGATTGAGCTAACACACTAGGCTTTTTTCAAACGAAAACTTTGTGGGATCCTCCCTCTTCCTTGAAATATTTGGATATAAAGTGACTCGATTATGTGCCACAATAACCACTAGTAACCCGAGGGACTCAATTGGACTTTACACTATGACCTATGGCCTCCTTGTTGACAGTGTGCCTTAGGCAGATGGTTCAATCAATTGAATGAACCCTTAAAGATTATTTTAATCTTTTTATATGTAATCTAGAGTATTTTATCATTAATATTAGTTTATAACTGTTATATACATGTGAGTGACTTATTCATTTGCACAAAGCTATTTAGTGCACCAAATATCTTTACCAAGCTATAAAATGCTTTTTATTTTAGTTTATAAACAATACACACATAATATGATACATCTCATATGTACAAAACTATTGAGTACACCAAATATTTTTACCAAATTATAAAATACTTTATTTTAATTTATAAACATTACACACATAAGCATAACACATCTCATTTGTTAAAAGCAATAGAGTACACCAAGTATCTATACCAAACTATACGATACAACTCGTTTATCTACGTACAATTAACCTTATTTACCCTATTTTGCAAAAAAATGGAATTTACATGTTCTTTACTTTGCAAATATTTCATTATTAACTTTATAAGATACAACTCATTTCTCTCCATGTAATTAACCTTATTAGTCCCTATCAAAGGCCTTGGACTATAGTAATCCTTTTTGTGTTTACTACTTTTTTGTTTTTGCGTTGACAAAAAATTTGGTGTTGTTTTCCAAAGTTTAATTTTGTTGGGAGTGATCTAATTTTTCTTCTCGTGTTATGATTGCTCCTTCAAAACAACGTCTTATTGCTAGACCGACAACAAGAATTGAATAGGCAATTTAATTATGCAGGTTTAGCAGATGGTTGGAATGGGTGCATGTACGAGACTCAAAGTTCTGAGACCATCAAGGTTTTTGAACCTTGCTACTGTGGTAGTGGGAAATCGGTGCCATTTAAAGCCATGGGCCAGATAATATGCATATATATTTTCTATACAATATATCGAATTATTTTAATAAATATATATAAATTGTAACATCCCCTAGCTTAACTGAGGAACATTACTTGCGGAAAATACACATAAATTCAAAAAAAATCAGTTAACTAAATTCTTGTAGCTTATCAGCTAGGAACTATACATAGATTTAACCATTACATATACCAATTATTTAAATGTATCTACATCATGCTAGCTAAAATGAATGTCACCTCCTTACTGAGACAAACCATGTGTGCAATAGCCTTTGTACTGCGCACAACAACTATTCACAGTGCGTGTGAAATAGGCTTGGTACTACACGCGACAACTATTCCCAGCATGCATGACGATTCGAGCACCGCGCTAGAATCCATTACCGTTGCTACTAAAATCGATTAAAAAATACATTTAAACTTCGAATTACGAACAAAATGACAATCAATCTCAAGCAATTGTCCATACTAGTTCAAAACATAAATGCAACTAATAATTTCACCATGACAACATATAATTCATTCTCATGCACAGAGTAAAACACACCACAATTAAAATCATAAATTAACTCAAGAAAACATATAAACACTTATCTTTTTAAAATAGATGTGTAACCAATTGCTTAGGAAGGACGTTCCACCCGACCATAAACTTGATGTTATAAATCTCAATGGCAAGTCACCCCCAAGTCGGGACTAGGAATCCACAAGAAAATGGTACTTCTCACCATCCACTCACAACTCAATATTGCACAACCCATTGGTATTCTCCTACAGTTATCCCAGATTTCCTCCATCTCTCTTCCTCTTGACCTACCCAAACCAAGGAATGTACCCCTTCACTGCTCTCAATCCATCAAGTGTCCCATTCATTTATCAGGGTCTCTCTGGCACATGTAACTAGGAATCTCTCTATTGGGAACTCAAGGGAACTCACTACCAGGAAAACTACCAACAACAACAACAAACACTTGTTGTTGCAGTGAAAATCACACAAGAGTTCACTCTTCAAGCTTGAAAACCTGGCTCTTCAATATTCAACTCTGAAGCACTCCAAAACGCTCATGCATGTTCTAGAATTCACCTAGCCTTCTTGTTCTATCTTCGGTGTTCTTTTCTCTGCTCTCCGCTTGACGTTCATGCAAAACTCAATGGGTAAAAATTGCATGTAATTGCATGTTGATTGTACTTCAACCCTATGCTCTCCAATAACTATGGGATGTGACTCTCACACCCACCCTCTTACATGAGTCTAATGATTCATACACTCAAACAGAAAGTTAGAAGTTATCCCCAATGATAATAAAATTCAGGAAAATGGGTTGAATTAATACCCATAATTAATTTCCCTCTTGGACCCCTCTTAGACACTCTCCTCTCTTGTGGAAAACTCAACGCCCATCTCTGTCCATATCCCCTGATAACCAGTATCACATTTTATTTATTTAAAAATAAAAAATACATTTGCATATTACATCGCTTGGCCATAGCCACATTCATAACTACATTATGCATTAATTAAACTGGGGATTATAGTGGGGATGTTACATAAATTATTGTCTTTCGATTGTTCATTAAATTTAGCACAGTTCATAAATTTTGAAGGGATTTTTGTGTATTGTATGACATGATTCTCTGCAATAGCTTTCACGAATTACAAGGAGTTTTAATTGAATTCTTTTGTTCTAATTAATTGATGAATTATTTGGCTTTGATTACAATATAGTGTGCTATAATCCAGGAAGACGGGGTTCTCCCCAAAGCTGTTGGTGTTGTGGTTGGCGACTTGAAAGACATTTGATTTTTGGGCTTGTACAAATATATGAGAGTGGGTAAGAAGTCTTGTGCATCTAGAATATTGCTTTTAACGAGTTAGTTGCCATATTAATATATGTATTTTAGACAAGTGCAATTAGTTTCATTGGTTGTTGTTTGATAGAGTTTGCTTTATGCATAGTGCAGTTACTTATGTTGTGTTGTTGGTTTTTTTAGAAGCAAGTCAAGTCATTGAGGGGATGTTAGAGAGACTGTGTAGGCGGAAAACAGTCAAAGGTGAATAGGGAGAGAGGGTGTGTTGTTTTGAGGTTGTATTGTTCACTTTGTTTTTCATTGCTTGATGTGTTTATCTACCATGTCATCTGTTATGGTTCAAAAAGACAAAGTTGTTTTGAATTTCCAAGTGTTGTGAGTTGTAAACTACATGAATTCTAATTTTAGGGTTCTATGACATAAAGAATCATAGTTATGCAGAAACAAATAAGGTGTGTTTTTGTTAGCTTGTATTTTTATTCTTATTTTGAAATTGTTTGATGCTATGGAGATAATGCAAATACATAGTTAGGGAGCAGTGCATTATTTTGCATGTGTTGTAGAGAAATGTTGTTTTTAGGTTGGACACATTTTCATATGGTGTTGGGGACTGTTTGGTTGGTGCATTGCACTGTGTTCCATATGTTCTTTTTTTGTTGGGGGGGTTGATTATAGTATAAGCAGGTATAGTTCAGACATATGGGCATTTCTAAGGTTGTTCGGAGGCTTTTTCTATGAACATATGGTTGCACTAGGTGCAACTATGTCTTGTAGACCTTGGTAGTTGGTAGAGGAATATCGCTACCACATCCATAACTATGTATTTTCAATGCTTGTGTGGAGAATTCATGTCGATTATTGTCGTGTAGTTTCATACCTATGCACGATGAACTATGATAAACAATGTAATTTGGACAATATCCCAATTATTTGTCAGACATTGATGTTGATGGATTTGGAATCAAAGGGCAGTGATTTAGAAATGTTCCCAAGTGAATGTGATGCTTTCTTCAGGTCCAATAACTATTTTCAGGGCACTGCCCGAGATGCTATGAATTCTCTGCACATGTGTTGAAAATAGACCAAGTGTTTACTGTGCAAGAGGCATAGTTGTGTGGAGGGTGGAGATATGGCGATAGAAAATCCTTCCATCCAATCTAAAAAGTGGCCAAGTAAAAATGATTTTGAATAGAAAATTATCCAAAGATAAATAGATCACAAAGCTAAGATTTCCCCAAGGCCAAGAGCAAGATGACAATCCGCTAAAATGTCTTTTACACATATATCAACTACCTTTCGAATAACAATAGCTATAATAAAAAACCATCGAGTAGTCCATAGATAAGAAACGCATTTTCTTCGCACTACTTCTGTATGTGTTGCATTTCCTCATAAATCAAAGCAAATCAATTTAGCATAAATCAATGATGTATCTTGCACATTACGTCGCTTGTCACAATCAGGGATGTGAAACTATTGGAAATGTGGAGGTGTAGAAATGTAGCAATGCAGGAGGATGACCCATGTGGGTTCTCTGCACAAGACTTAAAAATAGACCATCTTAAATAGACCAAGTATAGATATGTCGATTAGATAAGTGTCAAGACACCTAAGCACGACAATGCCAAACCACAAGCAATATAAGATGGACATTTTTTAGGTTGTCCGGAGGCTTTTTCTATGAACATATGGCCACACTGGGTGCAACTATGTCTTGTGCACATTGACATTTGGCAGAGGAATACTGATAGCAAAACCAACATTGTGTATTTTCAATGCTTGTGTGAAGAATTCATGTTGATTATCGTTGTGCAGTTCCGTACCTCTACACGACGAACTATGATAAGGGATGTAATTTGGATGATATCTCAGTGATTTTTGGGGCGTTCATGTTGTCGAATCTAGAAGAAAAGGGAAGTCATTTAGAATTGTTCCCAAGTAAATGCCATGCTTTTTTTAGGCCCAATAACTATTGTCGAGGCACTGCCCGAGTGTAGAAGGCTAGATGCTATGAATTCTCCGTAGATGTGTTGCAAATAGACCAAGTGTTTACTATGCGAGAGGCATAGTTGTGCGAAGGGAGACGATATGGCCGTAGAAAAACCTTCCATCCAACTTCAAAAGTGGTTAAGTAAAAATGCTTTTGATTAGTAAATTTTCCAAATACAAATAGATCATAGAGTTGAGATTGCCCCAAGGCCAAGAGAAAGATGCCAATCCACTAAAATGTCTTTTACACATATAGCAACTACTTTTCGAATAGAAATAACCATAATAAAAAAAACCATCGAGTAGTCCATAGATAAGGAACAAATTTGCTTCGTAGTGCTTCTAGATGTGTGGAATTTCCTCATAAATCAAAGCAAATCAATTTAGCATAAATCAGTTACCTATCTTGCAAATTATGTCACTTGTCACAATCAGGGATGTAGAACTCTTGGAAATGTGGAGGAATGAAAGTGCAGCAATGTGGGATGATGACCCATGTGAGTTCTCCACACAAGGATTAAAAATAGACCAAGTATAGCTATGTCGACTACAGAAGTGTTGAGGCATCTAAGCAGGACAATGTCAAACCACAAGCAATATGAAATCTCGATGCAAGGGTTGAAAGTATGGATTATTTGCATGAGGATTCAAAAGAGACTGAGCAATTGATTTCCAAAGCACATGTTGATGGAAGGGCATCGCAATATGGAATCAACAAAAGAATCCACACAACCTGAAAAAAAGATAGGTATAAAGGCATTCCAACACAAAAAAATTGAAACATAAATAAATCATAGAGCTCATATTGCTTCAAGACCAAGTGCATCATGTGTATTCACTAAGGTGTCTTTTCCATACACATGAACATGAACAACCTCTGAAACACAAGTAACTACATTGTTTCACCACTGCATTGCCTTAGTTCCAATACCTAGTGTCTTCTTTTTTTCGAATGCTCTTCAATGGCATATTTTCAGTCCTTGTGCAGGGATTCTACACTTTCAACCCTTGCGTTGAGAATTCATGCCTCTTATGGTCTAGCATTGGCATAGTTGGTTGCCTAGACACTTGTGCAATTGGCAAAGCGATGTCATCAACACTTCCTCGCAGGTGTATGCCGCACATAGTCACTACTTGGTCTATTTAGCACTTCGTTTATATTCAAATCCTCTGCGGAGAACTGATACATCTCCTCTTTCTACACTACAGCAGTTCCACATCCCCTCACTTCAAATAGTTTTGCATGGGGGATTGTGACAAGTGTTGTAATTTGTGGGACAACTCATTGATTTATGGCACATCGATTTGCTCTAATTTACAAGGAAATGGCAGACATCTAGAAGCAATGTGAAACAAATCTACTAGTTATCTATCAGTTGCTCGATGGTTTTTGTTTATGATTGCACCTACTCGAAAGGTAGTTGATATATGTGGAAAAGACAATTTAGCAAATTTGCATCTTGTTGTTTGATAGTGTGTGCTCCATGCATAGTGCAGTTACTTGGTTTCATTCAAATTTTCATTGGCATTGGTGTAATGTTTAAGCAAACCAGTCCTCTTTTTTTCATTTGTATAGTGGAATCAAATGGTTGAATGAAATATTCTCGATGTGCATCATATATGCGAAAGAAATTTAGTAGTTTCTTATTATTTTTCTTTTTCAGGAGTAAATTAAACTGATCAAAAGTTATTCCAGAAACTATATAGATAAAAAAGGAATCAAAGATAAACATAAAAAGATATAAGTTATGATGTTTTTAGGTTGTTTTTTTTTCCCCGATTGCTCCATGTTATATACATAGCTTAAGCATCATCTGAATGACGCAAACTAAAACATGGAAGATACAATGTCATTAGAGCATTAAAAGAACTATGTTCTAGAACTGTACACAAGGGTGAAAACACCACTATAAATAAATAATGGACTGTTGTTTTGGACTTTCAATCTGAAATGCATGTAAGTCATAGTAAACATTGGTATGTTGAATTGCATGGACATCCAAACACATATAGGCATATTTACATATTTTTTTACATATTTACAATTTTGTATTTGCTTGTTGTTGAACGAAAGCATGTTTTAATATTCTTATTACATATTTAGAAAGTTTTTGTTTCTGTGTTGGATCAAGAAATTGTGTCGAACATGAAAAGCAACTGATATAGTAGAGATTCTCGTTGCAAAGAAAATAAAATATTAGCAATTTGCATTGCTTTTGCATCTGTATGCCATCCATGTGCATTGTTATTTGGCTTGTTCGATGCACAATACATCAAAACAATCACCAGTGTTTAAAAGGAAAATAGGCCAAAAAAAAAAAACATGGAACAAGAATCGAAGAGGTGCATTTTCCTAATTTTATCTGTATAATATTCATTTGCTTCTCGTTTTTTGTTTGTTAATCTTGTATATTTCATGTGATTTAGACATGAAGTTTGATTTTCCTGTTCATTGCATTTGGTGCACTTCTTTCACATGAAAATGAAATAGAGAAATTGCAGGAGAGCAAGAAGTCACAAGCAATATAGGAGAAGAAACTCAAGAACAATGTCCCAAAAGGAGCTATGCTTGTAACAATTATGCAACAAACACGTTTTTTTTTGGAAAATTATATGCATATGCAACAATATATATCCAATATGCATAGTACTACATATAATCCAAAGTGCTTATTTCATCCATGGCTATCCTATCAGTGGTGGGTTGAAAATCCATGGTTTGTCAAGATTCGATGTACAAAACTCCAAGGCATCTACATATTGAATGTTTAGTAGTGGACTTAACAAGTTGTCACTTGAGATGATCTGGGAATTACAAGGACCAACTAGCCTTATGTCAGATGTGAATGGACAATGTATTGAACCAAAATTCTTGGATTGCACTAATTGGTTATAGTGCATTAACGAAGTAATAAACATACAACATTAAAATAGATAACCTTTGAATTGAGAAAAGACACACTGGATTGCAAAACAAAAACAGAGATTGGATTATTTTCTTTTGATACGAACGACACATACAAAGGCATGCTAGTACATTTCATAGAATTGTGTTATGTACTTTGCTTATTTTGCGCTATGGTATCCAACGGGCAGGCCCACTATCATCCTCTTGTCTGGTTCAACTTGGTTGATAACGAAGAAGAGGAGGAAAACTACAACCAACAGAGGGGGAAATGTGAAAAATGGACTTGTTGGATTCATCAAAGGTGTTGATTCGTGACAACACGCATAACAAATGTTGGCTCAGAGAGTTGGTGAACCATAGGAACTTCGAAGCACAGTTCAAGAAATTATTTAGCGAGGCTAGGGATCTTTCTCATAGACTATATGTTGGGTCCCCTTCCCAACAATTTCCTTCTCAGTTTCAACTAATTTGAGAATGAAATGGTGGGACTGCAAGCGGTGATGCATGAACCACGGGCTATAATAAATCACATGTTTGCTAGGATAAGTCGTGGATGTGGGGACTTTGCAGTTGAACTATGATTTCT
>ML788657.1:288727-318330 GCA_009831015.1 Picea engelmannii
GGATGGATCAAATCTTGAGTGAGTCGACGCTTTTAAAACTGAAACTGCCGATTGGGACCAACCAATTAATCAAATCTACGATGTACAAACATTTGGGACTGGTTGGTAAGACATTAGATTAAACTAGTGCTAGGGTAAGACATTAGAATCTAATGCCCAATCTAGTGTCTTACCCTAGCACTAGTTTAATCTAATCCATGAAAAGGAAGGAGAAGATCAGACTAATGCTAGGGTACATTAGAATGGGCTTTAGGAATATCTCTACGTTGAGAAGGCTATGTTTGGTCGTTTCTTTGGAAGAATTATTTTTGAAACCCTATTTCAAAGACAAGAATAGAGTCGATGCCTAGGTTGTATTCTGACTTTTCATGTAGTTTTCTAAGGGGTGACTTGCTTTTGTTTTCCAATAGGGAGAGGATGTTGGTTTGTATTAATTAAGCAAGGTAAGCAGTATTGGGGTTCAACTTTGTTGGTGCTAAAGGTATGGGCTCCATGTTTTGATTAGTGCATGGAAAAACATGTCAATTGATTTGGGTAAAAGCTTCTTGTGTTCCAGTAGAGTTGTGGAACGACACTGTTCCGATGGCAGTTGGCAACATCATCTTAGGAAGGATTTAATTTTAGTTAGTCTTTAGATATTTGAAAATATCCAAAGATGACACATAGGGTCCATGAGTAACCCTCTATTTTTAACAAATTGTAAAATAATCAAAATCCGAGAGGGTGCCAAGTAGGTAGTAAATATTAGTTAATTTTAAGAAATGTGTTTTTCTATGCAGTAGTAAGTGGTGTTTTGGGGGAAAGGGAGAGACCAGGCCAGTTAAACTATATATAGTAGAAGAAGATCCCTTTTGGCTGGGTAAATAAAGAGAATTCCTTTCCCTTTTTTTCTTTTGCCTGGGGTAAATAAAGAAATCCCTTTCTGGACGGAATAAAACAAGGTTGTAGAAGCTTTCCCTGCCCCTTTAGAGATAAAAGGAAGCTTCAAGGAAGAGGTCGCTGCTATTGGAAATTCTTTTCTTCGCTCCTCTCCTTGAGAGTGGAAGATGCCTGTCCTTGGAAGCTTTTGCATAAGGCTAGATGGCAGGTCACCTCGAGTGTCTAAATGCAAGGGGGATCTTTAGGTTTTATTTGGGGGTACTAGAGTCATTGGGAGTTGTTGAGATTTGAACAGAGTTTGGAGATAGTCGAGTTTCTCATTAGTTCATTGAATATGGAAGGTAGTTGAGTTCTTATGATACACAACAATTTGTCAAAGGTGTTGCTACTTGCTTGGCAAGTTTAGCTAGCTGAAAACCCGCTAATGGGATATATTCTAGTGTAAAAATTTGGTCAAGATCTTGGTTGTGAGGCTGGATGATTTTAGGGGAAGAAATTTTCCCTTGGTAAGGATTGGTGGAAACTGGTTGCAACTCATTGAGTTGGCCAAGGCAAAGACACTAGAATTTGGAAGCTCAACACAAACTTAAGTATCCTCTTAACATGAATAAACATCTTTAAATGTTTAATTTTGGATATGAGATGGAATTATGGCTCAAATTCCTCACACACCGGTTATGTAAAGCTATCAGTTGCGATAGTAGTTGAATTGAGATGTTTATGAAATGTGTTGTTGGATTGACATGGTTAATTAACCTAGATGTTTGTTAGATAGTGTAGATAGCTAGATGCAAGTGAAGTTCTTGGTTATTTTGCAAATAATGAAATGGATAATGGATGGAATTGGCAATGCGATTGATATAAAAATAATCATAATCATATGGAATCATGCTATGTTGATGAAGGAATGGTGAAGAAGCCATGCATAAGTACTACCTAAAACAGCTGTAGTAAAAACTACCTAGAAATACATATGGGTAAGTATGTTATCAAGAAAAACACACATTCAGTGAGAAGGTCTTGTTTAGCACCAAACATCTTTACTACCATAACAATGAATTGCTTATGGAAGTGTAAGATGGCCATATGGGGAATTATCTCTTATCTTTATTTGTTGCTAGCATAAGAAGGTGAAACGAAATTTCACCACATGTTATTTGATGCTCCATGGTTGCATAAATGGCTTGAACATTTTAGAATGAGATTGCATACCAAGTGTTTGAAGAAACAACTGTATGAAATAGTTAATTCTTGCATATATTGATAAAAATTCATGTTATTGGTAGATATGAATTTTTTACGGTGATTTTTAGTGATAAAATGATTTAGAAAGGCGATATCAATACCCAGCATTTTGTATCTTAGTTGACTTAATAATTTGTTGGTAAAATTTGAAATTAAATATGCAATTTATTGCATAGGTTTGGTATGTAGAGTATGGAAGCAAGTGACCTGAAAAATTGGTGCTTGGAATTATCATCTTTTGATTAATTGCATTTTGCTTCTAATTACCATGATTTAGTTGGGAAAATCATTGCCATAATTAATAGCTTTGTTCATGATTTTTATGCATGTGTAAAATGACTAGAATAGAATAATCATTGCCATTGGTGGTATAATTATTTAGCATGTCTGCAATGAATAAATGCAGTGTTACTTGTTAACTGAAACAGTATATTTAGATAAAAAATAGACAGAAATCTAATGTGGAAAGTAAATAAATAGAGTTAGTATTGAGAGATAACTATAACAAAAAAAACTTTATTGATATTTAGAATTGAGAGCATTGTTTACTTCACTCTTAGAGGGGCCCACCTCGCTCTATGACCACAAAACCAATACAAATAGGCAAGACAAGCTCCAAAAGGAAACACATTTGTTTTAAAAACTCATTTTAATACATACTTAAGATGATGAATCAAAATGAAGTAATTAAGACATACAGAAATTCCGATTGCAACAAGCGCATCCAATTCCTCAAGCATGTAGAAAGTATGTTATGGAAACAAGTAATTGATGGATATATTTTATTAAGCATATTGCATAAATCTTCATTAAATACATTTGATTTAAGTATTACAACAAACTTGTAAGAAAGCTTGAAAACATCATCAAAATAATTCCTTTCACACAAGTGGCAAATAACTTAAGTAATCAAGCAATTGGTTAAAGTGTTTTGTAAACATATTGCATGCACTTTCTTGCAAGTGGCAAATAACTTCAAGTAATCAAGCAATTGGTTAAAGTGTTTTGTAAACATATTGCATGCACTCTCTTGCAAGTCTTATGTCTTGAGTCCTTAATAACGTCAGCGTAACTAATTAGTTTAGAGAGATTTATATTGAGTCCATATTTAGACTTGAGGTTAACACTAAGTATCAACAACTCCTTCCTCATACATATCTAACCAATTTGCGAGTGTAACTAATACACAATTATTTAATGAATATAATGTTTTGGATGAGAATTTTTGTTAAACACTTTGTGTGCAAACTCTTTCACAAACAATTTAACACACAACTTTGACTATAACATTATTAGAATTTTCTCAGAGAAAACTCAGAAAACTCATTTGAGGTTACAGTGAAAAATCCCCATAGGGTAACCAACTCTTTTCCAAAATTGTCCAGATCACAAAATAGAGCTATGAAAACTTTATAGACAAACTCAAAATGCGGGTTATAGGAAACGGTATAGATACTCCCTGAAGTTAGTATGATACTGAACATAAACATCTATAAACTTGTTTTTATCAAAATCACATCAACATATTGTTTGCCAATTTCAATATCACATAATCTGATTGATAGAAAATGAAAGCTACAACAATAAGAGATTCTTATTTGCCAAAAATTTTGTAGACACTCACTCAGACATTTTACCAAACACATGGTAAGCAATTCCAAGCTTCAACCATACAAAGAGAAAAAAACCCAACTCGATTTTCCATGACAATTTGATTAATGGCTTCCTCAGCCAATTCCATCATACATCAGCTGAAATAAATAATTAAAATTCTGGTAAAACATAATAGCATTCATTTTACAAACATTTGGCATACAAACTCCAAGTCACAATTATACTTGGAAATATCATAACTGGATTTATAATTTCCTACACAAATACTCCTAAATTCACCATTATATAAACAATTAAGAATTCTTATTGTATTTTTCAAAATTTCTCCAAATGAATGCCACATATTCCATTCAATAGATTTGTCAAACTCATGACAAACATCCTCTGAATCTTCACGATGAAAGAGTATTGAACTAATTAAATTAAACATAAGAAATACAAAAATTACCTCACTTCTAGAGTGATACTTACTCCCATATCTTTGGAAAATACCAATAGATTCTCTAATGGAATTTTAAGGTTCATACTCCTCTTCAATGATCAAATTTGAAGGGTCTGTTCTAATTTCAGTGAGAAGGGTATATAATTATGCAGCCCTTCCATGATGAAAACTTTCCAGAAAAATTGCATTCCAATTGACAACAATAAATTAAGCTCTCACTTCATAAAAAATTGTGTTGAATAAAATATTACATTTCCAATCAAATTTATTTTTAATAAAGGGATTAGTAAAAACTAGATCAATTGGAAAATATTCAATTATAACAACATCAAATAAATATTTAGTTCCATTTGAAAATGTAAATTCATAGAACAACAAAATTTGTAAATTGTATTAATTCTTTTAAAAATGAAACAATACATTTGTCCCCAAAACAAAGGTATATTTGAGTGTTTTTATCCATCATATTTCATCTACCCCCAACTCATGTCCTTAAACTAGCATAGCCCCCAACTCATGTCTTTAAGCTAGCATAACCCAGAAAAGGCTATTATGTAATACATTTGTCAACAAAACTTTGGAAATTAACTGAGACCCCAAAAAGGCTTCTATGTAATACATTTGTCCAAAAAACTTTTGGAAATTAACTGCAAACGCCAAAAAGTTTTGTAATACATCTTTCCAATTTTTTTTTTGGAAATTAACTGCCACATGTTGCCTACAACTTAACATATCTTGCACAATATCCTATATCACATCTATCCTGCAATATCCTACAATAGAAAGGATAGATTAAATATCACATCTATCCTACAATATCCTGCAATGATTAAATATCACATCTATCCTTTCTATGGAAGCATTAGTCTATCACATATATATTACCTTTATAGTGTGTTAGTACTACTTAGAAAGGTGATACTAATTCCACATATGATTCAACACAATAGATAAGGGTCATGATTAGCACAATAATCAAGAATCATTACTATAACTCGATCACTAGTATCTTTGCTTACATACAAGATCAATACTACTTAGATACGATACTAAGCACTTACCTATTCAAATCAAACAACTAGATTATGTAATGTGAAATAATTGATCTATAACTAACTCGTATAAGTTCATGTGTATAACTAAGAACCATGAATATCACAACAATTACCATAAGTATAAGTGATTCGAGTTTGATTAGGGAAACAACACATGTCTAGAGTTTAGCCATATATGATACTTAGACCAATCATACTCTATTTCCATAATCAATGGAATAGAAGTGATCTAATGTAATCAATACGAGATAGTTTATATCAAGCTAAGTCATGGCAACCATTAGAGCTGTAACATGATCTTACCAACATGATGCACAATGCTCATAAACTATAACTATAGGATATCGTAAACACAAGCTGTTTCCATAATACAAAGTAAGTAGTTATATCACTGTCCCGTAATCAGCGTGTTATGGGATTACTTGGAGCTATATACTATAGATTCCAACACATGTATACAATATTCTCCATATTCAATAGGTTAGATAATCATAATGAATCAGAACATGAAATCCATTGCTCTACTTCCATTTATTCGATTTCATGAACAATAATACATAGAAGTACAACCATAAATACCACATTCCTAACAAAGGTTATGACATAAACAAGAGTACATGAAACACGCATGATAAGTATAGAGATTATGCACATACTTATATCATCATTACTTACGTCATATTAGTACAAGCTTGATAACCGTGGATCACACAAGTACTATTCATGTCCATAGATCTATGGGACTACATCTAGTGATATCTTACTACTACTAGTTATTACAACTTCTACATAGCTTGTATACTTATGATATTAATAAGATTCATACTACTCACCAAGTAAGAGGTAATATCGATTACATATAAGTGTCTATCATACCTTACCCCTATAAGTTGTTGTGTGAATATTATGGTATCACTTAAGATACATTTGCTTACTTGGATTCGAGCCAAGCTCATACTTAACCTTATTGTGTTCATATATTATGCTAATACTTATACTCATTAGACTCAACAAGGTGTAAACAATACCCTTTTTAGTTAGCTTAAGATCATCATACTATGTGTAATCATTATGGGATTACTTCTATATAGTAAATACAAGTAGTGTAATATGAAACCAAACTCAGCTTGTCTAACCTATAGGGTATAATCAAAGCTTCAAATACAATGATATAGTAAGTACAAAGCTGTTATAAGCTAAGTGAGTGCCATTACTATGGAAAGATCGTGATATAGGTAATCTATAGTATCAGATTCATACTAATATGTATACATGTTTATACTGGTCTTTGTGTTAAGCTCTTACATTACACTTGTAAGCTGAACCATTGTAAGCACCATACTACATAAACTATCATCCCTTTGATTAGTCTATGATATCCATATGTTTAGTGATCATACCTCTTACTACTAATAGAGTGCAATACAAGCGTATTGAGTATAACATATGCTTACTTGTTTACGAATCTAATCTCATTCTTATTCATTACTACAAGTACAATGATAACAACCATGATGATTCATAAGGTAATCAAATTTAACCTCATATCACACTAGTAGTCTTTGGAGTCTTGATCAATCTAAATTTATGTGAAAAACTTCATGGGGAATTGAGATATCAGTAAGACTCAACTTTGGCCAGTCAAAATCAACACAAGAGCCTTAGTCAATCTAAATTTATGTGACAAATTTCATGGGGAATTGAGGTATAACTGAGACGAGGCAATGTCTAGAGAAAATAAACACAAAAATAATATATTCTTCTCGGCTACAACTACGGGATCCAAGTGATTTACAAAACTAGACCATAAAGTAGGAAGAAAATAAATATTTGATGGGTTTCGTGGAACTCGTTCTGTGCATGCAAAGAAATCAAGAGAGCAAGAAGGGCATGCTTGATCTAATTTGAGCTATTTATTAACAAAACGAAAGCCTGATAATAGGGAATTAATTTGAATAACATAATCTTGCTTGATACGAGAAGATGAAAATTCATTCTTATCCACTCTGCAAACATGTTAACTCTTCTATCTATTGTACAAGTTTATGTTCACTAAATAAATGTTATCTAAATAAGGGTAATTGTGAAATTCCAAGCTTGAATGAATCAATTTCATTTCAATACCATGGAAATTTCATTATTAGTATTCTTTATATCTATATAGATCGATTCCATAAAGGAGATGGGATTACATAACCTAAAAATTTCAATTTGCGTCATCAATCTAGATATATAGGCATAATGATTGTTTACAGTAACCATAAATGACGTCCCAACTAAGCCATTTGGAAAACTATAATTCTCAGTCACACCTTGTTCATAAGAGTATTCTCTATAAAATTCCCAGGGTGTTTGATCCATTCAACCAAAAATGGTCTCCTCTTCTCTGGAAACTTGTAATCTTTTCAATTTGTGATATAAGTTTACATCAACAAAACAACACTATGACTAAAAAACTGTTCCCTAGACAACAAACATTGGACATCATGAAATTTCAAGCCTGCATGGATCAACTGTGGGTTCAAAACAAAGTTGATCCAGATGGATTTCGGTGGCCTCCCACCTATTCCAACTGGTTCATTCTGGCAGTTTTTCCTAGTTTTTGGGCCCCCGACTTCCAGGGCCGTTTTGAGGCCCTAAACAACGTTTTTAGGGCTCACCACAGTCAAAATGTAAATTGAGCTAGAGTATGATGGAAATATGTATAGTCCTCATATAGAAATTTCTAATGGGCTATCGTGCGCCTAAAACGAAGATCGCATGCAAAAATTACGACCTCAGGAAGTTGATGTACTAGCTTACCCCAACGGGACCCACATGACTTTTGACGCTTCATCTCCTAAGGTTAGGTTTTTGGATTTCTAGGGTTTTGGCATTCATGCTTATGGTGAAAAATTACTTTAGAGCCTCATTATAATCATCTTCTTACGAATGAGCACAACCGTCACATCTCTTCTCAGAGATAAGCCGCTACCATTCCAGCAAGCTTATTTTCCGCTGCATTTTACAGTTTCAATGTATTTCCTTATTGAATAGAAACCAATTTTACTGTATCTCCGTGTTAAACATATTTTAATAATTTGTATTCATTTTGTTCTGCTCATAAAATCCAGATCAGTGGTATCAAAGCAGTATGCTCCTTTTCGTTCTTAATGCATGTCCCCAACGAGGTCAGGGTACAAATAATTGGGTCTCAAGATTGTTTTTCTTGAGGAAAAAATCTCTCACACACCCAAGCAACCTCTCATGGCGGGAAAAAATAAATATGACGGGACATGCGATCCTTTCAAAATGTTTCTTGATAAAGCTCTCACGCAACAGAGGAACGAGATGCTGGATAGTTTTGCGCAAATCCTTCGACGACTACCGACATGTGATGCATCTTCCTCGAGTGGAGGTGCCCCCCCCTTCAAGGTACAAATCAACTTTGATATTCCTATATTTGAAGTTTAGATAGACACAAATGCTATAGACAAATGGTTGAATCTACTAGAAGGGTATTTTTCTATCTATAATATTTCGAATAGAGAAAAAAGATTACTTTTGCGTTCCTCAAAGCCGTTCCCCATGTCAAAGATTGGTGGGAAACTTTCTGTGAACAATAGGAAACATAGGAACCCTCATTATTTACAATCACGGTCACCTCAGAATCCTTCAGGGATGCTATTAAGGAACAATACTACCCTGTCCAAAGTTATGGCGACTTGTATACAAAATGGACCACACCGCGGTAAGAAAGAGACCAATCAGTGCTAGAGTTCACAAATATCTTCCATACCTTGCGCACCAAGATGGGTATCAAAGATTATGAGAGACATATGGTTCTCAAGTATCGCAGTGCTCTTCATAGATACATCCAGACCGAAATGGAATTTCTGGACATCTCGTCCTTGGGCGCGACTTATCGATATGCCGTCAAAATCAAGCAGAAGCTCGAACAAAAGGTGTGACAATTTGGGCTTGGGAACCCCTCACAACAAAAGCCAGGAAAGGGCGGCCCCAACCCGCATAATAAAGGACAGAGAAAAGATGGAAAACACCAGGACAACTAGACCAAGTCGCAAGCAAAGGACACTGGGAATATAATTAAAGATACTAGGAAGTGGTGCGACTTCCATAAGAGCCCTTGGCATAACACTGTTGATTGTCGCTCAAAGCAGTCGCCAGTGGCTGAAGTAAAAGCCCATGAATCAGATATGGGTTCTAAATTTGAGTCAGAACCAGAAAGGGGGAGACAGATCACTGACGCAGAACCCAGTGCCACCCTTGCTACCACTAAGCTCTAGCCTGGTGAACCAGACGAGAAAGAAGAAGGCAAGTGCCTTTTCCATTCACAGATGTGAGTAAAAGGCACCCCACTACCTTCATCATCGATAGAGGTAGCCAGAAGAACCTCAAATCAATAGAGGTCGTCAAGCTGCTAGCCCTACCGATAATTCCACACCCACAACCCTACACCATTGGATGGCTCCGCCAAGGAAGCGATCTCCACGTCAGCCAAAAGTGCCGACTGTCGTATGACATCAAGCCCTTCAAAGACGAGGTATTATGTGATGTTGCTCCTCTTGAAGTTTGTAATGTTATTTTGGGCCAACCTTATTTATGGAAACATCATGCTGTATATGAGTCCAAGCCTCATAGTGTTATTATTACTTTGAACAGGAAATTGTACAGGATACCCGAGGTAGTCCCACCTAATGCTATTTCCTTGATCTCTGCCAAGCAATGCATGAAGGTTATCTCCCAGACTGAGAAATTTGTCTTCATGATTTTCTCTCAGAGTGAGAAAAATATTTCGGCCACATCCAGGGCCTCTGTGACCGATCTCTCCACAGAACAGAAGCAAGTGGATAAGGTATAACACCCTGTTTCCCCCAGTCTATAAATATAACTATATGGGACAAGGAACTATGACAAACTTAAAAGTGTGAATGTTTGATTTGATGGACCTTGTGTAGAAGGTCGATGAATGTAAATTATGTTAAAATGGTTATGTGTTGCATGACTGCTGAAAGAGGGGATGTGCTAAGAGAGACCACAAAATGCTGTGAAAGGTGGTGGAGGGGACCAGGAATGGTTGCGTTAACCTCCACCGAGCCAGTACCATGCTGGAATTAATTGCTCAGATCAGGACAACCCTCTGACCCAGGAATGAATTACAGTCGGGCTGGTAGGTGGGAAGGCCTCCTCAAGAGTTAATGAGGGGATGGGGTAGACCGCCCATCTGTAAGGCTTCCAGAACTGACCACAGAATGGGAATTGGAGCCACAAACAATCTCGCTGAGGAAGGCAAGAAAGGAAGTGTGGTGGGCAGAGGGAGACTTGCGAAGAAAATCCAGAGATGAGAGAGGAAGCTCTCGGGTCTGAGGAAGGACTGAAAGAAGAACAATGAGTTTTGATCACAGAAAATAGAGATTGAGTCGGGAGAAGGAGAGTAACCTTCGTCCTTATCTATTTCTGTATTGGGATAAGGAGAGTAACGTTCGTCCCTAACTTCCGTTGAGATGGAAGTAAGAGATTGAATCTTAAAGCATCGTGGCTTAAGCTTGGGGGTGGCCAGTGATAAATCCATTGGGAGTGACTGAGCCTATGGTTGGGTGGAAACGAGCATCCATTTTAGCAGTCGTATCACGCCCTATGGTTCTGATAAGTGTTTTCTTGCCTTGTGCTTTGAATTGTAATTAATGGATGCATGCAAGTAGTTATATGTCTATAAATGGTGCTTTTCTGTATTAAATGATTAAGTTATGAGCATGCGTTCGTTCTCTTGAGAACCTATACTTATGCTTGATTCTTCCACATGCTCCAGTTTAATCACTTGAAGGTGCTTTCCCCAGGGAATTACATCACCGTTATAAGAGTCAGAGCAAGCCTCTTGGCATAACTACCGTTTTGGTAACCTCACTAGTTATCTTGCCTTGATTCATAGCTTAAAGCTCTGCGATTTGGGAAGGCGTTTCCTTCCAACCAGTAGTCTAGGAGACTTTGAACTCGCACCTAAGTCCTTAACCAAAAACTCGATGAAGAGCGGGGATAATAGCCCAAGAGTTATCTGAATATCCATGTGACTTGGGTCTAGGAACCTTGGAGCTTGAAGCTTCGATATATCAAATTGCACGATAGTCAAGTCGAACCCTGCAATCGCTATGAATCTTCGATCTATGAACGAAGATTGAGGGTGGGGATTCATTGCAGAGTGCGAAGGTGAAAGTAGTGGACGTGCTGGTTTGCTGCCCGCAATTCACCATTGCCGTTGATCTCGTCGGGCTGGAAGATCAACAAGTCCGGTTCGACTAGGTTGGGCGAGTACTTCTAGATTGCGGATGTTGAGCTCTCTGATAAAGAGCACGGACATTGGGACCCCATAATTGCTGTGAACTGTCGATCGACGAACACCTCAATATCGGTCAGATCATTACCGCCAGACCCTAAATAGTTGCGAGATGGGTGGTCGTGAGTCCTTTTGGAAATCCATGGAGTAACGAAGTCCCTCGGTACCGTTGGTTTGAGAATATCGAAAAGCTCAGAAGAGATAACGTTTTCAAGAGTGAAGGCAGAACCCAAGATAGCCGGACTTGCAGGAGGAATGAAGGCTGAGGCCTTTGAACATCTACCAAACTCTTCCAAGTCAGAAGAAGTCAAAAGATTAGGAGGAGGAGTTACAACAACTGTCAGATCGGTTGCGAGGAGAAGCCTAGACCGTTAGATCAGTGTCCAGGGAAGCATAGGAAAAGCGCTAGGAAGGAACAGATCCTAACCGTCAGATTTTAGCGCAAAGGGACGTTAGTCGTCTGATCTAAGGTAAAGTGCACGAGTTTTAACATTTGTGTGAACGGGAGGGTTGACTGGCCAAGGTCCCGAAGTGAATTGGGACCGTTCATCGCCAAGAGGGACACGTGGTAGAGATCTGTTGTCCTCGGGTGAAAGTAGAGTTTGATATTTGAGGTTCCCGAATCGTGGAGAGCTGAAGGAGATCTGAACCGTCATATCCAGAGGGACATGTGACGACAGATCATAGACTTCGGAGAAATCACTTCGATAATTTTAGATTGAGAGTTGAAACTCTCGAAGGCTGGAGAGTAGGAGAGCCGAAGTGAATCTCTACCGTCCGATCATCCGAAATAGATCTCAGTCGTCAGATCGTCCAAAGGAAATCTCAAACGTTGGATCGTTTGAAGTGAATCTGGACCATCCGATCCAGAAGAGATGTGGCATAAATATGTAGACTCTGGGTAAAGTCCCGAAGTAATTCACAACCACCAGATTAAGGGGGAACGTGGCACAAATATGTGGATTTCGGGTAAGGACCCGAAGCAAGCCTCGATCGTCTGATTCAAGTGGACATGCGACAAAAATCCACATACTTCGAGGGGATTATCTATTTGAAAATCCCAAAGCACCGAAGTGCTGAAGAGATGAAGAGACAAAGGACTCTGGATTGTTAGATCCAGAGAGACACGTGGCTATAGATCGCAAGCTTCGGGTAAATTGCATTGGAGTCTTAGTTTAAAGTTGAGAGTTGAGAAATCCGAAGTCCGAAGACACAAAGGGATCGCAGCGGTTGATCTGAGAAGGACACATGTCAATGGATTATCGATTCTGGATAAAAGCCATTGGGGAAAAACGAAGGTTGAGATTTGAGATTTCCGAAGCCCGGAAATCCAAAGCGACGAGAGCCATCGATGTGAAGGTGGACACACGATGCCAAATCTAGAACTCCGGAAGAAAAGACAGGAGGAAAAGGTTCGAAGACCCGAAGAATATCTTGATCGTTGATCTAGGAGGGAGCTGAAAGACCGTCGATTTGGTTTAGGAGGCCAAAGTCCCRAAGCGAGAGMAGAACCGTCGATTGAGGAGGWCGCGTGGCAGACGATCTGCCGTTTTAGAGAACTATCTCTGGAAGAAACGAGAGCTTGAGAACTAAAACTCCCAAAGGTAGAAATCATGGAGGAAATCCTATCCACACATCTATAAGGATARCTGTCAGCAGATCTTCTACTCCGAAAGATARCTWYTGAGGAGGAAGCAAGAGTTTGAGAGTTGAAACTGCTGAAGGCTGGAGAGMTGGAACCAATCGTAACCGTTAATTTGGAAGGAAGCTACATGCCGACAGATCGGGGAGGTTTGGGAAGGTGCGTGAAAGACAGGAAATGAGGATAGATAGAATCYRTTCATTACAGATCATCACCGAAAGAAAGAGATCGAYGGTCGGGAAGAAATGCGCCAAAACATGCTCGGGTCTTAATTTTCCCTGAGCGGACCGCAATTGAAACCATGGTGTCGCCAAAGGCATACGTGGCGCTTTGTAGTGAATTGMGGGGAGAAAAGTGGGTTGGTTTAAAACCACCCTTGGACGTGCCCGCAATCACATAATTTCCAAGAGGTCATAGCCTAGGGCCATATGAAGGAGGGGGTTAACGAAAAAGGAGCTAGCGCCAAAATTCAATATTCCGTTAGCGCGCAGACAGAGGTCACGGGTACCCTTAGACCTGCACCAGGTAGTCAAAAGGTTCGATGTTTAATTACAGAATGAGACCATCAAGGTCTCAGAGAGTCATTTGGATTCAGAATTGAAGATCCTTGACTGGGAGGCTGGGCTGGTTCCCCGACTGTCCAAATTAGAACCCTTTAAGAGAGAGGATTTATTCCCGTAAGGAGGACGAAATATATATATATATATATATTTTTCCCCGTCGTGGGTATGTTACAAATTGGTATCTGAGCATGGTTACAACACTTGTCCTGCTTGGGATCATGTACAAGTTGCGTAAGGAGGTATCGTTTTCTGCATTTATTCCTTAAGGAGATGGACTTCAGATTGAACCTGTGATTTTGGGAATTCTTGTTTAATTTCAGTAGAAGAATTTCTTTAGCCCTTTGTCAAAGTGATAACTACTCTTATCGGAGTAGGGATATGCTAATTAACATTTATAATAAGACTTGAATGTGGATAACTGAAGGTGGCAAGGTTCTGTCAAGAGCAGCTGAAGCCCGAAGGACGAATGACCATGTGTTCGTAACACTACTTCTAAGCATGGGTAGTTGCAACCTCACACACCGATGATGGTTGATTATATAATGGTTAATGACTTTGTGGGCTTAAAGGAACCTGATAGGGTCAGGTAGGATCCTTGGCAGTTATAGTTACTACTTTACATTAAACTCAGAGTATATAACTCCTCGTGACCAGAGAAAGGTGATATGGGTAAAACCCTATGGATAATGAGGCAAGGAGGTTTTCTTGCTAGACGTTGTCGCATAAAGAGGAAAGTGACCCTGGTTGGTTATTGCCATGAGAGAAGGAAACATCAATACGAGATAATGATTGTGAGATTAGTCCTGTAAGGGACTAAAAATCTCAAACTAAAGGACACAGATGATGGAATTAAACTATCAAGTGAATGCATGAGGTAAAAAGGTGCAAGAGATGCACCTACGTATACATGAATGTATATACATGATCATAAGGATGATTGGAAGATCCTTGGGAAAAGGATATAGAAGCTTGATATATCCATGATAGAATGACATGGAAAGGCGCAATCAATAAGCTAGCATGATGAATAATTCACTGTGTTTAATTATGCTTGAGTGCATGGGTTTAATGCATTGTGAAGTTTCTTAATATGAGCCTGATATCAATACCAGTTAGGTATGAATGATATTAAACGTGCAATTGATGCACATGTATGATGAAAGAGTATAGTTGTAGGCACCATATGGTTCCCTGATGAGTGAAATATAAAGCAAGAATTTCTCTTGTCTAGATTAAATGAATACTATGGATGCATGGCTGACTCCATTCTGAAGAGTCATGAAGGTTTTGTTCCAAATAATAGCTTGATGGGAATGTATTTCCTTTCCTCAAGGAATACTAATATAAATAGATGAAAGAGTAAACGAGCAAAGGTGCTCTGATTGTCATGATAAGAGGCAAATGATTATGCCTTTGAGAATCACATGAGAATGATTGTGAACGATCAAGAGTTGAATAATTTAAAAGTAGAAATGTATGTGGTTAAGTACATCATGGATGTAAGGAAACAAAACCAGAATATGTGTGGATACATAATCTGGATGCATGACAAAAAAAAATGCATGTTTATATTTCTTAGAAAATGCTTAGTAACAAGCTGAAGCTAATTCAAGGTTGAGGCCATCACAGATAGTGATGGATATGCAATAAGGAAGTTGCATGCCGAGGGAGTTCCCCGTGGAGGAACTGTGTGAAGACTTGTCAGGAAAACAAAGTCACAACCTTAGTAACTACTGAGAAACTGAACAATGAGCTACAAGCTTATATATATATATATATATATATATATATATATATATATATATATATATATATATATATATATATATATAAGAATCCTGGATTACATTTTGAAATCATCACGTAATGAATAGAAGACTAATTGTATGATGCAGTAAAATTTGAACCAAATGATCTCTGTTGACTCAAAAGGTGAAAAAACTTTACTAAGAAATCGTAGAAATCCCCTCGATCAACTACAGATCGAGATCGTGAGGATTGCAAAAGAAAACCCTGATCGAATTAGGTTAATCAAGAACATGACAGAGGAGATGAATGCGAGTCGTTCATCGTAAGGAAACCGATCTCATTCGTTAGATTGACTTCAAGATACATTAGATATAATGGATTAGATGCGTTGTTCGATAAGATCGACGACCTATATTCACTACGGAGCGCGAAGGCGGAATTAATGGGTGCGCTAGTTCAGGGCCCGCAATCAACCTACACCATTGATCTCGTCGGGGTGGATGATCAACGACCACGATTAAAAGAGTTGGGAGAACACCTTTCGGATTGCGGGGATTGAAATCTCCGATAAAGAGAGAGATAGTTGAGGTTCATCAATCCCTTGCAACCATTGGATATGGGGAAAGACATATCTTCATCGTCGCATTGCAGACAAGAGGTTTAGCCAGGATCACAACACCCAGACACGGGAGTCGAAAGGGTAGCACCTGAAAAGAATAGAGCTAAGGTCACAGCTCTCGATCACATGGAGAGAAGATGAAGTTCCTTCGGGCCAGTCAGGGAAGATAGAGTCTAACACTCTACGTTAGACTATGGCCACAAGGAATGGTTCTAAGGGAATAAAGGTGCTCATAACTATCACATTGCATGGATTTTTCAATAAGGAAGGAGGACCTTCCAATGTTTTACATACATTATGTAAGCGTTGAAGGAAAAAAAATTGGGTGGCCATAAGTGTTGTCACCCTAGTTATTAACGAAGGAAGAATGCTTAAAGGCATTCATGTGAAACTTTTGAGTTTCATGTGTACTAATTTGGGATCGTGATTGGCCTATAACAGGAAGCATGGTCCTGCTGAAAGAGTGCATGAAAATGAATAAGCCATGTGGTGAAGAGGTTGGTTAATTTCCAACACACCATGGCCAAGAAACTTTCATAAAGTGTGACAAACTTGAAATCAATGCAAGAGTGCATTGGGTATGAATGTGGCCGTGAATACTAGCACATTTGTTAAATCCCTTGAAATGTTGAAATACGTTTTGAAAGGTTTGGTATGTTGAAATGAAGCATAGGAAAGGAACGAGTCTCCCTTTTCATATTTATATAGAGGCGATGAACTGTTAGTATGCATGGTTTTGAATATATATATATATGTACATGGATGCATAAGAGACTAACAATTTATTTGGATGTGAAAAGAATGAATTGGAGGGAGACCAATTGCCCGTTGAGACAAAATGCAAGGAATGGTATTTCCCTTTTTTTTTTTTTGAGAAAGTGAATTTGATTGTTAGTATGCACAACTCTGAAATTGTTTGTGACGACGTTATAAACGTGTAATAAAACATATGTGCATGGGAAACTAAAAATTTGTTTGGTTGGTTGAAGTTGAAAGTGCAGGAAGCAAAGGGGTCTTGGATATGGCAACGTTGTAAGCCCATAAGGAAGACCAATTACCTACTGATCCAAACCACTATGGGAAGGAAAGTCCCATAATTATGAATCTGGTTCCTGTGCGGAACAAATATGAAAACAAAGTATGAAATTTGGAAATCTGTGGGTGACAAATTTACAAGAAAAGTTTTGAATTTAAAACTTATGATGATGTCTCATGAATTTTTGTATGCCTGTGATACAGGTGAGAAGAAAAGATCTGTCCAGAAAGGGCAGATGATGAAAAATGGCTACTACTGAGCCATGAGAACCCCGCGATAAGCCATGATCGCCTAGAATATATTGTGTTGAGGTAACACAAGCCGGAGGGACACCTCGACATAGCAATTCCGAGGGACGCCTCGACTGTAAGGCTCGATAAAGTCTCTGAGTTATTCCTGTGCGAGAAAACCTTGGCAAGGAAATATGGATCACCCGAGGGACTGTATAACAGAGAAGGGGATGCCTGAGCCCGGGCCTGGAGGGTGAGTGACCGCAAGGAAGATGAGACCTTAATAGCTCTTGTAAACTATTGATTGGGATCATGCACACGTTGGGTAGTTCTTCCTGTGTGAGAAAACCTTGGCAAGGCAAGATGGATCACTCGAGGGACTGTATAGCTTGGGCCTTGAGGGTGAGTGACCACAAGGAAGATGAAACCTTGATAGTTCTTGTAAAATATTGATTGGGATCATGCGCCCAATGGGTATCTCAAGGAAACACAATGAGCCTGGATAGCAAAACAACCATGTGGATACAAATCCACAAACTGCGTAGATAATTGTTGTGCTAAGATTATGAAATTTTTCCTAGAAATTTTTATGTAATGTTTTCGCATAAGACTATGATCAGCATGCTTGTTGTCCAAGAATTATTGAAAGAAAGTGACCAAGATTAAGGGTATGAAAAAGGATCTGACTGAGAAAGAAGGATCAAGATTTCTGAAACAACTGAATGGGAAAGACATGACATGTGTTTTTGAGAAAGAACACTGAGGATGGTGTTCCTTTAAGGGGGAGGGAATTGTAACACCCATTTAACCCCAGTCTGTAAATATAACTATATGGGCCAAGGAACTATGACAAACTTAAAAGTGTGAATTTTTGATTTGATTGACCTTGTGTAGAAGGTCGATGAATGTAAATTATGTTATTTTAATAGAAAATGGTTATGTGTTGCATGATTGCTGAAAGAGGGGATGTGCTAAGAGAGACCACAAAATGTTTTGAAAGGTGGTGGAGGGGACCAGGAATGGTTGTGTTAACCTCCACCAAACCACCATGCTGGAATTAATTTTTCAGATCAGAACAACCCTCTGACCCAGGAATGAATTACAGTCGGGTTGGTAGGTGGGAAGGCCTCCTCAAGAGTTAATGAGGGAATGGGGTAGACCGCCCATCTGTAAGGCTTCCAGACCTGACCATGGACTGGGAATTGGAGCCACATGCAATCTCACTGAGGAAGGAAAGAAAGCAAGTGTGGTGGGCAGAGGGATACCTACGAAGAAAATGCAGAGACGAGAGAGGAATCTCTTGGGTTCGAGGAAGGACTGAAAGATGAACAATGAGTTCTGATCACATAAAATAGAGATTGAGCCGGGAGAAGGAGAGTAACCTTTGTCCTTATCTATTTCTGTATTGGGAGAAGGAGAGTAACCTTTGTCCTTATCTATTTCTGTATTGGGAGAAGGAGAGTAACCTTTGTCCCTAACTTCCATTGAGATGGAAGTAAGAGATTGAATCTCAAAGCATCGTGTCTTAAGCTCGGGGGTGGCCAGTGATAAATCCATTGGGAGTGACTGAGCCTATGGTTGGGTGGAAATGAGAACCCCTTTCAGCAATCGCATCATTCCCTATGGTTCCGATGAGTGTTTTCTTGTCTTTTGCTTTGAATTGTAATTAATGGATTCATGCGAGTATTTATATGTCTATAAATGGTTCTTTTCTGTATCAAAATGATTAAGTTATGAGGATGTGTTCGTTCCCTTGAGAACCTACACTTTTGCTTGATTCTTACACATGCTCTAGTTTAATCACTCGAAGGCGCTTTCCCTAGGGAATTACATCAGCGTTCTAAGAGTCGGAGCAAGCCTCTTGGCATAGCTACCATTTTGGTAACCTCCCAAGTTACCTTGCCTTGATTCAGAGCTTAAATCTCTGCAAGTTGGGAAGGCATTTCCTTCTGACCAGTAGTCTAGGAGACTTTGAACTAGCGCCTAAGTCCTTAACCAAAAACCCAATTAAGAGCGGGGATAATAACCCAAGAGTTATCTGAAGATCCACGAGACCTGGGTCTAGGAACCTTGGAGCTCGAAGCTCCGAGATGTCAAATTGCACGATAGTCAAGTCGAACCCCACAATCGCTATGAACCGTCGATCTATGAATGGAGATCGAGGGTAGGGAATCATTGCGGAGCGGGAAGGTGAAAGTAGTGGACGCACTGGTTCACTGCTCGCAATTCACCATTGCCGTTGATCTCGTTGGGATGGAAGATCAACGAGTTCGGTTCGACCAGGTTGGGCAAGTACTTCCAGATTGCGGAGGTCGAGCTCTCTGATAAAGAGAATGCACGTTGGGACCTCGTAATTGTTGTGAACCATCGATCGGTGGACACCTCGGTATCGATCGGATCATGACCGCCAGACCCTAAATATTGCAATATGGGTGGTCCCGAGTCCTTTTGGAAATCTGTGGAGTAACGGAGTCCCTCAGTACCGTCGGTCTGAGAAAATCAAAAAGCGCAGAAGAGGTAACATTTTCAAGAGCGAAGGCGAAACTCGAGATAGCCAGACTCGTAGGAGGAACTAAGGCTGAGGCCTTTGAACATCTACCAAACTCTTCCAAGTCAGAATAAGTCAAAATCTTAGGAGGAGGAGTGACAACAACCATCAGATCAGTTGTGGGGAGAAGCCTGGACCGTTAGATCAACATCCAGGGAAGCAGAGGAGAAGCGTTGGGAAGGAACATATCTTCACCGTCAGATCTGAGCACAAAGGGACATTAGTCGTCCGATATAAGGTAAAGTGCATGAGTTTTAACGTTTGTGTGCACGGGAGGGTTGATTGGCCAAGGCCCCAAAGTGAATTGGGACCATTCATCGCCAAGAGGGACACGTGGTAGAGATCCGTTGTCCTCAAGTGAAAGTAAAGTTTGAGATTTGAGGTTCCCGAATCCCGGAGATCCGAATGAGATTTGAACCATCATATCTAGAGGGGCATGTGACGACAGATCATAGACTTCAGAGAAATCACTTCGAGAGTTTCAGATTGAGAGTTGAAACTCCCAAAGGCTGGAGAGTTGGAGAGCCGAAGTGAATATTTATCGTCCGATCATCCGAAATAGGTCTCAGTCGTCAGATCGTCCGAAGGAAATCTCAAGCGTTGGATTGTTCGAAGTGAATATGGACCATCCGATCTAGAAGAGGTGTGGCGTAAATCTGTAGACTCCGGGTAAAGTCCTGAAGTAATTCACAACCACCAGATTAAGGGGGAATGTCGCACAAATCTTTGGATTTCGGGTAAGGACCCGAAGCAAGCCTCGCTCGTCTGATTCAAGTGGACACGTGACAAAAATACGCATACTTTGAGGGGATTATCTATTTGAAAATCTTGAAGCACCGAAGTGCCAAAGAGACAAAGCGTCGAAGAGCCAAATGAATCTGGATCGTTAGATCTAGAGAGACACATGGCGATAGATCGCAAGCTTTGGGTAAATTGCATTGGAGTCTTAGTTGAAAGTTGAGAGTTGAGAAATCTGAAGTCCGAAGATGCGAAGGGATCGTAACCGTTGATCTGAGAGGGACACACATCAATGGACTATCGATTCTCGATAAAATACATTGAGGAAAAGCGAGAGTTGAGATTTGAGATTTCCAAAGCCTGAAAATCCGAAGTGACGAGAGTCATCGATGTGAAGGTGGACACGTGGCGCTAGATCTAAAAATCCAGAAGAAAAGAGAGGAGGAAAAGGTCCGAAGTCCCGGAGAAGATCTCGATCGTTGAACGAGGAGGGAGCTGAAAGACCATCACTCTGGTTAAGGAGGCCAAAGTCCCAAAGCGAGAACATAAACATTGATTGAGGAGGACGCGTGGCAGACGATCTACCGTTTCAGAGAAATATCTCCGGAAGAAACATGAGCTTGAGAACTGAAACTCCCGGAGGTCGGACTCGTGGAGGAAATCATAGCTGCACATCTGTAGGGATAGGTGTCAACAAATCTTCCACTCCGGAAGATAGCTACTAAGGAGGAAGAGAGAGTTTGAGAGTTGAAACTCCTGAAGGCCAGAGAGCCGGAACCAATCATAACCGTTGATTTGGAAGGGAGCTACGTGCCGACAGATCGGGGAGGTCTGGGAGGGTGCGTGAAAGACAAGAAAGGAGGATATATAACAGCCGTTGATCATAGATCATCACCAAAAGAAAGAGATCGACGGTCAGAAAGAAATGCGGGGCCAGAACATGCTCGGGTCTTAATTTTCCCTGAGCGAGCTACAATTGAAACAACGATGTCGCCAAAGGCATACATGGCGCTTTGTAGTGAATTGCGGGGTGAAAATCGGGTTGGTTTAAAACCACCCTTGGATGCGCCCAAAATCACATACTTTCCAAGAGGTCATAGCCGAGGGCCATATGAAGGAGGGGGTTAACGAAAAAGGAGATAACGCTGAAATTCAATATTTCGTCAGCGTGCAGACAAAGGTCGCGGATACCCTTAGACCTGCACCAGGTAGTCAAAAGGTTCCGTGTTTAATTACAGAATGAGACCATCAAGGTATCAGAGAGTCATTTGGATTTAGAATCAAAGATCCTTGACTGGGAGGCCGGGCTGGTTCCCTGACTATCCAAATTAGAACCCTTTAAGAGAGAGGATTTATTTCTGTAAGGAGGACAAATTTTTATTTTTTATTTTTTTTCCCCGTCGTGGGTATGTTACATAAGGTCGTGTAAGAATACTCAAATATATTCTCCTCACCAACCAGGGTACCTCTGCATTTCTAGGTCAAGCATCCCATTGATCTAACCCTCGATGCACAACTACCCAATGGGCCACTTTACTGCCACTCTCTGTTAGAAAACAAGGAGATCAAGTGGGAGATCCAAGAACTGCTCCACAAGGGGCACATCCATCCCAACTAATCACCTTGTGGGATCCCAATCATGCTGGTGCAGAAGAAAGATGAGACCTGACGACTATGCATTGATTACTAGACCATGAATAAAATCACAGTCTGGAACCGGTACTTGATTCTTGGAATCGACGACCTCCTTGATCAACTCATGGGGGCCAAATATTTCAGTAAGATTGATCTAAAATCTGGCTATCACCAGGTCCCAATAGAACATACAGATGTATGGAAGACTACCTTCTAGTCAAAAGAAGGTCTTTTCGAATGGCTGGTCATGCCCTTTGGTTTGACAAATGCTCCAACAAATTTCATGAGGATGATGGATGATATATTGCGACCTTTCACCAATACTTTCGTAGTGGTGTATCTGGATGACATCATCATCTACAACGAGACTTGGGTGGAACACTTGCAACATATTCAATAGGTTTTGCACACCCTACGACAACACAAACTATATGCCAACTTGGAAAAGTGCTCCTTCGGCATGGACAAGGTCCCTTACCTATGCTACATCATTGATCAACATGGTGTTCATGTGGATCCAACCAAGATCCAGGTCATCCATGACTGGCCAGCCCCAACCACATTCACTGAGCTTCAGAGCTTCTTGGGCCTTGCCAATTTCTATCATAGGTTTTGTTGAGGGGTCCGAGATCCCTTTAACTCAAAAGAAAGAACAAAACCCGCCTTATAGGCCCAATTAGAATCTGCAAAACTTGATGGTGGAATGGTTCTCCATATCTTTCTATCTAGATAATTTATCGATGGGCTTTACATGGTGATTGACAAGATATCTTCCTATGAAAGTTCCTCCTTTAGTTTAAACGTTCTCTTTTTGTCTTTTCTTTTATTAGATGAGTCTGAAGAAATGATGTGTGCTGGTATAAACCAACTGGTAGAAGGGATCCTTAACTGCTAAAGAAGGTTGAGCTTGGGATAACCCTCATGCTCAAGCATGCACACAAAGATACTCACACCTATTACAAGCCTAGTACTAATACATTAACTTGCTGGTATTTCATCATTGACTGAGATACAATTATAGTAAGAAAAATACACATGTAATAAAATGGTGGAAAGAAAAATAGTTTCCTTAGCTCTAACATCAATCACACATTAACGCAACGATTTTCTTTCCGTCATTAAGAACAAAAGAACTGCAAAAATATTGAAACAAATAACTTATCAATAGATTCAAAAACTCTTACTCGTTACAACATCAATTACTGAAATAAAGTTGGAAGTAATTCCTCCTCAATCCAATCACATAGCTCCTTTGGTGAAAAAACATAATTTTGTCTCTGGTCCTAAACATGACTTCTCAATTAAGGTTGTTCAGAAATAGTTCATTACAATTACAAAAAAGAGGGTCTTTCAAAAAACCATCGACCTTTGCTAAAAGGTCAATCCCTTTATTTGTAAAGAATCACTAACTAAAAATAGCTGCTACAAGTTTAAATTAAGTAAAACAAAATTCGCCACATGGCGCTTGATCTCTTTGTTCTCTGAGAATCATCTCATGGTTCTAATGGAGTGGATGACTCTTCTCATATTCTGACCACTTGATGAAAAGGTCCTCACATGTGTTGGCATACGAGAACCTATGCTGGTCCATCGGGGCTGAAAGAATTTCTTTCACTTCTACTTCCCGTTCTCTGTATTTGATTGTTTGGCACTCAATCGCTGCAAAACTACAGGAGCCTTGATCAGATGCTCCATAAAGTGTTGTATTTGACCCGGTTCCATGCTCTCCACCTATAAGATCTCCACTGTCCATGCCGAGTCTTGTTTTGCATGTCACTTGACTATGTCATGCAGGTCGACAAAGTCCTCGGGTGAGCCAAATTCTGGGAGGCCAATGCCTTTCATCTCCCGATTGATCTTTTCCTAGCCTTTTTTGCACTCAACCCACTTCTTTTGTATCTCTCACTGACGTTCTTGGGCCATAGTTACCCAATATTTGGCTTCTTTCCTAATCCGAGTGATGCTGGTATCCCTTAGCCCTCAAATACCATAATCAATTCTTTCTACCACTTGGTATGCTTTTTCATACCACCTTTCCATGTCCTTGCAGTTTGCGAGTGCCATAAGGGTATCTTATTGGAAATCAGCTATACCTGCAGTGAAAATATGTCGTTCATCTGTGAAATTTACATAAGCATCTTGGAACTCACTCCTTAGAAACACTGTGGCCTGCATTGAGTCTTGATAGTATTTTTCCAAATGGCGCAGATGCTACAACTCCTTTAGTGCAATGACCAATTCCTTTTCATCTCTCCTTTCTCGATCCAACGTGGCATCCATGATATCCATCCCTGCACCAATGAGCTTGGACGTATTTGCGTGTTTTGTACTGATAAGCTTCTCCTCCATGGTGATGAGAATCGAGCTATCCAGTGTGAGTCTTCTCTTCTTGGTGGTCGTCTTCATGATAGCTTTCCTTTTCCTGTCATAAGCAATCACCTGTATATTGGTGACCTCATCAATAGGCTCCGGGATTTGTTGTTCTCCCCAGGTTAGAGTGTTTTCCAGGCTCCCTGTTGTGTGTATCTATTCTAGGATTGGATCCTGGACTTATTTGATATGCTTCGATGGATATACCTAAGTTCCTTGTTCATCGACTAGTGAGGTATCGACCAAAATTGAAGAACCAGTGATAGGTTCAGTACTTACTCGGTGATCGGATGTTGGGGTGCCGATATCTTACTGTTGAAATTCCTCTTTTTGACCACCCGATCCTAGCTCATCCCTCGAGCTGTCTTTTGGGGTCTCCGACAGGTCGAGAAACTTAGTGTCTAAGACACTTTCTACCTCATGGTTTCTCTGCGGAAGGTTTTGAACTGAAGCATCAGGACTTGGGGCAGATGTTTTCTCAGGTTTCTTCTCCTCTGTAATCAGTACCAGATTTACCAGGGAGACCTCCGAACTCTCCTCATCATCATAGATGGTTATTAGATCAAACAGGTGGTTTGGTACACTTGTTTCACTTGGCATCCTTGAAACCTCAGGCTGGGTTGGAATGGTCCCTAGTGATATAATCTATTGTGATGGAAGTCTAGGGTTTTCCAGACCGATGTTTTCTTCCAGTTGTATTGACTCTAAGCCACTTGGATCTCCTTTGATTGTGATTGGTTTGTTCGAGGGGATCCTCACCATTTCTACGAGTTTAAGATCATTCTCCAACTAGTCAATGACTCTTTAGGCTCCTTCTAGTAACAACAACCCCCTCTTTTGTGCCTCTGTGGTCTTTGTTGCTCTGATTTCTTCTCTAACCCTGAGAGCTTCTTGAGACAACTACTCTATTGTCTCAACTTGCTCATCCATGCTCATAGATTTGAACCTGGTCATGTTCGGCTTGGATTTCCTATGTAATACCTCCTCCCAGTCCTGAGCGCATTCTGTGAAAACCTCATCTTCAAACTTGTCATGCGCGTATGGCCAACATGATGATATTTGTGAAGCATGTTGGGGGACCAGGCCTTTAGGGTCGTGCTTGCAAAACAGGCATGTCGATAACCTGAATTCAAGCTAGCTCAAACCTTCTTGTTTGGCTTGAGCAATGTATTTCATTATGTAAAACTCCGCATCGAAGCCGTAGGGTATGAATACTTGTTTCTTGTCCTTAACTAGTGTGGCATTATAGCCCTGCAACATCGTCTGATAACAGATTTATCTTACAATGAGCCGGTTTGGGACGTGAGATGGAAGCAAATGTGGTGCTCCGGTGGCCCCAAACACTCTGATATAAGTTGTGTGTTCGTCTAGATACCAATGGCCTACCTTTGATATCATTTTCTTGGTTGCTACAGACAACCTTGGGCATTCCTTTTTAAATAAAATGAAATAAAATCGGACGATGAATTCATCACAAATAAGGGAATATGATTTTTTGTACCTGTTCTCCCATAATATGATGAAGTAGACATGAACAAGCAGTTCTGCAATTTTCCTACTTAAATTCATATCGGCGAAGACATTCTTCACGCATATTACATCGAGTAGGTACGAGGCCATGTAAAAAGTGGGAGCTTCTCCTTCTTTCAATGTTTGAGCCTACAATACATTGGTGCTAAATTGCTTGGAAATTATTGCTCCCCAGTTGAATCTACTCTGGGAGATCGCCATAGTGTATGCCAGGGGCATCCACGCTTCTGAGAACTTGGAGCAGTCCTTTTCTCCATAGAGTCGGCAGATTAGAGCCATCAAGTAGATGTATGGCTCCCTCAGGTTCACTATTCCATACTAGCCATTGCTCTGATTTGTAAATTTCTTGTCCTCCTTCCACCATGAGGCCATCAACCGGCTGGTGTCGTAGAATTCATAGAACTTCACCATGAATTCTGTGTTCAGCCACTCCTCTGGGTCCCTGAGCTTGTAATACTTCTGAAATTCTGTTGGGAGAAAAACTCCAACACATCCACCATTCACATCATTGATCAAGCATTTTTGCGCATCTGTGTCGTCAATTAACCAACTCAGGGTTTCAATGCATGGGAAAACTGGAGTTTGGTAGGATACCATGTGCAAGCATGACCACCAAATGTTCAGGAAAACTTGGTCATCTAATGCCCTTACATCCGGGTCGCTGTGTGGGATGAACTCTGGGTAATCCTCCCAGTTGATATTGTTGAATAGATCTCCCCACTGTGGGAGCATTTTTTTGGATCCAATGGTCGCTTCCGTATCGTTGAAGACCGAGGGTTGAATGAATGCTCTCTTCGTCGAGGTTTTAATGACTGGATCCACCCTGCGAGCGTATTCCAACTGCCCTGCGCTACCAGGAAAAGAACCCTCACCAATTTATGCCTCCTTTAGCTTAGGTTCCCTCGACAAGCATCTGGTCATTGGCTTTCTTGGAGGCATTTTTTCCTATAGCTAGAACGTAGTTATACACTGTGTAAAAGATCAAATGCTGATATAAAACAAATTACGACCGTCGAACTGATAAAATTTAACACATACCTCTGTTGCTAGTTTAACCTAATTTTGATGGTCTGAGAATCAATGCAGTATTGAGATGCTCATTTCGCTTCTTCAGATGCTCTGGAAATGAAAAATTGTGTGCAAAATGGAAGCGTTCGAAGCTGCTTTTGTGATTTTAAACAGAGATGAACTTACCTTGTTGCATCAGCTATTCAATTCGGTATATGAGTGTGGTTCTACAAAATCTGTCGCTAGATATTCATTATGTTTAAAATTAAATTCAATCGTAGGTCGATGGCATGGGTGCAGGATATAACGTGCCTATCAGCGGTTTCAAGTTCCCGTTGTTCCATTGACACATGGGGTAACAATGTGTGTGGGGCGAAAAATTGACTGGCCTATTAAATGACAGAATCCGATCGTATCTCGTGCTGAAAACATCCCATCATTTTGCTAATCTAGATAGTTGATTGGGGGTTGGGGCTCCTCTTTAAACATTGTTCGTTGATATCTCCTCGCAAAAGCTTCCGACACCGATACATCTTTCCGTACATATATGACTTGGCAAAGCTGACTCGGAAGTGTGATTAGGACACATGGAACCTTAAAATGACTCAAGACGAAACTAGGCCGTACGAAATCCCTATGCGAAAAAGACATGTGGCACTTGAAACTGACGTCTCTGTTTAATCGTGTTATTCAGAATCACGGAATTTTACTTAGATAATCGTTCTAACAATAGATCCTACCCTGTTGACACCGAAAAGTATTAATGGATCAACGATCAAAGATAAGCTTAACCAAGTGCTCCCGAATTAACTCTCTTGAAAATTTTCCGATGCTGAAAGTGCATCAGGGATCGACAATCGACAATGTGTCAATGCAGAAATTTTCAGTGATTTAACTCTTCGAGATTTCATTGATCCCGAACCAACGCATCCATCATCTGCTATCGGGGGTTTATCATGGATCATGTCAACGTTTAGTCCTCTCGTTTTCCATCGACACCGATGGGAATCAACTATCTCCTGAATCTTCATGGCGAATAACTAACGCAAACTTACTCTGCCTTTTTCTGACGCAGATGGTGCATCGGGGATAAAAGATTTTTATTACTGTGTGGCCATTTTACCTGTTGGATTTTGCTGACACCGAACACAACTGTGCTTGTCATAATGTTAGCTGCATATTATTAGTTAGAATGCCAAGTTCTTTTAGACAAAAGGTTTCATTTAACAAGTTCAAGCAAATCCAATTTGATCGATAAGAGTCATGAAAAAAAAATAAACTATCCCTCCATATTGAACTCAACTCAGACAGTAAACAAAAGAAAACAAGTGGTACCCAAAAGTGACAGAATTTCATAAAATCTTTTAGGGTGTGTTGAGCACTCAATAGGTTTGTGTTGGGATTCTCTCATATCGCATGGGCCCTTAACAAAGTAACTAGGGGTGGTGGTAAGAAAAATATTGTGTGGGGATTGTCCCAACAACATGATTTCGATGATTTAAAGCAACACTTGTGCTCATCCCCAGTACTTTCATTACCAAAATTGCAACAACCCTTTGAGATCGAGACATATGCTTCAAATTATGTTGTGGGCGCCATTCTCGCTCAACATGACCACCCCGTGGCATATCATAATGAGACACTATCAGATGCTGTTTGGAAGTACCCTACTTACGACAAAGAAATGTACTCCATTGTGAAAGCCTATCACCTATGGAGAAATTACATTATTGGGAAGGAGAGAATGATCCACACTGATCATAAGCCACTATAGTTCATGTAGACACAAGGCAAATTGCAGAATGACCGCTATTAGAAGTGGTCCACATACTTACAATAGTTCCACCTCAACATCAAGTATAAAACAAGAAGTACCAACTGAGTTGCTGATTGCCTCAACCGACCTCCAGTCACAACACTCACCATGGTGCTAGACTCTTGCAGCCACGAGACATCCAGATGACCCCACCTCTATGAGACAAAACTTGACTTCTCCACCACCTACCAAATGTTGGGCACAAACTCAGTTTTTGCTAATTTCCATCTTCAGGACGGGTTGTTGTGCCATCTGGCCATCTCTGCATTCCATAAAGCGAGTGAGAAAATATGATTTGGGAAGATCACTTCAGTCAGGTGGCAGGACACTTTAGCGTCGAAAATATAGTGGCAGTGCTGCAAAAACATTTCTACTGGCCGAAACTTCGACAAGATGTCGACAAGTATATCAGGTCATGCAACGCATGTGCTATTTCCAAACCGACCACTAAAAAACATGGCCTGTACACCCCTCTGCCTACTCCTTATAGGCCATGGGAATCTATCTCAATGGACTACATGTCGGGCCTTCTGTCCACCAAGAGGGGAAATGA
>ML788657.1:337933-348653 GCA_009831015.1 Picea engelmannii
CTCATAGAGTCAAAAGATAAGAAACATAGGGATCAAAAGTTAGAGAAATCTAATCATGATCTCATTAAGAAATTATCAGAAAAGGATGAAGAGAATTGTCGCCTAAAAATCCATAATCAAAGTTTAATCACCCAGATTAAGAAGATAAAGAGTGATTAGAAGACGATAGAGGACAAGTTAGAACACCTTATCAATAAAGAATCATTGGTAGATAAATAGATAATGACTGAACCTATGGAATTATAGAAGTCTTCAAATGGAAAAAACATGATGGTGGATAAAGAAATTAATATAGACCCAGTCAAACTTACAACTCAAAAGGATTCAGTGGATGTAAAGAGGTCTTCATATGTCAAAATAGAAACAATCTAGGGATGCGAAGAAGACTCAATTCCAAAGGTTAATCAGGCAGAAGCTACAAGTACACAAAGTAAATATCAGGTTGCAAGGATGCCTTATAGACATCCTAATCACAAAAATCGATACTTCAACCAATCAATGTATCCACAAAAACAAATGAAAAATATTTCAAAAATTATTACCTCCATTACAAATGATGTGCAAGGTAGAAGTTATCAGGGGAGTCAAAATACATCAAATTGTCTACAAGAATCCCATAAAATCCCCATTACGAAGAAGATCGATTTAAGGTGGGCATAGTCCCTTACAATTCGATGGTTCTACGCAACACTTAGAAGATCTTATCATTTCAAGTTCTCATCGATCACTAATTTAGGAATAAAGAATAAGGAGACAATATTACAAGCTAGAGCAAGAGATAAGTCTTCCATAAGTATGCTTTGAGGACAAAGCATTTTTTAAGGGGAAGGCAATGTTATGAACATAACATATAATAAAAAGTATAAATACATCATAAATAGTTAATGAATAATAATGAAGAGACACCTTCCCAGTGAAAGGTCACGTCTCTTCACAGAAGGGCACCCCTGCTTGGGTATATAAGGCCCTCATTCTTATTGTACTCATAATCTCATATTCATATACATTATTTAATATATTATCCTTTATGCATTATAACCTGTTGTCTTACCTACATTGGGTATTTACGTGGTGAAATCGTTTGGTTCACCACATTATGTCCAACATAGATACAACCGAGCCCTACATAGCTCAAATGGCCACAACCCCTTTCAGGTGGGATTTGGATTCCAACCATTGGGCCCCTTGGATTTTTCACTACCCTTGGTGGCCACCTCAGCTGACTCATCCCCTACTCCACTTGAAGCTGAAAAAGCCACCCGGTTTATTGAGCATGTCTAGCACATTTGCCAACAGGTTTAGGATATTTTATAGAAGTCCAATGCCAAATACAAGCAATGCCATGATCAACACCGGGTGCCACATAAGTTTCAGGTGGGAGACAAAGTTTGGTTTCACTTGCAGAAAGAATGCCTTACATGGCCCCATCGAAAGGTTCTCCCACTTTGTTATGGGCCATAAAACATCACCAAGGTTGTGGGTGACAATTCTTTTGAGCTCAACGTTCCCCCTTTCCTTGGCTTGCACCCAATATTCAACGTGGCTCTCCTTCGACCCTATTTCCCACCATTATTGGACACCTCACAGATAGCAGAGCAATTGACACCAACTGATATCAACCCTGACTGTATGCAACATGCATTCAGTAATCATATTGTGGACACACAGGTCAAGTGAACTCGACATCAAAGGATCCAATTTTATCGAGTTGTCAAATCAAGGCAACTCCTGCACCAAGGAAAGTGGCTCACCCGGGGCCAAATTCAACATAAATTTCTTCATATGATGGGGGAACTTAGCGCAATGGAGACCATTTCTTCCTAAGGGGGGAGGATTGATCCATATGGATGTCGGTGGCCTTCCACCTATCTCAACTGGTTCATTTTGGCAATTTTTTCCTAGTTTTTGGGTCTCTGACTTCTGGGGCCGTTTTCAGGCCCTAAACAATGTTTTTAGGGCTCGCCACAGTCAAAATATAGACTAAATTAGATTATGATGGAAACATGTATAGTCCTCTGATAGAATTTTTGAACGGGCTATCGTGCGCCTAAAACAAAGACCGTATGTAAAATTTACGACCCCAGGAAGTTGATGTACTAGCTTACCCCAACGGGGCCCACATGAATTTTGGCGCTTCATCTCCTAGGGTTAGGTTTTTGGATGTCTAGGGTTTTGGAATTCATGATTATGGTAAAAAAGGACTTCAAAGCCCAATTGTGATCATATTCTTGCGAATGAGCGTATCCGTCACATCTCTTCTCAGAGATAAGCCGCCACCATTCCAACAAGCTAGTTTTCCGCTGCATTTTACAGTTTCAACTTATTTCCTTATTGAATAGAAACCAATTTTACTGTATCTTTGTTATTCTGTGTTAAACATATTTTAATAATTTGTATTCATTTAGTTCTACTCATAAAATCCGGATCAAAAGTATTTCAATATCTATGGACTAGAAGGTATCTTTCTCACATATGTATCTCTATCTATATAGATCTCAGACATTTTGTAGGCTGAGATTTTCAATTTGGGTTTCTATTTGAGGAATTCAGACATGCATAATGACTGTTTACATAAACCATACAAAATATGTCAACTAAGTCAATTTGGAAACCATATATCTCAGTAAATTTCCATTCCAAGCAAAAAGAGACATGAACCCTACACACATATTATTATATCCACCAATACCAAATACTTCATCATCCCAACATAAGCAGATCTCATGAAATACACATATTCCTCAACATGACTCAGAGATGAGGAGCAATAGAGATTAACATACAGTTTTCGACGCTTGTCCATACAGGAAATGAACTCCAAGGTTTCCTTCTATGAAGGGCTGAGTCATGACAGTGAAATGAAATTAATGGGAGAGACATCAGACAAACATCGAATTTCTAAACCCTACTTGAATTTAAAATAGGAAATGTTATTTTCAATAGAAATTTCACAAACTTGAAACCATAATTGAAAACCTGGAGATACTGCCAATCAGACCTTGGATTTCTGGTTTGGCAAAGTCGTCTGCTCGTTCTATACTCTGGAAGTCACTGTTACTAAAACTTTTAACTTCCAAGCACTAATGTCTTGGCCCGTGGGTATCGTGAATCTAGGGGAAATGGGTGGAACTGGAAATTTGGAAACTGGACTGGAGACTCCAGAGAAAACCTAAAAGAAAATTTCCAACTTCCAAGCAATGGCATATTGTCTTGTGGGTATCGTGAATCCGAGGGAAATGGGTGGAACTAGAAATTTAGAAACCAGACCAGAGACTCCAAAGAAAAGCTAAAGGAGATTCAAGAACTTCAAAGAGGATAAAAACTTAGGTATCGTGATTCATGAGCACATTAATTATATCAACTAACTCAACTACTATTATTAATTCCCCTCCCAACTCCATTGCTCCAACCTCCAACACTGTAACTCATTCACCAAGACTCAAGAGGAGTCCATAAATATTTATGTCTGTGCACAATGCACATTGCAGACTCCAGACTCTGATAGATCCATATGAAATGATACATCATACCGAATCCTGATACAAGTAATGAATATGATACTCGTTCCACCATCCATGTAAGTTACGATTGATGATACAAGTTCCACTGTCCACAAAACCATAAGATTAATTTACGATCGATTTAACAACCCACAAGTCTTAGTTGGATCATGAATGTTGGAACTTGGGTGACGGGTCACAATTCACTACTCCCGAGTCATGTACTCCAATGTTGAGTCATTTCTTAGTGCTAATTGCTAACGATGCCGACAAATTTCAATGATGGGTAATTTAAAGTTTTACCCTTCTTAGGAAATTTTAGGTTTTGTTTAACATTTCGGGAAAAAAATTTTAAAAATAAAAATTAACATTTTTTTGACGTGGAATTATTTGAGAACACTTCTGGGATGTGCTGGACCCCCTTTGAAGGTTTGTGACGTGTTGAATTTTGATCAATGCTCCTCTTATATAGGAGGAATTTAGATTATACACAACATAATTCTCATGATGTAATGTCCCTAATCCAAAATCTTTGTAATTGTACACATAGGATGGTGAGTTGTTGGTACCAATTGTAAATGTAAATGTACATTTAGGCTGGTGAGCCGTTGGMACCGAGMTTTGGTTTTGCGYGCACCTGGGTAAGTGCACGTGGATTGTTATCAAAGGAAGGGTGCACACATTTAATAAGTGATGCACATACCTAAGTAAGTGCGTGGGATTACACATCAAAGGAAGGGTGYACACATTTCACAGTATTGTGCGCACTTGAGTAAATGCGTGAGAATTACTTAGAGGTATTCATTGATATATGTAGTTATGAGGCTGGTGAGCCGGGATGMAAATAGGCTAGTGCGCCTATCCATGTAAATGCAATGACACTTATTAATATTATCACATCACTGGGCGCAGATAGATCAGACGAGAAGAGACGAGGGGGATAACTCCACTGACAAAGGAAAAGGGGGTGGGGGACTTAATTCCTAGGGAATATTTTATTAATATTTATGGAAAAGTGTAATTTATGGATAAATTATTTTATCCTAAGTTCTCGGGGTTGGGAATGAGTCACCAAGTGGCTAAAGCTACTTCTGAAGGTGACAAGTGTCGAGTTTAAGACATGCAATATATATATTTATAGCCTTAGTGTATTTGGGGGAGAGAAATCATTCTTTTGAAGTGATTCATTTTTCTCCAGTGTAGAAGGGGTTGGACGATTTGGAAAATATGACTATTACCTTATCTGCAAAGATAAGTTTGTAATGAGTTTTTCTGTATTGTAACATGATTTTTGCTATCGAAGAGGTGGGTTGTTAGCCCCATGAACAGTCTCTCTAGGTGAGAGATTTTCTTTCAAAGAGGCAAGTTGTCAGGCCCGTGAGTGGTCTATCTAGGTGAGATATTTGCTGTCAAAGAGGTAGGTTGTTAGGTTCGTGAGTGTTCTCTCCAGGTGAGAGTTTTGCTGGGAATTATTCCTTGGTGAGATGGGAATTAGTTGCAAGTCTTAGAGACTTCCTATATGGATTGTTGCTGGAACCCTGGAAGGGGAGTGGGGCAGCCGAGGGACCATTGAGAAGAGAAGGGGAACACTTCCTTGGGAGTAACAGGTGCGTGGGGAATGAGAGATTGTAGACTACTTGTAGCAGTGACACCTTGGACTGAGCAATTATGTTGATATCAGACCTTAGCCTGGAATTGGGAATCCTTTTTCCCTGGTGGAGTTAAGCCCTAGTTCAACGACGACCTATTGCTGAAAGATTATGAGAAAAAGAGTCTATGGCTGGGAGGAACATATGAGTTTTTCGCGTAGTTGGTGACTTTCATAAAATATAAGTGTCTTTATGTGCTTGCATCATTTACTATGTGATTAATTATCTATGTTTGATATGGGTTTAATTTTTGTATGTTGTTGCATATAAATAGTTGTTGTTATTTTGTTTAATGCTGCTTTCCCATGTAAGTATGGTGCTAATAGCCAGTAATTGTAATCATGCATGAGTATGACAATTGTTGATAGTATTACCTATTGAGTTAACCTTATGATATTGGTCTTGGGTCTCCTAGGTGAGGTTTGAATGGCCATGTGCACAAAGAAGTAGTCTGTGTGCACAAGAGGCTGGAGTTCATTTGTGCGCACATGTAAGTGGACCCTGCGCACAAGGAAAAATCAGAATTGGTGTGTGATGCCATAATGGATTACACACAAAATAGTGATGTGTATTCAAAATGATTGTGTGCGTAGTTGTATTGTATTACTTCCACTGTTTTTAGGTTGTGTAAAAGAATAAAGTTAGTGTAGTATGGCTCCACTTGGGGTAGTGCACGTTACTTCAAGTAATACTACGCAAACATATGTTATTGAGTAGAATCCATGTAATGAATTCTAGAGTAACATTGTTTAGTAGTAATCTGGATGATGTTATAATGTGGTATCATAGTAGTTTGGTAACGAGGACATTACAAATGGTACCAGAGCGAAAAAAATTAATGAGATGGTGTGACATGGCCCAACCTGGGTGGCTGGGGACGTTACACATGCCCATGTTAGTAACATTATATTCAAATACAAATTCATATTGATTAAAAGGACCAAATCAACCAAATCTAGCAAAACATAAAAATTTTCTTAATCAAGTGCATTATAGCTGGAAGAAATGTAATTCCAACAATTCCAAGACTACTCCATCCTTCAACTCCTTGCCTTGGCTAATTCTCATAGTTCCAAATAGTTTCCTCCCAACCATGCTCAAGGAAAAATTCTTTCCCTGAGATCCCCACACCATGTTGGCTCATAACCAATTTCATATGTAGAATATCCATTGGAAAACATCCAGATTAATGTTACCACCATCCTTCGAGGTCCCATTTACCACTTTAGTTCTGCCTTATGTTCTCTAGCATAATTTTGAAAACATTTAATTACTCTTTGTGTCACACTCAAAACCATGGATTCTCCCATCTATTTATAGACTTAGTGAGGCTATCCACCTCACTCCCTTATTGCAAAATCATACATTTTTCCTATTTATGTTATTCCTTATTATTCATCGCCCCTCCCTTGAGGTGTCAATGTCCCTTTTTCTTAATTGTTTATTTTTCCTTAAATAAATAATTCATCTTTTAATAAAATAATAGTATATTCAAGAGCACTCTCAATGTGGCTAATTTTCTTATTGATTAATTCAAATGTTGAGTCCTTTTGGTTTACCTTAGATTAGTTCCATGTTTGGAAGGATTTGAAATTGAGGAGTAAGGTCTGTTAGAAAATGAGACACACTTCCACACTTACCCTAGTAGAAGAGAGGAAGAAATATTTAATCAAGAAAGTAAATGACACAACAAACATATGATACACAAATATTTTACCCTGGAAACCCAAACTGGGAAAACCAACATTCCTTGATTGTTCTGCTCCTTGTTGTCTTATTCATTCAGAATAAAAGGTTACATGTCTAAACTTGGTCCACACCTAAGACATAATCAACATCATACCCTCTTTCTTACACAAGAACAACCCTGTAGCCAATTCGGATTACATATGCATGACCAACAACCTCTAAATTTTAGACTCTTTGCAATTAGCCATTCATCATATAAAGATTCAAGATTCATTGATTAACTTTTATAGCCTTAAAACATGCCTTCTTTATAGGATTTACAATAGGAAAACCCTAAATAAAAGGTGACCAAAAATGGTTACATATCCATGCATATCATTGGCTACAAATCCTATGAATATCGGGATTCTGTTACATTCGACTACCAAGTCGGATTACTCGTCGACTACCAGTCGAATTTCATTCGGTCTTCAGTCGGTTTCCACACACCCACTCTCGACCTCTTGTCGGTTGACCTCTTTGACTTGTTTTCATTGTCTTTACCATGTCAAACCACCTCGACCTTCGACTTTGAATTTACTCGATTGAATAACCTCGACCTTCGGCTTGCTGTCGATCCACCTCGACTTTTTCTTTACCTAGTCGAACCACCTCTACCTTCAACTTCGATTGTCAATCGATCAACCTAACTTTCACTGCAAAGAATATAACAACCCAACATTATCCCACTTGCTTTCTTCTTTGCTGAAACTGGGAGACCTTTGAAATTTCGTTCACAGACCCAGGGCAACAATGCCCATTGCTTCTCTGCACCAAGAGAACTTTACAACACTCACAGACTTAGTCAACGAGTCTGCTATGTTTTCCAACATGTCTACTTCATCCATCAACACCTTGTTTCTTTCCACTATGTATCTTACAAAATGGTATTGTACATATATGTTCTTAGTCTTGGAATGGAAAGCTGGGTTCTTTTCCGGAAATATTGTGCTTTGACTGTCGCAACTTATCTTCATAATTCTCTGCTCAAACCCGATTCCTGAACACAACATTTGCAACCATACTGCTTCTTTTCTTCCATGAGTGGCTGCCATGTATTCAACTTCTTTTGTTGACAAGGCTACAACCTCCTATTGCTTACTCATCCACTTTATTGCTGGACCACTGAAAATCTTGAAGACATATCCACTGGTCGACCTCCATCGATCCAAATCTCTATCCTAGTTGACGTTGAAAAATCCATGTACATTTAATTCACTGTCACCTCCAAGTTTTCCTTGATAGCATATAACACAGTCTTTAATGCCACACAAATACTTGAATACTCTCTTGAAATCTGTCCAGTGCTCCTTCCTAGGTGTCAACATATATCTGCTCAATACTCCCACTGCATGGGAAATGCCTGGTCGAGTGCAGACCATCACATACATTAGAATACCAACAAAAATTGCATAGGGAACATGTGCTATGTCATTTATTTCTTCTTGTGTCTTTGGAAGCTGTTTAACAGTTAGCCTTGCTCCCATAAGAATTGGCACCTTCACCAGTTTGTAATCCTACATGTTGAAACATTTCAAAACTGTTTCAATATGTTTCGTCTGGTTCAACTGGAGATTTCTAGCTGCTCAATATCTCTTGATCTCCATTCCTAGAATGAAGTTCGCTGCATCGAGATCCTTCATTTAGAACTTGCAGGATAACTTCTTATTCACCTCACATCCATGCTGTTTCCAATCATCAACATACAAAGATACATATATGAAGCACCCACCTTCTTCTTTGGAATATATGTAGTGACCAACTTTGATTCTCACAAATACCAAACTAAGGGTGTATGTGTAGAATGTTCGCTACCACATCCTTGGTGATTGGTTTAGACCATAAAGGGATCTTTTCAGTTTGCACACCAAATATTTCTTGCCCTTTACTACAAATCCTTCAGGCTATTTCATGTAGATTTCTTCTTCGAGGTCCCCATGTAGGAACATTATCTTCACATCCATATGTTCTATTTCTAGATCAAATGCTGCAGCCAAAGACATTAGTAATCTAATTGAAGTTAATTTTGACACAAAGGAAAAAATCTCATTGAAGTCAACTCCTTTGACTTGGGAAAATCCTTTCGCTACCAGTCAAGCTTTGAATTTTTAGACTTGACTTGCTGCATTCATCTTCTTCTTGAATACCCATTTTCTACCGAAAAGATTTATTCCACTAGGAAACTTGAATAAGTCCCATGTCCCATTCTTGTGAAAGGATTCTATCTCTTTGACCATGACGTCCTTAAAGAGTTTTCCCTCTGTTGAGTCGACTGCCTCTCTGACTGACTTGGGCTCATCGTCGGTGGCAGTTAACATGAATGCGGAACGAAAGTCAGGCGAAAAATACCTTTCGACTGGTTTTCTTACTCTTTTTGACCTCCTTATAACCGAGGTCGGTTGTTCCACCTCTTCCTCTGATTTAGTCGACTCATTTGAATCATCTTCTTTGTTCCTCAGTTCAAACCGCACTGTCTCAGGATTATTATCGGTCTGAACAATTTCTTCAGGCTCAGACTTACTTTCAACTTCTCTGAAGACCACATCTCGAATGCACACTCTTTTCTTTGATATAGGATCCTAGAGCTTATATCATTTAATTCCTTCTTTATATCCAATGAAAATATATTTGACTACCTTCTTGTCCATATTGCTCCTCTTTTCCTTGGGAACATGCAAAAATGCATCACAAACAAATACTTTGAGATGTGAAACCGAAGGCTTCTTACCCGACCATACCTCATGTGGAGTCATGTAGACTAACGCCGATGAAGGAGACATATTCAATATATATTTTTTAGTGTCGAATGCCTCCTCCAAGAATTCTTGTGTGAGACCAACACCACTAAGCATGATCCTTTCCTTGTCCATCAACATTCTGTTCATTCTCTAAGAAAATCCATTTTGTTGTGGGGTATTTGGTGTGGTATTTTTTCGTGCTAGGCCACACTGCTTGCAGAAATGATCAAATTATTTTCCTCAAAATTCACCACCATTGTCAGTTCTCAATACCTTAATCTTATTATCTGTCTGGTTTTCTAAAAGAGAATTAAAATCTTTGAATTTCTCGAAAACCTATGATTTCTTCCTTAGGAAATATATCCATGTCTTCCTCGAAAAATTATCTATGAAGGAGACATAATACATGGATCCTGTTGGTTGTGGAGCCTGATTATCTTCCTGATTCAGAGGTCCTTGCTTTCAGCCGTGTTTATACCCCATGAATACTTTACACCCTAAAAGTATGTACACTCTTCCACGCGGGGCAGTGCAGAGGGGGGGGGTACCCCCTCTGCGGGTTCGGGGGCGAAGCCCCCGAAGGAAAAATTGCCTTGTAAATGTATATTGTAATTTCATTGTAAATCTAGACTGTTCATTATAAGGTTGCAGATCTAACGATAGAAATTATGTTAGGTTTTTTTTCCCTAGAAGGCAACCCTCTGTTATGAGGGAAATGTATTGCGACTATGCATTATGGTGAGTATTGTATTCTTAGAGAGGAGACCGTGAGAGAAAGAAGATGAAGTTACAACGGGTTTTGCTGTAGGTTGTATCCCTTCATTTGCTGGATAATAATAAAGGAAGGACCTGGAAATTTCTCTGGTGGACGTAGCCCACACTAGGTGAACCACGTAAATCTGTGTCTCTATTTTATTGTGTATCTTCTGTGTTTTGTTTCTGCATTTGTTTTATTTTATTTCTCCACGGTCTTATTTTTCTAACAACTGGTATCAAAGCAAAATGTAACTCGCATAAAAAGAGGGTTCCTGGTTCGAGTGGAGTAATGTCGGAAGATGGAAAGTTTAGGGTCGAGAAATTTAAAGGCCAAAACTACCAATTATGG
>ML788658.1:23052-41145 GCA_009831015.1 Picea engelmannii
AAGATCCCCTTCACAAGTCTTATTTGGTTGTTCATTGGTTCAATAACTATTACATGAAGCTTGATACTGAGAAGATTCAAATAGGGCCTTAACACCTTTTTTTATTTCCCTAACCATGTTTAAGGCCCCTAGTACCTTACATGGTGTGAACATCCTCCTAATGTCTCTAAGTTCTTTCTTAGAGGCCTTGAGAGCCAACTATGATGCATAAAACCTATGAATGGTGCCCATATCCCACCCACATGCCAAAGATCCCTTAGATATGGTTTGTGTGGTGCTTCAAGGATTTGTTCGTAACCATTGAGATCAAGAATATTTGTACAGGGCCTAGGTCACTTGTTTTTCTACCTCATCCATGGTATATCTCTTGATACAAAATCTTATTTTCCATAATATATTAATGGTGCACACATTCCCAATAGAAGGAATTAGTCTTTTCCATTAGGCACGAGAAATATTTTCTTAAGGCCCTTGTTTTCCTCCCCCAAATATGGTATGCACCTTGGACTTCATTTGTGGTGCAAAAAACCTCCTAATGGCTCCCATATCTCCCCAAGAGGCCAAGAATCCCTCAAAAAGTAACTGTGTGGTTGTTCAAGGCCTAGTTCATTGACTTTGATCTCAATAATATTTATTTTATGCCAAAGTTCCTTGTTTTCCTCCCCTAGCCATGGCATAAGCCCACGATCCTTTCTTATTATGAAAAATGTACTATTGGCATGAAATATCCCACACAGAGGTGAAATATCCCATACAAGTGTCTTGTGTGGTTTTACAAAGACTAAATCGCAAAGATCAATGAGAAGATTGAAATTGGGCCTAAGTATCTTATTTTCTTTCCCTAACCATGGGTAAGATCCAAAGTGTCATACGTGATGTCCAAAAATTGTGAATAGTGATTGTGTGGTGGTTTGAGGCCTTGTTCATGGCCATTAAGGACAAGAAGATTTTCTTAGGGCCTAAGGCCATTATTTCCCTCCCCTGGCCATGGTAGAGGTCCTAATAGCCATTATTATTATTTAAAGCATACCAATGTTGCAACTATATGCAACTTTGGAGCAGCTCCGAACTTGTGCCATTCACTCTCTCAATGTTAGTAAGAAATCGAGGATGGTGATAAAGTTGGACATGTCCAAAGTTTTGGTCGGATCAATTGGTGGTTTATGAAAAAGACGTTGTGATATTTTGGATTTTGTAGCAAATAGTCAAGATAGATATTGAGATATTCAACATTATTTTCTATTCTCATTAATGGTTTCCCTTCTATCCCCTTCAACCCCTCAAGAGGGATAAGGAAAGTAGACCATCTCTTACCTTTCCTTTTTTTCTTAGTGGAGGAAGGTTTGGGACAATGTTTAAGCATAGAAAAATAAAAAGGTACTCTAAAGGAATTTGCATCTCCCTAAATTTAGAAGTTCACTTGCATATTCAATTTTTAGATGACACAATGTTGTTTGGTGCTTCTACCACAAGGGAAGAAAAGGAAATGAAAAATAAAATTGGACACCTTTCTAACTACTTCAAGTGTTCAAATCAACCAAGGTAAATCTCATATCTTCTTATTCAATATCCATAGGAACATTCAAAATAATATTCTCAATATTAGGTTTTCATATGGGAATCCTTCACTCTCAATATTTGTGTCTCCCCCCCTAATTGAGAATGACTTCATAAACCTCTCTTGAGAGGTCCACCTCATAATCTAATTATAGCAAAAGATAAATATTTCTCCCTTTCTCTTTCAAACTCTACTTGGAAAGGTTTTTCTCATTAAATAAATCTTGAAATCCATACTTATCTACCTCTTCTTAATGTTGGAAGGACCTCATAAGGTAATCAAAGACATCAAAGGCTTGCAAAGGGACTTCTCTAGGGAGATTACAAGTGGAAAATAAAATGGGCATTAGGGGGATGACATCTCATTTTAATGGAACCCAAAGGTGAGCATGACACGAGATGTACTTGAGGCTTGGGATACCTTCCTTGCAAACCAATGGGATCACCTCCATCGTTATCGGAAAATGGAGGAGGAAGGAAAAGAAATGGGTTGGAGAGTCTAGAAAACACCATCCAATTGAACAATAGGAATCTTTCTAAAGAGAAAGAGATCATTTGCAACATCCTCAATGATATGAAAATTTGTCACAAAGATGGGGGAGACATTCTTCAATGGGATTAGTAGGGAGGAGTAACCTTATAAATCAAGGAATCATACACCCTTGACCCTATCAACCAAGGAGGGGATCCTAGAATAATTTGGAAACAAATTTGGAATCATATTCTCTAACCTAATATTTTTGTGTTCCTTTTGTTGTTGTCTCAACAAAAATTCCTCACCTGGGATAAGCTAAGATGAAGGAACTTTGAAAGACCATCAATTTCCAAGATGTGTAGATGTGAATAGAAAACAAAAATAACCTACTCAATAATTGTAGTATGTTTGTATCTCTTTAAGATAAATGGATAGAAATATTATGTTAATCTAAATAGAAGCAAACAAGATCACAATATCAACTTGGAATCTTAGAGACCTATAATATTTCTATAATATCAACTTGGAATCTTGGAGACCTATAATAAATCACATAATATTCAAGACTCAAAGTAAAGAGGTAGGAAAGATATGGCACAATATTAAATCCAACCTCTAGTAAACAATCTATGCAACGAACTAGTAAAAGGAAGACGAGAAATTCCTACAAAAGGAACAAAATATTCTCATAACTTGTGGTTTTGATTTAAAATATAAGAAGGTAGCTCCTTTCTTGTTTCTCAAGCTCCATACATTGGCATGGATAACACTACTTCTGCACTATTTCAAGGGGGGGAGGATGTGAAAACCATGCAAATGGAGACTACAAGTAGAGTAGTGATTTCCTCCTGACAAGAAGAGGACTAGGGATGTAGAAGGAATTATTGTTGCATAATAGTCCAAGAAATTTTAAGATATCAAAAAAGAGGTAGAGGGAATGGAAAATAGGTTTAGGTTGAAGAGAGGAAAAATATCAAGTGATGAGGTAGAAGATGGAATTAGGAAACTCATTCCTAATATTGGATTCTCTAAGAGCACGAAGTCAAAGTATACTAGAAGTACATATATAAAGGAACTTGTTTCCTATGGCATCAAGAAAAGATTAAGAGGAGGGTGTCAGTAGGATGAAATCATATGAAGGATAGACCAATTGAACCGCAATTATGATTCCTTGATCCATGTTATCTACGAAATTGAGCTAGCAGAAGATGAGACTAATGTAGAGGAAACAAGGGAACCATATCAAGTAGAGAAACATGATGAATAGGATCCATAGTTCATGGCCCTTGAATTTGATAACTTTCATTGTGAGATTAATGTTCTTGTTTCCTTGCCCTAGACATGGTACAAGCCTTGAGAACCATTCTTATTATGAAAAAACTATTAATGGCACCAAATATCCCACACTGAGGCTAAAGATTTTTACATATGTATTGTGTTGTTTTTTGACAACTTCATCATGAAGCTTAATCCTAAGAAGATTTAAATAGGAGCTAAAAACCTTATGTTCTTTCCCTGACCATGGACAAGACCTAAGTTCCATACATGGTGTGAAAAAATTGTGAATGACACACATATCCCACCCAAGCACCATAGTCTATTAAATAGGATAGATGTGGTGGTTTGAGGCCTTGTTAATGGCCAATGAGCCAAAGAAAATATGTTTAGGAACTAAGGCCCTTTTTTTCCTCTCTAGTCATGGTACACACCTTGAGACCTATTCTTATTATGAAAATGTACCAATGGTTCCAAATGCAACGATATTGCAACTATATTCTCAAATATTGGTGAGTGGTCAAATGCAACTATATTGCATCTTATGCAACTATATGAAACTTATGCAACTATATTACAACTTATGCAACTATATGAAATATATTGCAACTATATTGCAACAATTTAGTATGCAACTATATGCAACTATGCAACTATATGAAACTATGCAACATGCAACTTAAGCAACTTTATGGAACTTATGCAACTTTACGCAACTTTATGCAACTTTACACAACTTATGCAACAATGCAATTTATGCAACTATATGATGGATAGGTGTGGAAATTTCAACTTTATGCAACTAAATGCAATTATATGCAACTGTGTTGGTACTATATTGCAACTTATGCAACTATATGCAACTATATTGCAACTTATGCAACTATATGCAACTATATTGCAACTTATGCAACTATATTGCAACAATTTTGTATGCAACTATATGCAAATATGCAACTATGCAACTATATGCAACTATATGCAACATTCAACTTAAGCAACTTTATGGAACTTATGCAACTTTACGCAACTTTATTGCAGTTATATTGCAACTTATGCAACTATATTGCAACTTATGCAACTTATTAAACTATATGCAACTAGGTGTGGCAATTTCAACTTTATGCAACTATATGCAACTAGGTGTGGCAATTTCAAATTTATGCACCTATATGACAGATAGGTGTGGAAATTTCAACTTTATGCAACTAAATGACAAATAGGTGTGGCAATTTCAACTTTATGCAACTGTATGCAACTATGTTGGTTCCAAAAACGTATATTGGCACAATAACTTATCTTCTTGTTTTAATGAGTGTAGGTACCACCAAATAGGTATATGTCGGATCTATCTTCCTCAAGTGATGATCAAGATATAGTAAGAGAGGTTGAAAGTGAGACGTGTTGTACTAGATCTACCGGTTCATGATCAACTAGGTTGGAAAAGGTAAGGAAAAGATTTCATACCCACATGCAATTTTTTATTGCCAATGGAGGGTCATGTATTTATGATGTTGAGAGCATAGGTGACATTGAGTTGCGCTTGAGGTATAAACATCTAGTGCAACGATGGGAACCTAAGGAGCTACCTGAAGTGGACACAGATTTCTTCATCGGTGGGAGGATGTATCACATTGCTCCTTTGTCTTTACATGGATTGGGGTTATTTTCCATGGATGGCATAAAGGTAGGCTATGGCACTGTAACTGAATTGATGGAGTATGTCGGACCATTATACAAATACAATCACTGGTTGATGTTGGTTCGATATACGCAAAGTATGCGGAGATATGGAGTTTCCACAAATTATATACAACTACTAGATAACAATCAAAATAAAGGGGCAACTATGTATATTGATGGAAGGCCAAAAGCTACTGGAAACATTGCGGGCTTTATAAATAGTACACGACCAGTGGCAACAACTAAGAAACCGAATTGCATATTTGAGGCACGCGAAGGAAATCGTATATTTGTATGTGCAACAAAAACAATAGTTCCAGGTGAAGAGTTGTTGATCGATTACAAATTAAATCGAATAGATGGAGGGGGTGCGACTATGGGGGTAAATATCTTACATACCATTCAACTCAACCTTTGATCAATCATTGTTACAATTTATCGCTGCAATATTTCAAATTTTTTTTGCATACATTTTTTACGAATACTTTCATAACTCTTGTTGATTAATTTATTGTCTCAGCATCTATCCAGGGTGACAGTGGAAAGGCACCCACTTCGCCTCAGCAGGTAAATGTTAAATATAGTAAAAACTTATGACTACAACAACTAAATTTCAGAAATTTCATTATTTTTTTCTGTTATTACTGTAATATTTCATTTTCTTAATGTTACAAGTGAATTTCATAACTTTTATTGATTGATTTATTGTGTCAACATCTGTCCAGGGTGACCGTGGTAGAAAATCACCCGCTACATCTCTCCAAGGTGATCGTGGAAAGGAATCCACTATGCCTCATCAGGTAAATGTTAAATACAGTAACAACTTATGACTACAACAACTAAATTTATGAAATTTCATTATTTTTTTTCTGATATTACTCCAATATTTCATTTTTTAAATGTTACAGGTGAATTTCATAACTTTTTCTGTTCTAAGACTTTTGCGATTATTGTTTTGTTCAGAGAGTGTTTTCGGATCCATCGCATAGGTTTTATGTTCTTCGACGTTTCGGACCAAACTAGTGTGGTCCATCATCAGGAAAGCGCTTTTTGACCATGGGTGATTGATTTATTGTGTCAACTTCTGTCCAGGGTGACCGTGACCAAGTTTCACCCGCTACATCTGTCCAGGGTGACCTTGGAAAGGCACCCACAGTGCCTCACCAGGTAAATGTTAAATACAATAACAACTTATGACTACAACAACTAAATTTCTGAAATTTTGTTATTGTTTTTTCTGATATTACTGCAATATTTCATTTTTTTTAATGTTAGAGGTGAATTTCATAACTTTTGTTGATTGATTTATTGTGTCAACATCTGTCCAGGGTGACCATGTCCAAAAATCACCCTTTACATCTGTCCAGGGTGACCATGGAAAGGCACCTGCAGTGCCTCACTAGGTAAATGTTAAATAAAGTAACAACTTATGACTACAACAACTAAATTTCTCAATTGTTAAAGTTCATCTCATTAATTTTATTCATCAATGTATTCTGGCATGGTCAACGTGGGAAGGCTCCCACAGAGGATATTGATGAGGATGAAATATTTTATTTGACAAACCCAATGACAACTGTAACAAATGCCTTAAAGAAGGCTAACATAGAATATATAGGTTTGATTAGCAAAAGACCCCTTACACAGGAGGACAGGGCAAGAATTGTAGAGCTACAAACTACAATAGCTAGTTTTGGGGTAAGTGGCATCTTCACATATTTTTATTAGCTATGACCATTTCATATCCGTTTTTTAGTGTTATATTTTGTATATGATCTGATAAAGAAAAATTTTCCGTTTGTAGGAGTTTTTAAACCCCGTGCGTGGGGAACCTGTCGATCCTGCAACTGCTATAGGTAGCAGTGATGGTCCAATGCAAAAAAAAGGTCGACATAGCAAAGTGCAAGTGAGGCTTTTTTAGCCTCTTGAGGCTCCCCTCGAATCCATTGATGAGTGGGGTGATTTTGACCGGCATGACATGCCGGAGCATGATGAGCCGGAGCCTGGGACTCCACATGACGACTCTGGAGAGGAACATAGTTTAGGTGCACAGGATACTATTTTGCATGGAGCAGAATGAATTAAAAGCACTGGATCACTAGATGCCACCTTTCTAGTGGATGATGCATGTATTCCGATCAAGATTCAGAAGATTGTAGGTAATTGTCCCATTAATTGATTCATTTTTTTCATGAAATTGAAATGGACATTTGTTGAGATTATTATAAATTAATGGATAACACGTTTATGCAGGAAACAATGTTTTCTAGAGAAACTTACATGACAAAGCATTGGATATGTTTGGCCCCACCATTTGCACAAGGTGGAATGGCCAAGATAGAAAAAATAAAGATGATTTAATAGATCAGATGGTAAACTTGTTCGGCAACACTTTCAACAAGAAAGTGGTTACAAAGTTAGCCGGCGAGAATTTAAAATACACCAGGGCTCAGTATAGGGATAAATTGCAAATAGACTTCAAGCACGAGCGCCCTCCCATGGTTCCTGAGAAAGAGTGGAAGGCGCTAATAGAGGATGCAAAGGAGAACTTGTTTTAAAAAAAATGATGAAAACCACGAGTTGGTCAAGCAAGGTACAACACATGTCACATTATCAGTGAAATATGAGAATTTATGCTTTTCTTTCCTTTTTTAAGTAACAATTCTGATATCTATTTTTTTTCAAAAATTCCATATGTAGGCTACCAGACACCTCCAAAACAGCAAAGGCTAGAGTGGAAAAACATGGCCAGCATAAACTAGGCCAGGGTGGCTATGGAAAACTAAAATCTCGAATAGTAAGATTTAAATGATTAACTGTGGTTAATATTTATTTAACAATAGAAAACAAATATATGTTTTTGTTATTGGTATTTTTAATGGTGTTATGCATTGCAATTAAATATGTTCGACACTGCTGCCACCGAGGAGGCCCTGAAGCTTGGTTACAAGCATGGTTTTTGTTAGCACTTGGTAAATTTCCTAGAGGTTGAAACAGAAGAAATGTACAAAGGTAACTTTATCCAACCGCTTTTAAAGCTGGGATCTAGCCCTTCCAACTTCAGAGAGGGATCTCTCTATAGGATTTAGCTTTGTTTTTTAACTTTAGATATTAGGCTAGGTAAAGAAATAGGTAGGTTTTTGTTGTAAAAGTGTTTTTTGAATTGGTTGAGACAGTTTACACATCCATTGGGCTATGGGGTCTGCGCTTACATAAAATATGAGATACAACCAGAAACATAAAGAAAGACTTCCACAGGGCGAGATAATATACTCACAGGATCTTTTAATAGCTTAAATGATGGACAGAAGAAAAGATGAGAAAGATAAATTCAACTAAGAAGCAGTTAAGAATTCCTTAATTGAAAACACCAGAAGATAAACACTAAGGCCTTTCCGAGTCAGAAACAGGGTATCTAAGATAAATCCTGCAACATTCGCTACTCTTAAAGATTAGTTTCAGAAAACAATATGATCACGAAGCAAGAAAAACATTCGATTTAGAGAATAACATCACCAGTGAATACACGCAAGAATCCTGTAAAAGTGCCTCCTTTTCATTAATGGTAGATCTCAAAAATGTTACAGTCTGATAGCGCTAGGGTGTGAGAATCAAAAACCCTCAATACTTCGAAAGGGGAAGTATTTATAATTCAAATTAAAAACGTTCCTATCATAACTGATCAGGACGTGCTCATTCTATTTTTAGTCTAACTACTTTAACTAATCAAAACTGCTTGATGACTTGGTGTAACTGCTTGCTGAATTCTGGGGTAGGTCGTTGGCGAGGTTTCTGCACAACCTCTTCTGAATGGATAGGTGACTGGACTTGGACATCTCGTGTGCTAATCGAGCAGATCACAGAGTTCCTCCCATCTGATATGACTAGGCACCGTGACTTTGAGTAGTCTCTGATACACTTCGTTCATTTCCGTATATTTGGTGAATGTGGGCTTAGTGAGGAATATGTATCGTATCTCGTGTTGGATGTTGATGTCCAACTAAAGAGCGTCTAGGAATGCTTTGAAGCTGTACTCTGTGGAATTATGCTTCAACAAAGAGGTCCATGCTGTGACTGGCTGAGGCTTTCCATCTGCATCCATTTTCTGCATGGAGAAACTGAATTTATCTGCTCGGAAGTAGACAAACATGTAGGCCAATATTGATGAGTATCTAAACATGCCTTCTGTGCCAAAATTCACGAACTCTTCGTGAATATTATCGACCAAGAAGGTGTTGTAATCAAACTGTGTTGTGGGCTTTTCATCATTAGAGAAAATGGATAGAAAACCCAGAATGGGCTCATCTACCCACTGGTCGGAATAGTAACCTAGCAGGGCACAAAGGGAGGAAATGATTTGGTTTCCCTTGGTGGAGAACATGGATGATGGGTAAGGGGGATTGGTGGAAGGGAATTAAGTGGAAGTGGGAAGGAAAAGCTCGAATATCTGAGCTCTCTGGGGAAAAGTCATCTTCTGATATAGCTCGGTGAGGATTTCTAGGTTGAAAGGGGAAACAGATTCGGCACGTGGAATTTGCATCATCTGGTCAATGTCTTCGGTAGTGATGAAAAACCGAACGTCTCCGGATGAGGAGACGACGACCCTCTGGTCAGAAATATAATGGGCTTGGCATTTGAGGGCGAATTCAGGGAAGTGGTGGATCTGGGGAAAAAGGTACAGGGGCAAATTGGACTCCCAGAGTCCAATCTCATCGCTCTGGTCTAGGAAAACCTCCATGAGCCACGAATGAAAGTCTGAGAAATTGAAATTGCATATGGTGTCTGCGATCAATCTGTCTTTGTCGACCAATGGTATTTTTTCCAGGTCGACAGGAGGCGGGAGAAAAGGATTCTCCTCTCCTTCTGCTTGTCTTGGCTTTGGCACCATCTCTGCAACAGCACCTGCAAATAACACGAAATTAGTGGGGTCGACTAACTGTGGATGAAGGCGACGGGAAAGCAATGGAGGATTAGGAGGTAATCTTTTCTGGTGCGATGAACGAATAGTGAATGAAGGGAGAAAATGATAGTTTTATTTAAAACTGGGGTCGGTTGGGCGCGGGAGACAGGTCAGCAGGATAACGGGTATGTTATCCTGTACTAAATGGACGACATGCCACTTGGGGTGAGATGGCGGGTGACGGTGGCCAAAACATATGGACAGGCGACGTGGAGGCTAGGGATTGGACGTGAAAGTCGTGATAAGGGGCTGGTCATGAGTGAAAAGGGTAGGGGTCTGACAGCAGGGACTGACAGTAGTTATGGGATGGGACACAACTCGGGAGCAAGTGGAACAAGTGGGAGATGACATCCATGAGTGACGAGGGCTGTCAGATGGCAAATGGGAATGGGACTTCAGGATCAATAGGCTGACGCCACATATGACCAGGGGCTCGCCAGAGGAGAATAACAATTTCGGACCCCCACCCCTTAGTTAAAAACAGAACATCGGGGGGGTCCGAAATTCATTGTGATCCATTGATCTACACGCTTGTTTCCTGGCTGCAGATCTTAGCGCGCTCTTTAATCCTCATTCCGGACCCCCCCCCCTCCATTAAAGGCAGAATGGATGGGGGGGTCCAGAATCCATTGTGGACCGTTGATTTAAGTGCCCTTCCATGGGCTGTCCAGATGTGCGCCAATGTTATTACCGATTCCGGACCCCCCTCCCCCTTGGTTAAAAACAGAACGGTCGGGGGGGTCCGGAAACCTCTGTGAACCGTAGATCTGAGCGCCATGATTGGGACCGTTGATACGTGCAGGAAACATAAATTAGGAGTGAAGAACACATGCACTTGGGGAAAAACTTAGGATAAAAGCCTTTTATGGGTTTTTCTTCAACTTTTCAAAGGGACACCACCATGGGACTTTGACCAACTATATTTTAAGCATTTGGAACATGGTGTAATCTTGACCTCAAGCTAGTTTTAAGGGACTGGAACAATAAAGCAACTAACCTACATGCTAACCTATCTTCCTAGGACAATCAACCCAGATTAAACTGTTGGGTTAAGAAATTGCTCTACCTAAGGGCTATCTGACCAGGATTAGACAGTCTAGTCAGATTTATTCACTAATCTAACCTAAGGGCTATCTGACTAGGATTAGACAGTTTGGTCAGATTTATTCACTAATCTAACCTAAGGGCTATCTGACCAGGATTAGACAGTCTGGTCAGATTTATTCACTAATCTAACTTAAGGGCTATCTGACCAGGATTAGACAGTCTGGTCAGATTTATTCACTAACCTATCAACATTAAATTTAAAAAGAACTTGGCCATGCTTAAAAGGTATGGCCAAGTTACTATTATTGCATGGGGCTTTCAATTCAATTCTTTTATGCCCTCTTTTCTTTTTCTTTTTCTTTCTTTTTTCTTTTTTCTTTTTCTTTTTCTTTTTTCTTTCTTTTTCTTTTTCTTTTTTCCTTCTTTTTATTTTTCCTTTCTTTTTCTTTTTTCTCTTTTTTTTCTTTTTTCTCTTTTTCCTCAAATTATTTGCAGGATGAAAAATCATTTGTCAACAAAAAACACTAGAGACAGATAATATCTCAATCACCAATTGATTCCCATAATTTATGGGGTGATAACAGCGGCTCCACCTGGGAATGGTACTTTTCCCTGTGAAGTGCCAAGAATCATGGTTCCTGTAGTCCTGAAAATTTCTGCCTAGTAGCGTTCATTGGTTTTATTCTCAAAAATGTGAAAAAACAGTGATCAACAGCTTAGGGCCTTCTCTTCAGGCTTCAACTAACTGACGAATGTTCTTCCTTCAGAAAGTGCAAGTGAAAATGACAATTAAAATGGTATGTACAATGAAGAGTGGGATCTTGAATCTTCTACTGAGGAGGTACATAATGTTTCAGGATTCTGCCATTCATAGGCACTCCTGGCAGATCTGACCCATCAGCGTTGTTTAGCAAGAAAGCATTGTTTCCCCCGAAAGCTTGGATCATATATGGTCCTGTCCACAGATTGTCAAATTTTCCATGCTTTCCCTTGTCTTCATTTCTGGAATCCCATCTCAGCACCAAGTCACCTAACTCAAAGTCATCCTCGGTTCGTTTGTCAAAGATTTTCTTGATATTTTCTTGGATTACCTGAGTCTTCTTGAAAGCTTCTTCTCTAGTCTGTTGCAAATTGATCATCTGGTTAATCCTTCTCTGTGAATCATTTGGCTCAGCTTGAAAATCTTGAAGAAACTTCATGACAGGGACTCCTAAAGAAGTAGGGAACACTGCCTCTGTACCATAGACCAACTGGTATGGTGACATACCAATTGACCTTTTGGTCGTCAGCCTGTCAGCCCATAAAGCAAACACCAACTTATCGTGCCATGATTTCTTATTTTCCTGCAATGTTTTCTTGATGATATTTACCAAGGTTTTGTTTGAAGATTCTGCCAACCCATTCCCCTGAGGATAATAGGTTGTGGAATGCCCCAAACCAATGTGATACCGGTTGCAGAAATCTATAAGTTTCTTTGAGCAAAAAGCAGTAGCATTGTCAGTGATAAGCTTTCGAGGACAACCAAAATGAGATAAAATATTATTTTCAATAAATTTGATAATAACAGAGTCAGTGGCTTGCCTGCTCGGTACTGCTTCAATCCATTTGGTAAAATAATCGGTGGCAGTGAGAATCCACCTGTGCTGGCCCGATGATGGGGGATGTATTTCTCCAATGAAGTCGATCCCCCATTGCTGGAAAGGGGCTTCAACTGAGATTGGTTTCAAGGGTAGAGGAAGAAGTTTCCTTTTTCCCTCAAACAGTTGACATTGGTGACAGGCTGTTACTTTTTGATGTACATCTGCAAACAGGGTGGGCCAATAAAAACCAGCTCTGAGTATTTTGTTGGCTGTGACCTTCCAATTCAAATGGCCACCACATTCTCCTGCATGAAACTCTTGCAACACTTTATCAGCTTCATCTTTCAGTAAACAATTTAACAGAATGCCTGCAGGGTCTTTCCAATACAAATTGTCTTCTAGAATACAGAATTTTAAGGCTTTTAACTTTAAAAATCTAGCTTTGGTCTTAGACAAACTAAGGGGAGCTTGTAGATTTTGCAAAACAAAAATGAGGTCTGTGTACCATGGAGAGTTGAGAAAAACCTCTCTCACGCTTGGAGTCGCCATCTCGCCCTGTTCATCTGCCACATCTAGGAAATTAATGTCAAGAGCTTGAAAGTTAGATTCAGTCATTAATTTGGCAAGGCCTTGACCTTTGATTAGTTTAGTGGGCTTAATCTCTATATCATATTCTAAAATGATAGCAATCCATTTTCCCCTTCTTCCATCTGGATTGTCCTATGTCAAGATGTCCTTTACTAACGCGTTTGGAACATAAGCTATGGTGTGGGAATGGAGAATGTAGACCCTAAAGTCCTTTATGGCTTTTACCAAAGAAAAAGCTTTCTTCTCCATGATATTGTAATTCAGGACAACATCTCTTAGTGCTTTGCTGAAGAAAGATATGGGTTGTTCATACCCTTCGCTGTTCTTTTGCAGCAACACCGCTACTATAGTATGTTCAGATGCGAAAGAAAAGATATAGAAATCTTTAGTAAAATCAGGACTGATCAAAACAGGGGCTTTTGTGAGTGCTTGTTTTACTTGTTCGAAGGATTGTCTGGACTCAAAGTCCCATTTTATTTTTACGTCTTTTTTAAGCATGTTTGTAATGTTTCTGAGGAGTTCAGCCAGATTGGGAATGAATCTTCGTAGAAATTTAATTTGCCCGATAAAAGACTGTAGTTCTTTGAGGTTTCTTGGGTGTTCTAACTTTAGTATGGCCTCGATTCTTCTGGGGTCTATTTTGATTCCATCTTTAGAGATGATGTGTCCCAGTAGTTTGCCTTCTTCTAACCCAAAAAGACACTTCTTAGGATTTAAAGAAATCCCAAACCTTCTACATTTTTTGAAAACTCGTCTAAGGTGCCGCAGGTGTTCATCATCAGATTTGGAAAACAAAGTCACATCATCTAAATAAACGACAATAAACTTACCCGATTCTTCCACGAAGGCGATATCCATTGCCCTCTGAAACGTGGCTCCTGCGTTCATCAGACCAAAAGGCATCTTCACATACATGAAAGTGCCCCATGGTGTGGTAAAAGCGGTTTTATCTTGATCATCCGGGTGAACTAGGACATGGTTGTAGCCTGAGAAACCATCCAACAGAGATATCCGACTGGATCCGACCACCCTTTGTAGGAGGTGGTCCATTTTCGGCAATGGGTAATTGTCTTTCAGGGATACTTTGTTTAGATTTCGAAAATCTATGCAGAGTCTAATTTCCCCGGTTTTCTTACGTGTAGGGACTAAATTAGAGACCCACTTGGAAAAATGTAGCAGGACTATGATCTTGGCATCGTACATTTTCTTGATTTCTTTTTCTATCAGAGGGAGTAACTTGGGATTTATCCTCCTAAGTTTCTGCCTAAACAGTTTTTGGTCTTCTTTTATGGGGATCCTATGTTGTATGATGCTGGTATCATAAGATTTCAAATCTTCATAGCCCCAGGCAAAAACATCAAAATATTCTTTAAACAACTCAATGTATTTGAGTTTTTGCTCTGGGGGTAATGATTTAGACAGTTTAACCATCCTAGGTTTCTCTTCAGTCCCTATATTACACTCTTCTACCTCTTGTCCATGGGCTTCTATTTTTGGTTTTTTAGCTACATCGTTACAGTCAAACAGATCTTCTAAAGGAACAAGACCTCTAGGTAAAACATTGCTTTTCAACTGTAAAACATCGACATCCATTTCGTCATTCCCTAACTCTCCTGAATCTACAATATCTACTTCTGAATCTACCGTATTCACACTATCTATTTCAAAATCAGAATTATTTACATTTTCATCTTCATTTTCTAAATCTATATTTGTACATTCAAACTCGTTTTTACATTGCAGAAAATCCTCAATTTGATCGTCATTACCAAACACTTTCCAATACCTGATATTGTCAGGAACTGTCGGTCTGCATTTCACCTCAACAGTATATGGGCGAGTCGGGCGGAAAGGAATCTTATAGGTGGCTGCTGACATAGCCAATCCGTCGGCCAAAATATTCTGTCCCCTCGGCATTACCTGCAAGTCGACTTCAGTAAAACACCTCAAGGCATCAAGAACAACATTTCTATAAGCTCTAAGACGAGGGTGTTTAGCAGCGTACTCACCTTTGACTTGCTTGATTATCAATTCAGAATCACCTCTTACCATTATCTGCTTAGCACCAACTTTATTCAAAAGCTTCAGGCCGAGCATCAAAGCTTCATACTCAACAATATTGTTAGTACATTGAAAATTTAATTTGTAAGAGTGGTTTTCTGAATACCTGTTTCTGTGATTATGCAGCCAGACTCCAGCTCCTGCTCCTTCTTTACTCACAACACCATCAAAATCTACGCTCCAGAAATCAGAGGGTAACTCTTCAGTTATCACATTCTTCATCTTTTCTACCTCAATGCTTGCTTGGCCTTCATCTTGACTAGGTGTGTCTTCCATCAGCTGAGTATCTTGATCCTCCGTATCACCATCATTGTACAAGATGAATGAATCTAAATCGAAATGTGTAGAGTAGAGGGGATAATTGTGCGGTTTGTCTTGGCTACTGACCATGTACTTCATCAACGTTTCTCTGTATAGCCTCCTCTGTTGCCCAAACACTGGGATAGTGGCGTAAGACATATCCAACTACAGGGTTCCTTTCAACTTAGCCCCCCAAGACCGGGATAGCAACATTCCATACTTTGGCGGGATATCTGCAACCACCACATCCATCACCATACTCTTTGCAGGGATCTGAACCAAGGTGATGCATAAGTCTTTGATCAAACCAATACATTTAACTTTGTTAGAGCCAAATGAGTGTAAATCCTTGTATGGTCTGGTGACCTCCAGTCCCAGCTTTTCCATTACTGCTTTAGGCATTAGATTGTGGGATGCACCCGAATCCAGCATAGCGTTATGCAATATCAAATCGTGTATGTTTAAACTGATGTAAAAAGGAGCAACCTCCCTAGTGTCATCTCGACCATCTACTTCCGGTCTGAAAAGAAGTTCGGGTCAGTCATCAGTAAGGTTCACAGTGTCTGAATGAATGGCGGATCCAATGGTTAAGGCCTTTGTGCCTATGTCATGTTCAATGGCCAGTGCTTTAATTACCTGTGAACGATACCCGTCTCTGTTCATCAACTCTGTAAGTGGGATAGGTATTTTTATTTTTATCAATTCCCCCTCAAGGCTAAAGGGTGTAGGAGCTCTGCTTTGGCTCGCCAGTTCTGGTTTGTCCATCGTATTCTTCAGCTCAGAAGTACTCGGTGGATTAATAGGTGAAGCATCGGGTTGTGATGACCTTTTCAGAATGGTAATGTTTTTCTTCACGGGAGCATCGGATTTATTCTTCTCAGGGATCTTTTCTGCAGCAGCATTCTCAGAAGACTTCCCAGCAGTACTCTTCTCAGGAGTCTTCTCAACAGATGGCTCAGAGGGCTTTTTGGTTTCAACTGCCTTCCTTGTTTCAGTCGTCTTCTTTTGAGAACTTCCTTCTGTTTTCTTACTCCGTAGATTGTACTGCCGGTGTACCTCCAGAATAGCATTTTCAAAGGCTTGTTGTTCTACATCTTCGGCTTCCTCACTTACCTTTGTTTGACTCAGCAGAAAGAGTTCTTGCTCTTCATGTGTGAGGAAAATGGCCTCGTTGTCATGAATGCCCATGAGGTTAATATGAGTATCCTCCAATTCCTCAATCACCTCCCCCCCTTCATCAGCATAATTTTCTTGCAAGGGAGGTCTGATCTGCTGATCAGGACCTCTCTATTCTCTTTGATCCCTAGGATCTCTCTGTCTGATTTGAGGAGGGTTTCTCCTGAAATTGGGGTTCCGAACCTGAGGAGCAGGTGGGTTGTCTCTGGGAGGATTTTTGTCTGACACCGTGAGTCTTTCCATCATTAGTTCCACTGCTCTGGTCAAAGAATCCAATTTGGAATCTGAGGTCGACGTGGAAGGTTCATATTTAATCGTGACTCTACTTTCCGACCTCTATCGAGCTCTTTTTGCCAACAGATTGGCCTCCACACTAATAGCACTTTTCTGCATGTCTTCCAGGGTGGTGGAATTTCTTTCTCTTAACTGGTAAGACATGTCAGCATCAAATCCATCGGGGAATTTAATTAATGCAAGACCATGTGGGGGTTTGATTTCAATTGTGATTGCATTGTACAGGTTGTTAAAACGGGTGCAGTAGTCTTGAACCGTCTCGCCTTGATTTCTTCTTATATTCTCGTATTCTGACAAGATATGGAGAGGGTTTTTCTTTACCTCCCATCTGTCGAGAAAACTTCTTTGGAATGAGACAAGGTCAGGGACTGAGGCGGCAAGTAAAGATTTGAACCATTTTTTGACGTCACCTGTCAAACTTTGGGCGAACAATCTCATTTGAACATCAGCCTCATCAACCTCTTGCAAATCAAAATAATCGTTCATTTTGTCAATGTGTTGTTGGGCATTCAAAGGTCCCGTTGCATCGTACTGTGGAAGTCTTATTTAATAGTCTTGGGGCATGGCATGTAATGGCGCAGCCAACACCAAAGGAGAATAACGCGCTGCCATGATGAATGGAGTAGGTGGAACGACAACTTGGATGGTTGGCGAGGTAGCGACTGAAGACGAGGACGAGGAGGGACTGGATAATACCGAGGGAATGATTTGTGGTTTAGTCGTGGGAGACAAAACTTCGGGGGTTTGGGGTTGCAACACAGTTGGGTCGAAAACGATATCAGTCACAAAACTATCAGACCGTGTCCTTACCAGGTTTCGTTGTGGAAAGGTATCGAGGTCAAGGTTTAGAGAAGCAGCCGACTTCCCTGAAAAGGAAGGAGACTTATGAAGGGGAATATGACTCACTGAACCTGCAGTTAGGGTCTTTCGCCTGAGCAACTTTTCCGGGTTATCTATCCCAATCGAGGGTTTTGGGTTTGGATGAGATCAAGTGTGGACTTTCTTGGGAGCCATAACTCTTTTTGGTTTTTCTATATATATATATATATATATATATATATATATATATATATATATATATATATATATATATATAT
>ML788658.1:46421-61278 GCA_009831015.1 Picea engelmannii
TTTGGTCATAATATCGATGGGTCCCTTATAGGTCATTATCTCAAGAAAGACCCTACTTGAGATAACCTCTACCTAGTTAGGATCAACTATCACTTCTTTGGTCAGTTTTCAAATATGTCCCCCTTAATGGTCACATTCCATAGTTTGCATTTATGGAGCCCATCCCAATGGTGATATTATATCTTCCTTTGATCCTCTCTCCTCCACTGGTACCATTGGTATTTTTCACCTCTACGCTTGCATTGAACTTAGGTTGATGCATGTCACCTCCTACGCTTGCATAAAATACCCCTGTTATCAGACTAATCGGTAGGTGCAGACACTAACAGATCTCCCTAGATCCACCTGGATCTAGAACAAAACAAGACAGGACACAACTCTTTCCCTAAGTTGCAATCATTGAATCTGCTAGTAAGGAGGAACAAGTGACATACCTTTGTATCGCTTCCTTAGGTCTCTGTTGCTCCCGCTTCACTCCGATGCTCTCGTGAGATCAAGTCCAAGACAACACAAACCAACCAAAGTGAAGATAGAAAAATATATTCAATGTCAAATTATGCATATGATCAAGGAATTACGCAATAAAGTAAGAATGACTTTATGGGAAAGGGACATGCCGCTGTATCATATTAATTGAAAGTAGAAGATACAACCTAATCGCCTTAATGTCGCAAGCTTCTTTTCAGTGACCCTTGGTTCCAACACACACACTTGCTCTGTACTTGCATGAAGAAGATCCAATTCCTCTTGATAGACCAACTAGAGTCTCCAAGCTTCTGTCTAAGCAGGGTTCTTCACACAATTCCTTCACCAATTCTTCAATTAATCTTGCTTAACCTTTTCCATGAGAAACCTTTCAATATATAGGAAAAGGAGAGATGGTTACATGGATGAGGATAATCCTATCAAATCTGAGAAGTCAATAAAATGACAACCATACGAATGCCAACTCATTTTCTAGAAGATTCCCTTCTAGAACCCTCGAGACCTCTTCTCTTTTCCAAGCTTGAAAATAGGTTCGCACCCTGTGTATGGAGAAAAATATGAGAAGTTCACACCCTAAATGAAGGTGTCCTACGAGAATGAGGGATTCTCGCACCCTAGGCCATATGCAGCCTACGAACTCACTTTGAAAATATATTTCTGGAAGGAGACAAGATCCACTTTTCTCAGGCAAAAAGTCCTTGTTGGGAGCCTGAATACACCATTGTTAATACATCACCAATATGACCAAAATCATGTGTAATAGAATGCCCCCCAAAGTATGAGGCTGGAATCAGTGACAACCGAAATACTTTGTAAACTGCGTGTGTGTGTCGGAAACCAGGAGTGCACCTAATCAGAAACCCGCAAATAACCAAGCATCTGCAAAATATAATACCAGTTCTGAGGTAGGCATTCCCATACTCAGACCACAAACGGATGTCATCATGAACATGGGTCATGGACACCAATCATACATCGTGGATCCATGCCATAAAAAATACTACATAGCCACCAGGAATACACTATGGATCTATGTGAGAAGATTCAAATTAGGACAACATAGCCACGTGACATACAAAGTGGATCTATGCGTCGATGAAAATCATACATACTCCATCGCAACCTGGATCAAAAAGATGAAACCCAGGGTCTTCAATCCCATCACCTGAAAGTATGAATCTAACCATGTGATTACATGTGCCGAAGTCAAGCATGGTAGAAACCACTTGATTACCGGTCATTGATGCAACCATTAACAAGTGTGAGGGAAATCACCATTAATATCAATAACTCCCAATATACACTAGTACAATCCAATGAATGTGAAAAAAAGAGCTAAGGTTGAACATTCAACGGAATCTCCCGATCAGGGGTCAATGATGAAAACCCACTATCGAAAGCGAGAGAACCTGCCATTGAGGCATGCAAGTTCCAAGATACCAAATAATTTCTAAGTCTTGTCTCTTAGATAATGAGTTGAAGTCGACGGAAGAAGACTCATCACAGGAGGGCCTTGATGTATCCCCCCATCAATGACACAAAATAAGTAATAGAGTTTGAAGGTGAAACATAGTATGAATATAGATGGACATAGACACATGGTAGGCCGACACGGTAAGAATGGACAGCTGCAGATGGCCGACTCAATGGAGGTTTCAGATGAACTTCTCTTGAACATATGAACGACACGAAAAATGATTTGGCAGCACTGACTCAGAGACGACTCAGGATATGACCTTGTGGCAAGTCGAATGAGAGACAAATGGATTTCCCAAACCGGCTTCAAATAACGAATAGGAGGTGTCATGTTCAAGAGCGCCACTTACTGCCAATAATATGAATATGAAAACACATCCCTTTCCCAAATTTTCCCCCACCATTTCTGGCGAGTACCTCTTTATTTTTACGCAAGCTTGAGGATGATAACATATGCTTGTTGATGTAAGCTCATCCTTCGGACGAGTCCCTCAGAGTATGTTTAACAAACCCTAGGAAGGAGTGGTTCGGTCCCATTATGGGTCTTTCGATGTTTATTTAACGAGTCCAAAGATAGAAAACTCGAAGGTTTTTCATGATTATAGAGTCTGGAAAAACACTCAAAAGAAAACTCTCTCAGTTCCTTTTTCGTAAAGTAGCTAATGAGACCGAAAAAGAGATAAATTATCGCCCAACAGATGCTTTCTTCAAATACTTTAACGAGTGTGAAAATAGCAAGATCGTTCAGCAATCTTTTCATGTTTAGAGAGTCTGAAAAGAGCTTAAAGAGAACTCCAAGGGATTCCTTTTTCGTATAACCTTTATGAGCCCAAAAAAGTGATAAAAGTGTGCTCAATTACGTTCTCATATATTTTTGAGCATGATAACAAACAAAGACCAAGCTCGAGGTTTTGTCTAAAAACCATAAAAAATAATTCGGCATGTGATGAAAAAGAGAAAATATCCGTACTCCTTCGTGTAGACTTCAAAGTCGTTATATCTGCAAAAATTCGCACTCATAGGGATATTAGACATTAGGTTTGCTGAATAAAACAATTATAAAAATCAACAAAAATGGTAAAAAGTAAATATAAGTGGATAAAAGGGATTTTACCATAGTCATTGTGACTTTCCCAAGAATTTAGCCCAAAACCCCTCTTTTTCCCTTGAATTTCAGTGCTCGATTGCGGAAGGTACAAGCAATCGTTTGGCGAACCGTCTCCGTCAGTGAGGTAAGCTCCCTGTCTTCTACCTTTTCATGGTTCACTTTTTTGTTTTCATTAGCAAATTTCAAGTTTTTGAGTTTATTTTAGGGCCAAAACTTGCGCCCAGGTGTTCTCGCAGGCTAGCCATACGGGACCTACGAGAATGCATGATTCTTGCAGGTGGCCCCAAAGGCACCTGCGAGAACCTCACACTGTGCTAAAGGGGCACCTGCAAGGGCTGCAAAATGAAAATTTACTTTGATTTTTTCTCAATGAAAAATGTCCCAAGGCTTGAAAAGAGTTGCTAACCCTCTTCTTATGGTTCTTATGCAGGCATTTGACCGTCACGATGGTTCTAGAATGGCGTGAAAGAGAACATGAAGAGGATGATGTTATTGCTGGGAATGACCCAGGCACCGTTCCCGCTCTCCGAGATTGTGGTCTCTTGAAATTCTTTCGGATCCCGAGTATGAGGGCCCAAGTCAGGCTGTTGGAGTATCTCGTTCATATGTGGGACATGGACCAACAAGTATTCCACGTGGGGGTCCACACATTGTCCTTGGATATCGAGGACGTTTACTTCCTAACAGGACTGTCACGGCATGGGTACCACGCTATCTTGACCGGTAGCCGAGGTGGTGGGTTGCCTATGAGTGAGTGTTGTCATCAGTACTCTGTTCCAGAGGCAGAAAGAAGCAAAGGAAAGGTGGTCATTTCAGGGCTCCAGGATTTGACCCTTCGCACCATCCTGTTCACCATTTCTCGTATGGCTGGGAGCGCTGCTCCACACATGGCTCTCTAGAGCTATTTTCAGTACGCCATAGAGTGTACTGAGACTTGGGTCTTTAATTGGTTAGACGCAGTCCTTCGTAGCATAAAGAGGCAATTGAAAAAATGTAGGAAAGGCGACCTGAAGCAATTCGAGTACGGATCACTTTTGGTGTCCTTCTTTCTTGAGAGGGTTCCCTTGTTGAGGTTGCAGGTTGAGTGGGGTTTACCGGCTCTAGAGGATCTGAGGATGTGGTGGTGGTGCAACCTCATGGCCTGACATGTAGCTGGGCCAATCATCAAATATAACGATTCATTCTTTGACTGGTTGTGGCCACAGATGTTGATGGTCGACGATTATGCCTATGTCGGGTTGGATTTTCGAGGGGATCCGGATTTGGCCCTACCTGAAGATGCTCAGTGGGGAGATCTAGGTAAGAAGTACACATTTTGTTCTTTTAAATGTTTTTGTAATATTTATCATATGCAAATGTTTTTATGTTTTCCCATGAACTGATCAAAAATCTCTTTTGAATGACATAGATGTGGGGCCATACCGACCTCCATGTACGTATTCTATTCAACGATGAGGAGAGGTGGCTCCAATGCCGTGATGGGATGCTGAAGACTATGAGGCAGTGGAGCAAAACTTGGAGGGGTTGACTGCTGACATTCCGAACATGACTATTGGAGAAGTCCCTCAACGTTATCAGCGCCATACTGTGGGTGTGTCAGAGTCTATTGGCTGAATGCTTTGTAGGGTTGCCCGGGCAGTCGTGTGTTATCATGAGCGTCACCCATGATGTTACTTTGTAGAAGCTACGAGCTTCAGATTTTGAAATTTTGGTCCTTGGACAAAACATTTTTGTAAAAAACTTTTGATCGTTATATACATATATACGTCTTTTACCGGCTTATCTTATGTTGTGTGATACATGTTATGTGATTGGTTTATAAATGGCCCAAATGTCTGTCTAATACATAGTTAGCCAATGCATCAATTAATGTATTTAGACATCTAGGAATATGTTGATACTCAATATAATCAAAATAACGTTCCAAGAGGTGAATTCATAAATATACCCATAATAAAGTAGGACTTCGAATAGCATAGACATTACTTAACTGTAGTACTACTAGCTGCGAATCGAGTCATACAACCAAGTGACGGATACCGAGCGAGATAGCATCAATCAACAATTCGATAATGACGCTATACTCTGCAATATTGTTGGTCGCACGGTCGAGACATACACCTCGTAGAGTGATAAGTTCGTTGTAGGGGCATAAATTTCCCAAGCAGCAGAAGAAAGGTTATGAGTACTATGACTAGTGCCATCAACGAAGCCAATGTGGAGTAGCGAAGACTCTGACATCTGGAAACCAAACATAACGTAACATAAGGGCAGAGACCAGATAACAAAAAAACATACTACAGTAACACACAAGAAGTATGATACAATAAAATACAAGTACTCATGCACAGGTGATCTTAGGCATAGTACTTCCGTAAGTACAACCCATTTCTAGGTTCACTCAAAGGGATACCCTCATAATCTACTAACTCGTAAGATCCTTTCTCCAAAACTCGTCTAACGATATAAGGACCTCGCCACATGGCTTCAAATTTTCCAGCTCCTAGCATATCCCGATCTTGTTCGTAAAGAAGAACTAGATCTCCTTCAGAGAAAATGCAAGGCTTGACACATTTGTCGTATTGGGCCTTGACACGTTTCTTCTAGGCTTCTATGAATAGGGTAGCATCGTATCAAGTTTCGTCTAATTGCATGAGATACAACAGACGTTCTTCTTCGACAAAAGTGTTTGGTAGGAGTTCGACAGCTAGTTTTAGGGAGGGTATCTCACATTCAATCGACAGGATGGCTTCTACACCATAGACTAACCGGAATGGTGTAAACCCGATAGCAGACTTAACAGACGTCCGGTAAGCCCACAATGCTGAAAACAACATTGTGTGCCAACTTGTTTTGTTGATCCCTATCATTCGTCGAAGCATGGTTATGAGAACTTTGTTAATTGCTTCGACTTGGTCGTTGGCTTGCGGGTAATAGGGCATTGAGTTTTCATGGCGAAGACCCAACTTTTCAGTGAGTTCAGACATCATGATGTTTCTAAAGTGGCTACCGTGATCGGTGATGATAGCCTGAGGAACACCAAAACGAGCTATGATGTGATTGAAAATGAATAATGTTGCGGTGTTTCCGGTATTGTCAAATGTTGGCATCGCCTCGACCCATTTCGTAAAATAGTCTACAGCTACAATAATGTATCCATGCCCCCCGACCGAGTGGGGGTGACATGTCATGAAATCGATACCCCATTTCGCAAAGGGGCCAATGGAGACCACAAGGTGAAGAGGAGCAGGATGTGACCATATTTTATGGTTGTAGGTCTGGCAAGCATGGCATTTTTGGATGACAATTATACAATCATTAAATAAAGAAGGACAAAAATACCCTGCTTGTAATATCTTCTGGGCAATAGCATACCCATACATATGACCACCACAGGCTCCAGAATGGCAGTCATTTAAGGCTTTCTCGGCTTCTTCAAATGTGAGGCAGCGTCAAAAAACTAAGTCAATCCCACGACGATAAAGAGTATCACCGAGGATAATATACTGACGGTCTTGGTAGCATATTCGACATCGGTCAGTACTGTACAAATTGGGCCAGAAAGTCTGGGTTTGGAGATATATGATGATATCTTTGTACCAAAGATCGTCAGAACTAATTAGGAAAAGGGATTTATCGGGTAATGAATCGGCTACTACATTTTCCATTTTAGAGTAGGGAAAGTCGCATATCAACTCGGAAAAAACTAAGGATTTCTTGGACTTAGCGCGTTCGAATTCTAAGTCAAACTCCTGTAGTATCACGATCCACTTGGAGTATTTTCCCCCTAGCAGTTGACGGGTGAGAATGTGTTGCATGGGGTTGTAGTTAGAAATTATCGTATTCTTGTGAGAGAGGATATAGTGTCGGAAACGTTGGACTGCTTAGACGACCGCCAAGGCCAGTTTTTCGACATGTAAATACTTGGTTTCGGTAGGTGTTAGACTTCGACTCAAGTAATAGATAACATGTTCGTCATGAGAATCGTCCTCCTGGACAAGAACCATAGCGATGGTGTAATATGAGGTTGTGAGGTAGAGGAAATAATCGTGACTGTAATCGGGGGGGAAGAGAACCGAAGCACATGTCAGGGACAGTTTCAGAGCTTCAAAATATTTATTTGTGATGGTATCCCATACAAACTCGGACCCCTTTTTGAGTAGTCGCGTAAATCCAAGAGTTATCTCGACATAGTTCTGGATCAAACGACGAAGAAAGTATTCTTTCCCTTACAAACTTTGTAACTGGTGAAGCAAAGAAGGAGGAGGGAGATTGAGAATCAACTTGACCTTTAAAGGATCTACCCTGATCCCTTGACGTGAAATAATAAAGCCTAGAAGTCGGCCGAATTCTATGCAGAAAATGCATTTGTGAGGATTCAAGTGTATATGGTAAAACCGACATCGGAGGAAAATGGCTCGAAGGTGTATTGGATGATCAATACAGTGCATGGAATGAGTGGGTAAGTCATCAAGATATGGCTACACGATGTGCTTGATATCATGGAAGGCATAAGACATAGCGCGCTGAAAAGTTGCGCCAGCATTTTTTAGACCGAAAGGAAGTTTCCGATAGGCAAAAGTGCCCCAAGGACAAATAAAAGCAGTTTTGTGTTGGTCCTCGGGAACAATATTGATTTGATTATATCCGTAGAAACCATCCATCAGAGAGAATATTTCACTTTCGGTGCAATCGTCGACAATCTGGTCGATGAAGGGGGTAGGAAAGTTGTCTTTAGGACATGCTTTGTTAATATCCCTATAATCAACGCACACGTGAATTGTGCCTTGTTTCTTGTCGATCAGGACAAGATTGGAAACCCATTCAATGAGAGCTACCGGGTAAATAAAGCTAGCTTTGAGAAGTTTCTTGACTTCAAGCTTGATAGCGACCGCTTTACGTGGGTGAACTAGACGAAGGCATTGCCAGACGGGTTTAGCGTTTGGGTATGTCTTAACCTCATGTATCACAATGTCGGGGTCAATGCCCGGCATTTCTTCATAGCTCCAGACAAAGACGTCATGAAATTATTTGAAAAGTGACTTGTAGGTGACGATTTCGTCAGGGAAACACGAAGCTCCGATATGCACATTTTCGATAATTCCAGGTTTGATGGATATGTCGAGGGGAATAGTGGGTGAGATATTTCTTAAGTTGCCTTCGGAAAACACATCGTGTATGGACTCGAGAATGGTGGAAATGACGTTAAAGGTCGATGGGGTCGAGATCCATTGGTAGCTCTTGATGGTGTGTTGTTCCAGGAAGAGGATGGAACGGTGATATCCATTGTCCCAGGGGGTGTCTTCCATGACAAACATAATCATCTCATCCGTGGGAAAAATGACGCGGAAAGGATCCGAAGATAAATTACCAAGAGAGGGGGTAGAAGGGGTTGTTGATTGAATGACCTGATAGGCGGATTCGACCTGACTCAAAGGCATTTCGTTGTCGTAATGAAGATGATCGCCGGGGTCGGGTACCATCCATGGGTCGTGAGACGTAGGGGTTCTGGTGGAGATCATGTTGATTGAAGCGACAGACAGATATGGAACATCGTGCAGTGAGATGGGGAAGGTACCCATAAATTAAGAGTCTTTAAGAATACCTACACCGACGTTCTCGTATCCGGGGGGGGTTTGACGATGAACGATACGTCGCCAGTACACGTATCCGAATTAAAGAAGGCTAATTGGTCGACGATAATTACCTTTCCTTGATGTGGGAAACGTACAACACAAAAAAGAGTCGACGCAACTGCGCGCATGGAATCAATCCAACTACGGCCAAGAAGAAGGTTGTAATCGAGAGGAGCGTCAAAGACTTCCTCTTCAACTTGGACCGTTTTTCCTTCTAATGTGATTGGCAACGAAGGAAGGACACCGTAAGGCTTGAAACCGGAGCCATTGAAGGCTTTAAGTGTGCTATGGGATTCAATCAAAGACGGAGAGATGATGGTTTTCCATCAGGTAATAGACATGACACACGTCGAGGCACCCTCATCGATAACAGTTCTACAAATGTTTTTGTCGGAGACAATCACTTGTATTTGGAATGCGAGTTGAGGGGGTAACCTTGGAATGTGATCTTCCAAGTCAAAAATTATTAAATTCGTATCCGTCGGGTCAATTCCACCAATAGCTTTCAATAGTGCCTTTCGTCATATGGGACAACTTTGAAGGACTTCGAGGGCTGACATCGCGGATGGTGCTTGGGCCAGATCTTCAGCGATGTTGTAGTTCTGGGCAGCACGGGCATGAGGATTGAAAGTCGATTTTCGAACGACGCCCTTTGGAGGAGGGCGAAGGACTGTGTCGAGGCTTGGTCGTTCGAGATGAAGAGGATCGTTGGTAGGTGGAGTCGTAGGAGATGATTGGACCAACGAAGGAGGTGTAGCATCAACCTTCTCTTTGGAGGAAGAATAATCTTGGGCTCGAGTGGTAAGTGTGATGTCACTTTGCTTTGAATCACCTGTACACATTAAGACATAAGATGTAGTGGAGGGGGATGGTTGGTCATGAATGACCAATTGGGCCTGTTTTTGAGAAGGGAAGGGTTGTGACAAGATGGCTGGAGTGGGCGGTTTCATGGTCCTTTGAAGGAACTTAGTAACCTCGGTGCGTCGTGGACAATCCTTAGTGTAGTGATCATCACCATAGATATGACAAGGGTATCGGGGTTTGCGCTTATCCCTATCCTCAACATGTGGTGTTTTGGTTCTCTCTACTTGCGAATTATTTTTGTCCTCTTTATTCTTACCCTTTCCCTTTCTGGATTTGTTTTTACCAGCGCGGGTAGATTGGACAACGTTTACCTCAAAATTCTTGCCGGTGGGAGGGGTAGGAAATGGAGCATTTTGAACATTAGAAGAAATGGGTTTGGGGTTGTTGCTAGAGGCAAAATGTGGTTGGGCATGGAAAGTGCCAATCATGTCATCGACTGCATGAGAAGCAGCAGGAGTAGTTGAAGTAGTGGAAGTAGAAGGATGAGGTGCATCAGGGAGTAAGTCGTAAAGAGTACCCATTTGTGAGTAAACGAGATCAAGGTATTGAGAATGACTAATGGCCTATTCTTTTGTAACAACTCTACCCATGGCGATGTCATGACCGATGTTGTTCACGAATGATTTTGTGAACCACTCTGCCAGCAATTGATCGGGAAGTTCGAGTTTGATGAGACGTCGTCTTCATCGCCACTCATGAATGTGATTAGAGATATGAGTGGCTTTGTTTTGTTTGAAAGAACTCAAAATATTGGTCCCCATTTCATAATGGATTGGTAACTGGTAGTGGGTGAGGAAATCCATAGCGAGGGTGTTGAAGTCGGTGAAGAAACCTCGTGGTAATTCTATATACCACTTCGCGGCAGAACCTGTGAGAGTTCGTTGAAAAAGGCGTAAACGAATAGAGTCATCCATCAAGGAGTTGGATGAGCACCAAAGGTGAAAATTCATTACATGATTGTTCGGGTCCTCTCCCGCTTTGCCATCGAATTTAGGGATGTCAGATGGTAGTTTGGTCGGTATAGCGGGCCATTGGGGAGAGTGATGGATCGGATCATTTAAAATCCTCGACAGATCCGGGAGGTCCAGGGTGGCTAAGAAAGGTAATTGTCTATTCACATGCATGTACTGGTGGCTTTGGGGAGGGAGTCCTGTCGACAGACCAGTGGGACCATAAGCAGTTTGCATATAATGCGAAGATCTAGGCAGATTCGGTGGTTGTTGTGGAGGCAAGTAATTCATGGGATTGTAACCTTGAACATGGGCGTGGGGTTGAGCATTCAAGCCCTAAATAGGATTAGACGTACCAGGATATGGTTGGCCTATACCAGGAGATATAGCGGATGTAGCTATAGGCTATTGCCCCCCAATCGATTGAGGATTATGTTGTATCATATGGTTCCAATACTGGGCCAAGGATGGAGGTATGTTTTGTCCATAGGGTGGGGTCGGTGGGGGTTTTCCTCCAATCGGGGGTTGTGTGCCAATTGGGGGTTGGGTTCCAATTGGGATTTGTGTTCTAATTGGGATTTTCCCTACAAGGGGGGGTTGAGTTAGTCCTCCTTGGTGAAATTTTCCACCAACAGGAATCTAGTAATTTAGTGTGAACGACGAAATGGTGCCACTAGGATTAGGGTCACTGCTAGAGAATGGAAAATGTCCTCTGAAAGGGGGCGGAGGAAGTGTCGGAATGAAACTGGGAGGAGAGTTCCCAGAAGAAGTGGGACCACCAGGAGTTCCAGATGTGGTTTGCGTAGGAACGAGAATAGAGGCATTCAACGCACGGTATCCGGGTGGAAGTGTCAGGGTGACTTTGGGTGAAAGCGGTGTGACAATGGGGGCTTGGCTAGCCGTGGTAATCTCGGTGTGAAGACTCATAGTATTTTTGTAATGGGCCATTTGTAAAGGAAGATTTAGGATGTGGTCGGCTAGCGGAGCTTCTGTACCAGGAAAATAGTAAGCAGTAGTCAATGGTACTGCGTCTGGATCAGACGTTTCGAGTAGCTCAGGTGAGACAGTGATATCAACGCCTGCACCTGCGCCAAAGAGGTCCTGTCTAAAAATGTCGGTAGCCCAAAAAGGATCTTAACCCTCAGGTCCTAGGAAAGGTCTAGTTGGTGATCTAAAAGACTGAACAACTAGTTCTCCGGAAGAAGTCAGTCGTAGAATATGTCTCTCGGAGTCGTGGTAAATTCGAAAGTCTACTCGGGAATTGGAAATTCGGAATCATTCTAGAGAGTCAGTTCTTTCCACTTGTGGAGTGGTGACGTCTTGGAATTCACTCTGTTGAGGAGAGCCCTCCGGTGAGTTGGTAGGAAAGGGTTGAGAACCTTCCAGATTTTTTGGGGGTAAGCCCTACATTCTACGTGAACGATGTGGAGGGTCAATTTTGAACGAATTAAAAAACTAACGAAGAAAATTATATGGTCAACTTGGGTGAACAAACAACATGCGCTAGTAAAACAAATCTAGGAAGCAAAACCAGGCAAACAATACCTTCTAATTCCAAAGTCACTAGTTGGTGATGAAATCCAACGTCGCAACAACGAGATAAGAAGGGGCTGGGCTAGGGTGGAAAAGTTACATTGACGACCTGCTTAGTGGACTTACACCCTGGTGCAAGCTCCCACACATAATCATGGGTATACCCTCCAATGAGCCCGAGTGAGTTTGGCCAATGTCGATTCCAGGTACCGTGAAGACTTGCCCCTTCATAGTCACCTTGTGTAAGACCCTAAGAAGATAGGTCACTAAGGTTACCACCAACAACAATAAAGCCTGGGGGGACAATTGACAGTCCAATCTACACGCAAGGGTAGGGTATCTAGCCCGAAATCAACTTGAGAGGCTTCCACTCATCATTGTGGGTATACCTCCAAGTGACCCCCATAATATGTTCAATCTCTACACTGATATCAACAAAGCAGGGTGAGTAACTCCATCAATATCAATGAGACCTTGGGTTTCACCCTTGTGTGAGAAGGGCTTCCCAGGACAAAATGTTTCAAATGGAATTTGACACTCCTTACCATAAGATTCTATTGTGTGTTTCGTGCTTTGGAGAGTGTATCTCTCTGCCTATTCCAAAGCTCTAGCCTAACTAATATTGGTGCAATAGAGTCCCAGGAAAGAGTTACTACTTGAATTTTAAAATTCGCGCAATATTATTAAAGGTTGTTGTTACTCAAAGGAGACGGAAATGAAACCGATGTTGTGTGAGACTCTGACCCAACAATGCATAGATAGGAATGAAAGATATCAATTCTTGTTCGATGAATCTTATTTACAGGAGGAAAAGAGGAGTTTTCTGGAACAATATTGAACTACGATATACAATCTTCTTTGAAATGCAATATCAACAAGTCACGAACAATGCCAATTCTCTATTTGTTCTATTTCAACAATTGATTTCCAATTTTTTCAAAATAAAAATGCTTTTAAAAAGAAAAATGTTTTTTTACTTTTCAAAAAGAACCACACCACGGTGGTGGAACTAAGGAAAACCAATAACTAATGAAAAGCAACATACAAAACCCAAACCAATCTTTCAACGAAGACAAAAATGACAAGCAGACAAGACTAGTCTTTTCAAATGCGTGAGGGTAATGATTTTCCAAGTAATGGGCAATTGAGAAAGACGATTAATCCCAAATTTTAAACCGATCACCGGCTCCCAACCAAACAAGCACTCAGATTCCAGGATCAGAGATTATATCCTTGCTAAGAAAAGGTCAAAAGATGACAGTTGAGAAAAAATGAACAAGAAGAGTCTTTGATTTTTGAAGACTGATCGTTCACAAAATCAGAAGTCCAGAAACAATCAATCAGTGGCCCAAGAAGTTCTCTTCAAAAAAACATACAAATCTGGGTATCTGAGCATACAAAAACCTTAATGCCAAAATTTTGCAAAATGGGTTCACAGGCAAGCAGTAGTGTACAGTGCGAGAATGGAGCATTCTCGCAAGCTTGCCATAAGCAGAGTGCAAGAGGTTCGCACTGGACTGCACAGTAGGGTGCGAACTTCAGTAGTTCTCGCAGGCAAAAGAAGGCTTCAGTGCGAGAATGATTGAAACTAGGTGAAGTTTGGAAAAAAGACAAATTTTTTTGAAGGGAATTCTGGACCCAGAGAGTCTGTCAGGGTCTCCTGAAGACTCAGAGATTGATAGAAATGAAAAAAGGTAAGGCAAGAGAAAATGGCCAAGGAAAAACACCAAAAACCACTAAAAAAATGAGTTGCATCTCCAGTGGAGTTGCCAATTTTGTTATCGGACTAATCGATAGGTGCAGACACTAACAAATCTCCCTAGATCCACCTGGATCTAGAACAAAACAGGAATGGACACGACTCTTTCCCTAAGTTGCAATCATTGAATCTACTAGTAAGGAGGAACAAGTGACATACCTTTTTATTGCTTCCTTAGGTCTCTGTTGCTCCCGCTTTGCTCCAGTGCTCTCGTGAGGTCAAGTCCAAGACAACACAAACCAACCAAAGTGAAGATAGCAAAATATATTCAATGTCAACTTATGCATATGATCAAGGAATTACACAATAAAGTAAGAATGACTTTATGGGAAAGGGACATGTCATTGTATCATATTAATTGAAAGTAGAAGATACAACCTGATCGCCTTGATATTGCAAGCTTTCTTTCAGTGACCCTTGGTTCCAACACACACACTTTCTTTGTACTTGCATGAAGAAGATCCAATTCCTCTTGATAGACCAACTGGAGTCTCTAAGCTTCTATCTAAGCAGGGTTCTTCACACAATTTCTTCACCAATTCTTCAATTAATCTTGATTAACCTTTTCTATGAGAAACCTTTCAATATATAGTAGAAGGAGAGATGGTTACATGGATGAGGATGATCCCATCAAATCTGAGAAGTCAGTAAAATGACAACCATACGAATGCCAACTCATTTTCTAGAAGATTACCTTCTAGAACCCTCGAGACCTCTTCTCTTTTCCAAGCTTGAAAACAGATTCACACCCTATGTATGGAGCAAACTGTGAGAAGTTCACACCCTAAATGAAGGTGGCCTACGAGAATGAGGTATTCTCGCACCCTAGGCCATATGCAGCTTGTTGGAAGATTGGTTGTTGTCATTGATGTCAACCCTAGTCATGGGTTTTGGACCATAATATTGATGAAGTTATTTGGACATGAAGGAAAATGAAAATGAAGATACAAAACCCATGGATGGATAGTATACATCATTCTCTTTCCAGTGGTATGTGGCACGTCATGTGGATCCTCATGGTTGAGGAGAAATGAATTTTTGAAGA
>ML788658.1:67393-77731 GCA_009831015.1 Picea engelmannii
TTAAACCATCCATCTTTGCCTCCAACTTAGCTTCCATCTCTTGTAGTTCATATTTTGTTACTATCTTCTTTTTTAAATCATTTATGTCCCTACGCATTTCTTCACCTTCATCAAGAGTCCAAGTAGGATTGTCTAAAGGCTTATTTGGTGTAGAAGTTCCCTTTTTGGGTGGTATGTTGGCCAAGTATCGCTTTTTAACCTTGATTTTGAGGTGGTTCTTCAGACAATATTTCTTTTGTTGTATCTCCCAAGTTTCGGCCCTTCTGGGTATGAAAATTTCTTTTATGTAGTTCTCTGATATTTCTTCTTTGCAATGCCACAGGTCTGATCAAAATTGGATGTGCCAAGTGGAATTCACGGTAACTTCCCCACAACTTGCTGATTTTTGGCCTTTCCAAGAGATCTCACTTGTATAGCGTTCCCCACACAAAATAATTGATATAAAATTATGAAACTCATACAAAAAATACTACAGACTATCCACTATCCAATGAAGCTAGTCCCACTCAATTTGGATACTCTAGGAAGAAGTTATGATTGTTTTACCTGGAACACCTTCTTGAGACTAGTCAATAGGACTAGTTAGATACCCTATCTTCCATAGGGTGTATCTACAAAAGATGACCCAGAAGCTGAAATTTTTACCACAGATACCTTATTAATTTATTTGAATATCCTTCAGATTTCAGGGTCTGAAACATTACAGAAAATTATTTATAGCGAAACTTCCGCAATGACTCAGTTCATGATGATTCCATAACCCTATCTTGTACAGGTTGTATCTACAAAAGTATAATTCCTCAAGAGCTGAAATTTTAACCCAACGTACCTTGATCTGTCTACTAAATATTCTCCAAGCCATTCCTTTTGAAACATTGTAGAAAAAAAGTTATAGAAAAAATTCCAAGGTGTCTCAGATGTAGCAGTGAAACCCCAAGACCTTGAGCTCTGATACCATATGTTAAGAACCAAATATCAATATAGCATAGAAAAACCTCAGAAAAAGTACTCAATGCCTTGAAAAAGATATCATTTTAGATAATAAGCCTCTTCGATGGGGCAAGCTCCTTTTACCCCACTTAAATGTTTAAGTACAAGATGATTCCAAATGAAAATGTCTCTTTGGTATATATAGGAGACTAGGAGGTATAATTACAACTAATGGAATAAATCCGACATAAATAAAATAACATTACTAATGTAATATGCCCCAATTAAGGGGTAATGAGCCAATATTAGGCCTTAAAATTATGAGAATTCACACTTAATTCACCACAAGCTCAATGCTTTATTCAGAAATCGGACTAGATAGCACACCTATCATTGATATTGGAATGAAGATTGTCTTTGAATGAATACAATGTTGATCTCAACATTTGTCGATAACCTTTGACACCGCGAGCATTTGACACATGCATGTGTGTTTAACTGCTGACGTTGGATGACGTGTGACTTGAGTTCTATGTTGTCAATGCTTTTTGATGAAAGCTTCCTCCTCTGTCACCTCTTGTTTCCACAGTTCGAAACTTGCACAAGATACCTCTTCCAACAAACCTTAATAATCATTGCAGTCTAAGCCACATTCTTCCAGCACAAGTCTATCTTATCTACTCACGAATGGATTAATCTGGACCTAGACAAGTGAGAAAACAAAAGCAAGAAGAATGGACCATACAATAACAATTGTATGTGCACGATTTTGTCTTCCAATCAAACCTTTCAAGAAAGGATATAGGTGTATAATCACCCAGAATGAAAAGAACATTTTCCCAAACAGAGGACCCCAGGAATCATAGCTATTTTTAATGGCATCATATATCCCCTGTGTTTATTCATCAACTAGGTAAACAAAATGAAATGGAACTTGGAGTGAGGAACCCCGACTTCGGGCCTTCGGGCTTCGGGGGAAAAGAGGAGTGGAAATTTTACTTCCTTCGGTGTTCAAAAGACCTGAAGTGGAACCCGATGTTCAGAACGATGACCAAGACAGAAATTAGTGTGTGGTTAAACTTTGGGTAGGTTGGAAGGACCAGAGTTCTCGACTGGCATTGATTTGTGTTCCTATGCTCCAACCCAACTTACTCAATGCGCTGGAGTTCATCACTTATATTTGTCTTGTGATCCACATAAAAAGGAATGGATTCACCAACTTTTAAAATCATTGCTTGTGAGTTTCCCACATTAGCAACATACAAGCGACCCCCTACTAACACTGCAACTCATTTTCAACAACTATACATTCATTCTACTACCAACTAGACAACCCAAGTTGGCGAATCCCAATCACAAGTGCTCCTAAAGGATGATCCCCTCTAGTTGCATTTTTTAATCTTGCTTCCTGAACCAAACAAGACAAACCTCCTCCTGTTATTCGATTTGGTGCCAACTTATATTCAACCGACCATCATCGTCCCTCTATATTTTATAGTCAGTTGGGCACACAAAAGCTTTGAATGGGCAGTTGGCATATCTTTGGCGATTTTCTAAATATTAACATCTGGCAAATAAACTCAAAGTGAGCTTGACATATGTGCATCCTAGAGCATGGAGCAGACACCCTCGCGTTGTCAATACAAATTTTCTTCTCTTTCCTTGTGGCCATAGTTCTTGGTCATCAGCGCTAGCCTGTGGAATGTTTGTATTCAGTGCTGGATCGATGCTTGGAAAAATGGTTCCATTCAGTGATGTTGATGCTTGATGATGCATTTTTTATTTGCATATGGGAAATATCCCACATTTCTCCAGAGAGTCGATAGTTTGTTGTTAAAATAGATCAATGGATGCAAATCTTGTCAATGCGTAGTGCACCCCTTTTGGGCCCCCTTGTGAGCTCCTCCTCCATGTGACTTGATGTCTAGCGCTTGGGCGCTCGATCTCAACTGAGTTGTGTTGTGTTGTGACTTTGGTTGGATGGCTTGGAGATTGGATGCGAAGGGTAGTTGGCCCAATAATTTTTTATATAAAAATACTTGGTGCATAGGTTTAGCTAAATAAACATTTTTTTTCTCTTTTTACCAAACTTTAAAATAATAAAATATTAATTCAAAATTATATAAAATAATTTTAAAATAATATAATTTACATATAAAGAATTGTAGTTTGGTTTTATAACTTGGCACTTTTAGATCCTTTTCGAAGATCAAGAAATTGCAAACTAAGACAAATAGGAGACTTTGAAAAACTTTTGAGTTTAAAGATTTGGGATTTTGACAAATTGTGACGCAAGGATTTGAGATTTTGACGGAAGCTTGGCGAAAATGGAGAAAGGTTTAGAGGTTTACTGCAGTGGAAATCATATGCCAGACGACACAAGGATTAAAATCTAGCGCAACTGACAACAATTTTGGCAAGTGGACACAAATTTTGGATATTTCAACATTTGTTCTAACATAGGCTCCATCTAGGGATGGTGCTTTCCTGCAAAGCGCCAAGAACAGTAGACCATGTTCCTTCATCCATTGGGCGACCTGAAATCAATCATGTCAAACCGCTAACCCTGTCATTTTACCTGCGCCTGTTTTGAAACCAAAACTGCATATTCTCTGCAACTAAAAAGGTTTTTCACAAGTGCCTCCATTGGACTATGGATTCATCATGCCTAGAAACTAAACCATACTGGATGCCAAACTGAGAAGCGAACTACTGAACTGAAATAAAACGCTGAACTAGAAGGCTGAAATGAAATGTTGATTTGGACAACTTATTTATATACATTGGCCCTACACTAATTAGACGAAATTCCATTGATCAAGTAATATGAAATTTCCAATGGAGCCATGCAAATAGCGGATTTCTTAACATACCTTGCTTGCTTCTAAATGAAGGAATGAAAAGATAATATTTTTTTTGCAGCAAAGAATGAATAGGAAGCTTGTGCTTACTGTTGGATTTTGGTTGCACACAAAAAGCTGCAACATTATGGACCTCTTGAAGAAAATACTCCAACCAAACAACCACTGGATCATGAAAAGATAAAGAATTTTCAAAGTTAACCGATACCTCTTCCTGTTGGCCAAGCTGTATGAAATGCCTTTGCACACTTTCTCCATTGTTGATCTTTTAATTTTCTGGCACAATAATGTCACATTGAGGCTCACTATTTTGTTTCTCCTCAGTTGTTAAATAGGAAGGAGAGATCAAGTGCTCCAGTAGCCCCTCCTTATATCCTTCATCCGCTATCCAAGAATCTTCTTGATAGCTTTCATACACAAGCTGATTGATTTTATGATGATGTTGATTGGTTTCCAACTAAACAAAAGCTTCTTGTTGATCATCATCTTCATGAACACTTTCATCATATTCATCAAATATTGGGAGAAAATTGTTGTAAGTTTCCATGCATGCTGAGAAAGAAATCTTCTCTTCACAGTCTAGATACTCATCATATACAGGCTTTGAGACATTTTCAATTACATTTGCAATACTGCCATCATCAATATTATCATCACCATCACCTTGCAGATATTCCTGAAATGACTTTTGGATAGCATGCAATTTATTACATTTCAAGTCATCTAATTGATTATAAGACTGATAAGGTTCTTCTTTCAAAAATTTCGCAATAGAAATATGACCATGATGTAAACCAACAAATGGTGACTATATGTGGTCTTCAATAAAATGTTGAGCTTCACAAAGATCTAGATCAACAATTCCATCATCATGTTGTTCAATCAAACTGTCTTCAACATTATCAATGTTACCAAAATCATCCTGAAAGTCATTTTCTTGGAAAGAGGAACTAAAGGTAGAAACATGTATAAATGCATTTGAAACTAGCTCTTCATAAGAAAATGAATTTTTATCTTCATTTCTGTAGCAAACATGATCTTGATTTGTTTGAAATCCTTCTGACATTTCCTTTCCATCTTTATGGAGCTTGGCTTGATCTGCTTCTTGAATATGATCACAAGTGATATTATGCCTTGATTCTTCATCAACAAATCCTCTCCCATGATGATCATCTTCATCAACTTGTTGTGCGAATGTTATATTGCAACAAGTTTCTAAAATGAGCTCTGATGGGTATATTCTTTTGCAATATTTATTAAAGGAAACATGGAATTATTTCAAAGATGAGATGCTAGAAGGAGGAAAAGACTTTTACCAATGGCGAGCATCTCCTCCCAGACTAAACATGAACAATTTCATCAAAACATCTTCATGATGAATCTCTAGTTGATCCATAATCTTATGAAACTCAAACAAGTGTTCAACAGGATTGTCATATTTATCCTCTCTAAAATTAGGAAGATAATCTCCCCATTCTTTAATATCAGGAACATCATTTGGAAAGCCAAGAACAATAGAAAAATTCAAAGGAACAAACCTTGCAGTAAAAGAGCTTGACATCTTGGAACTAGTGGAGTTGCCAGTGAATCATGTGGAGTCTTTGAACCAAGGAGTCGTCAGGTGAATGATCACAAGCAGTTGAACGCCTATCCCTTGTTCACCATCAAGGAATAGATCTAAGTTTTGTCGTACCCCAGGGAAGATATATACCTTCAAAACCATCCCCGAAAGCAGCCCCAAAAAATGTTATTGCAAGAGTTGACTCTAGGCTATAATAAAGCCAAGCCTTAACACATTTTGAATAAAATAATAATTGTTGATTGATCATTTTTTGGAGGCTTCCAGATCTAGGTATTAATGAGTCTTTCAATCATTACAAATCGGAAATAAAGAGGCATGAACTCATTTGCTAAATCATTTTTAAAATCATGAGGATGGATAGAAGAATTTGGATGAACAAAATTGAAACAAAAAGGCCAGGTATCTAACAAGGATAAATCCGGTCTTCCCTCTAGTGGAAGAAATAACACAAAACTTCAAATATCTGGACATAGGTCTTGTCTTACTCATAGAAAGGCAAAGGAAAAACCATGAACAAATAAAACTTGTAAATTAGGCAAAACAATTAAGATGTAGGTCTTGTTTTGCTCACAAAAAAACAAAGAAAAAACTGCACTTAAGGGGATGCTCTTAAAATCGCCACAGCAGAGGTGTCACTGAATTGTAGTTATTACAAGTTGAAGAAAAGAATGAGCATAAAAAAGAAGATCAATGAAAACTCAAGAAACAGAAAAAAGGAAAAAGACATGGTTTAACTCAACGAGGTCTCAGAATCTCTTTGGTTCTACTAAATATTATTGAAAATACTGCATTATAATCCCAGGACAAAAGGATCTTGGACTATTTCCCCCCCCCTTTTTTCTGATTACAAAGTCTTTGTTTAAATAACCCAAACAATAAAAATATCTTCCTCATTTATTGGAAAGAGAATTAATTAAAATAAATCTAAAATTGGTTGCCATAGATTTCTCTAGTTGTTGAGGATGCTGGAAGTTGTTGAAATAAAATCTGGAACTGTTGCTAGGTGTCTCAAGCTAATGGAGTGGGAGTCTCGAATTGCTAGATGTGTTGGTCAAAATTGCTTGAAATCTGGAATTTGTTTGACTCTTCAACTGCCTTAAAATATGCACTAGATTACCACCTCAGATCCAATTACCATGTGTACCCTGGAATGAGCCTTATGTCTGCTATTTCAATGGATATAAATCTGGAAACAATCTCTTTCAAACATCTATTCCTCAATTATGCTTGATTTGCTAGAAATAAATCTGATGGAAATCATTAGAAATAAAACTAAAAACAAATTAGTTTTAAAACTCTTCGAGCTTGCTTAAAGGCTGGAGTCAAAATTTTTGGAGTAAAAGACAATTCGATTTGTTACAAGAAATATGGAATTTGTCTTTATCTTATGTTTCCAAGTGCTCTGCTCTTCCATTTGTTCATGAAAACTTTAACTGCTACCTGAAAATGCTCTTCGAATCACTGGAGATAATCTTCGACTTGTTAATCCTTTTCATAAAATCTGGAATGATATGTTCTGCCACCTACCTTTTATTACATTTAATTCCTCAAATATCAATTGAATTCCAAAAATTCACCAAAATAATAGCATCATCCTCCAATTTATTTTCCAAAATTTATAACACATTCTTATATGTGAAGCAAGACCATGGAAGGCCTATATTGAGCTAAATTCAGGAACACCACCAAAGGATTTTAAATCAGAGTGATGAACATTGCTATCCAACCATCCAGTTGAAGTCCTTCCCTCTGCTAATATTAGTCTATGGCTTCTACTCTTGACATTTGCACAGAAAAACATATTTCCAGGTTCTATAGAACATCTCACATGGCAGGCCTGTCAATGCCCTATTCTTCCAAATGCTTCCAGATAATTAGGGTTTATGGTTCCAATAAGATATGGGTCACGAGCATTTTTGAAAGTTCTCATATACATTTGGTGTATAAAGACATCATAAAACCTCGGCATTGTTATAACCCTAAATTTCTCTACACATGCATACCTAGCCTTTGGCCCTCTTACTTACATTTTTTTCCAAGCCATCACTTAATTGCTCTTCTAAAAAACCCATCTTTTGAAGATGTATGTGCCCTGCACCAATATTGCCCGTGTACATATGCTTGTTGCACCACTACAACCCACGTACGTATTCATGCTACACCACTGCATCCTACATATACTTTCAAAAGTTACAAAAAATAAAAAGTTGCAAGGAATTCGTTGAGATTACGGGCTATTGGGTAGTTTCCAAACTAATCCACCGCCTATAGCCCATCAACCAACCAAATAACCATCATTTTTTCATATAAAAGGAGGTGTTGGGGTCTAATTCCAGATCTAGACATAAGAACAATGAAACTCTACCCATTTCACATCCCCTCCTTGCCCCAAGTAATTGCAACCCTTTTGTGAGAATCTCCTCAGCATTCCCCAATTAGCCCTTCTTCCTCCATCAGAACCCATTCACTTCCCAAGAAGAGATTTGAAGGTTGAGAGGAGAAGCCATACAGAGGTGAACTTGGAGCTTGGTGAAGAGGATCCCAGACCAGGTTCGTGGAGCAATAGGCGGATTTTTGGTTGTAAAAGGTATAATCATTGAGTTATTAATAAAAGAAGTACTTTTCCTGTCCCAAATCATGGTGTATTGAATGCTTTTAATGGTTTATGTTTTGACATTCTAACATCTAACCTAATTTGTATATGAATTGCATGCTTGTAGCTTTTTGTTTGTCTGTCTTTGAATGCAGGCCAGCCTTGGGAGGAGGCGTGCAGTCAGTGAAGCTTTCAAGCGTGAGAGGATCATCACCGGACGCGGAGTAGAGGTATAGTTACATGATCCCTCTCATCTTTTCTTTTCTTGTATGAGTCTTGGGTATGTTTGGGGTAGTTAGAGAAGTAGTTGAATTTTAGACGGTTGTTGATCTTCCTACATTGTAAACCATGGTGTAGTCATAGGGGGGGGTTTTCCTGCTAGAAGAACTGGCGACCATACTAGGGAACCCTCTAGGATTTTAGGGGATTATTTGGGTGCTTGATTGGTTTTTCTACCTTCTGAGTTTCTGTTGAGTCTGTTGAGTCTTTTAAGGGATTTTGATCACCTTTTGGTGCCATACCAGTTCTCCCTACCCTGTCAGTCAGTCTGTTTTATTTCTTTTTTGAGGAAGTATGGAGGTGTATACGCCCTACAGTGGTCCATCCCGCGTACATACGTTCTTTGTCTAGTAAACAACCCACGTACATATGCAAGCTGCTGAAACAATAGTAGTGTACCTGGTTCAAGAAACAGTTTTTGAAAAAGAGGCAACCAACCTCTTTCCTGATTGAAGTTTATACTTCTTAGGGTTTCTTGATAGAGTTCAATGTCTCTGTTTTTTATAGTCATAGCTTGGGTTAGATTTCGGTTTGCTTGTTATTTTGAAGTTTCTTGTGTTTACTTCTGAAAGGGTTTTAAGCAAGTCTTGGAATTTTTTGATCTGCATGTTTGGTGTGTTTAGTGACTCCCTGCGATCCACAGATGGTCAAAGGTCTGTTTCAGTCTTGTCTTGCAGTTCTTTTCCCCCCTTTCATTTTCTTTGAAAAAAGAGATAAAAATATTTATTTCAAGTTTTTCCTGTTTGAAGCATTGTTCAAAAAAAAAAAAAAGATTTTTCATTCTTAGTTTGGTAAAGTAGTTGGAGTTAGTTATTTTACTTGATAGGAAAAAGAGTTCATTTTTTAAGTTCTTTACTGATTTCTTAGAACTTAAGTAGCTCGTAGTCGAGCAAAGTTTCTTTTTAGGTCTTCTTTTTAAAGATCTTGAAAAATTTAGTTATGAAAAAATTGGTTACAAAGAGTTAGTTGTAAATCTTTACTTTTGACTAGAAGTAATTTTTCTTTCACAGTTTCATCTTTTTCTCCTCTTTTCGTCTCTCATAAACACCACTAGTTTCACTGGCATATCCTTTGAGTTAAACAAGTCATTTAAAACGAATGCTAAATCTAAAATTAATTAGACTTTTGTGTTTGTAGGGTCAACCAACTAGTTTAGGGTTAGAGCCTTGAATAAGGTTGGAGAGGAAACTGTTGAAGTCTTTTAAACAAACATTGGAGTCAGAGCTAGGGAGTGTTAAAGTCCAGTGACGTGAAAGATATTTGAGACCCCCCTCTAACACAGGGGCTAAACACGAGGTCGCGTGAGGAAAGGCAACGGAGATAACCCCTCCAAAGCCGGACTAAACGTAGTGGGGAATGCATATTAAGGATCGGTCGTGGGAATACTATTGCTCACATTTTCCTACAGAGTTTCGTGGACCTCGAATCCATTCGATATCCTCTGTTGTCTTCCGGACCACTTGCTTTCAATACCCTCGGTAGGTTTCAGACTTGTTATCCTGCTCATTGTGGTCCACCCGACTGTCGACTGTACCCGCCCGGTGACTATTCGTGAGCTAGAAACCTAGTTTCCTTTAGTCGAGGGACTTACACAAGTGAGTACGGGGGTATACCGTGGTACCTAGGACAGATGTCGGGTCACACTTTGTAGAGTATACCTGGAGGGTTCTTCTGTGTTTGAGTTGCACTTGCACTGATAAGTTGCTCTAGTATTAGCTGGCGTAACTATTCCTCTACTGTCATGATGCCATTCCAAAATCCAATGTTCAAGGAAAATGGAAGAAATTTCAATGAAATTTCAATATTCGATGAAAATGGAAGAAATTTCAATGCAATTGTGTGGCTTTTCTAGCACAAGAAATTTAATAAAAGGATTGAAGCCAATCAATGTGGTTTGCACTGTACGAGGTTTGATACGAGTTTTGATACTTCCACTGCCTTGTTAGGGATGTGGTGTGATGTATGATGATGATATATTAATATATGATGAGGATATGGAGGGGGAAGAGGGAGGGGAAAAGTAGGGGAAAAGGAGGGGAGAGGAAAAGTATGGGAAAAGGAGATGGAAAAGTATGGGAAAAGGGAGGGGGGAG
>ML788658.1:78050-98162 GCA_009831015.1 Picea engelmannii
ATACTTTTCCATCTCCTTTTTCCCATACTTTTCCTCTCCCCTCCTTTTCCCCTACTTTTCCCCTCCCTCTTCCCCCTCCATATCCTCATCGTATATTAATATATCATCATCAAACATCACACCACATCCCTAACGAAGGTAGAGGAAGTATCAAAACTCGTATCAAACCTCGTACTGTGCAAACCACATTGATTGGCTTCAATCCTTTTATTAAATTTCTCATGTTGGAAAAGCCACACAATTGCATTGAAATTTCTTCCATTTTCATCGAATATTGAAATTTCATCCATTTTCCTCGAACACTGGAATTTGGAATGGCATCATGATAGTAGACATCTGTAGGCGACTATTGAGATATTCTCTCAACCTAAATCTCCAAGATTAGAATTAGTTGGATCTCACTCCAACTATATATACATGTAATGTATCTATATGAGTGAGTAATAGAATATATCATTTTGTGTGATAATCATGTGCACTCCAATTTATGTTTGAGCGATAGCGGTGGAAAGCGCTTTCTTCACCATTGTGAAAAGTTGTGGTGGATCATGTTATTTCATGAACAAAGCACGAGGTATAATTCATAGGGTGTGAAGGTATGAAATCGGATGTATTTTTGTCATTATGCACATGAGGTATGAAAATCACCTTTTGTAAATTAAAAGGGAGATAAGGCTTGGTTAATAAACTATTTGTTTAAAGAAGTAGAAGTTTCTTTTTTGGAATAAAAGTTTTAAAGGCATATAATTCATAGAGAATCGTTCTTTAAATGAGTGGGGAATGTTATAATAGTTTAATAGATAATAAAAAAATTAGTAAAAGATTTTAAGGTAAATATTTTGATTATTTACATTGACTTAAATCTTTTAATATATTTTTCAAATATAATATTGTTCTTCCATATTATTTTTAAAAAGTTTAGTTTATAAATTATGGTTTTGGGGTCGTTTGTGTAAATGGAAAAAGTGTAGAGTTTAAAGTTTGAGGATTCAATCACAAGAATAGCTTTGAGCTATGGAAATTCAAGATGTCGGATTTGAACTATGGAAGCTTAAGATGCGGGCATGTAAATGAAATTTTTTATTGGTTGCATGTAAATGGACATATGTCAAGACCTAGATGGGCATGCATACCCCTAGTTTAATGGGTCACCTATGAAAATTCTAGACATAGATTTAGGTAGATTGAATATGTGGGGGTACATGTATGTTGGGTTAACCTTGACTCGTTGAAAGAGTTAATGAGTTAAATCTATTTTTTAGGTCAAAGCATGTGGTTTTTCGGGTCCATGTTTTTTGGGTAGCCCATGGTATTGTGTCCATGGATTGCATGTAATGAAGCCTATAAAAGGCTTGGTGAACTCCATTGTAAATGGGCTTGGTGCATGTAATGAAGCCTATAAAAGGCTTGGTGAACTGCATTGTAAATGGGCTTGGAGGTAAGCAGTGAAGGCTTGCTTGGTCGGCTTGACTAAATTGGGTCAAGGGAATGTTTATGTTAAGGTGGAGCATTGAGACTCCAATGTAAAGTCCCTAGAGGTGAGTGGAAAAGGTTTACTTGGGTCGGCTTGGCCGGATTTGGTAAGGGTTTTTCGAATGCAATATTTGAGGTGGAGAAATGTGTCCAAGTTAGAAAGGTGGGTCTGTAGAAAGGCTGGCGTGTTTAGATATTTGCAGTGAAATGAACATTGGAAAGTCAATCAAGTGTTTGAGAATATAAGATAAAGGCGCATTCATATCCATGGAACTTGGAAATTATTGCAAGGAAGTTGGTATTGAAAGGGCATGTTCAGTAATGCCAAGTTGCAACAATAGTTGTGGGTAGAAGCAATTGTGCTATTTGGTAACTCAATCACCATTGGTTGCAAAAGACTGGAAGATTCGAGAAGAGGTCTGAAAAGGTCATCTAGGGATTACTCAAATGTGAAATTATTTGGTTGTGATGCTTATGTTTTTATCAGCCTCATAAGTAGGACCCAAATCAAACAGGTAAGTCTTTGATATGGTGATGATGTTAAGAGACGAAAATTGTGGGATCCTACTACCCACATAATCATCATGAACATAGATGTACTGTTTGATGAATCTCCTTTTATAAAATCAAACATAGTAAAATATGAAAGTTTCAAAGCATCACTGGTAGCAAAAGGGTATTTGGAAGGTATCGACTTCCATGAAAGTTTCTCACTAGTTGTTAAAAGCTTGTTTCTATTCATGTTTTGTTAGCACTAGTTGTGTTACTTGATCTTGAGTTAGTACAACGAGATGTTAAACTATTTTACATGGAGTTTTTGGATAAGGAGATATATATGGAACAACCAGAAAGGTTTGTTCAAGATCGCAACAGAATTTTTGTTTGCAAACCCAAGTTCATCATTGTATGGCTTGAAGCATCCCAGGAAAATGGTACAAGATGTTTGATTCCTTCATGCTGAGCCAAATTTTACAACAAGTGAGTATAATCGTTGTGTTTATGGTATATTTGTTATCTTCTTGTTAAATTTTATGCTTGTTGCAAGCACACACATGTTTGAGATTAACAGGTTGGCTCAGTTTCTTAGGACGTTTGATATGAAGGATCTAAGAGAAGCAAAACAAATATTGGGCATGGAAATACACAGATCTTGTTATAATGTCTCGTATGAAGGAAAGGATCTATTCGGTAAGTTTGGAAAAGTACACGATAAGGTGTTCTGTGGTGGTCAAAGTATTTTTCATTTGACTAACATTCCGATGAATCAAAATGGGACAATGCATCGTTTTATAAGACATGTTACTAATGGAGGGAGAATGGTCCACATTGGAGCAAATCGTGTAGACATGTTCACGTAATAGTACTGTTAGAGAAGTAACGGCACTGTAATGGTGTTTGGATTCTCTTGGCTTGCAAGAAAGGTGATGAATAAATTTTGGCATGATATATCAGATAAATTGTTGTCAATGTGGGTATTGTTGAAACGTGCCAACTAATTTCCTACGTGGATTGGATTTCTTAACTCCCAATATTTTGTAGTTAGTTGAACCAAATCAACTAAAAATAGAATATGCATGAATGCACACTAAAGTGATAAGTTAGTGTAACTCTTTGATCAGTTTGTGATCAATTTGTGTAATTGTGTGATAAATGTTATATATTTATGCATACCCATAGAGGCAAAAGAAGGCAATGTGAGTAATGAGTGAGAGGATGGTTGTAAGATTGTGTTTCGCTGTTGTGATTCTCCCTTGACCAATAAGAATAACGATTATCATTTCCTCGTGGATGTTTCCCTTGTGAAGGGTTTTACCAACTAAATATTGTGTTCAATTGATGTGATTGTTGTTATGTTTTTCTTTATCATTAATCTTGTTGAGTTTAGGCTTTCGCTGCCCAACAAGATATTGCTTCTTGGCCAATGCCATACTAAAATCATACTTAGTTGGGATGAAGGGCATATTATCCTAATCATTCTACGACTCCATGGACGTGAGGAGTGTGGGATAGCATCGAATCCACGTCTATTCTGGAAAATAATGGTGATCCCAACACAAAATCTTGGGTGGCCTTTTGGCAAATCCTGGGGGCCAAGAAGCTCAAATACCATGTCTACTAGGTCGTCTATGTCACCTACCAGACTCCCAGCATCGAATATTCTAGGCCAAGCTTTCAAATATAATGATTTAACTTGAATCTGTTATGGGATGGTTGAATAAACTTGGACGATTTTACGGCTCCAACCGACTGCATATAGTTTTTAGATGGAGCCTAGGCCCTAAATTGGTGGCATAAGAACCATTTCTCGTTGTATCATTGGGGTTTCTCTCACGAAATACTGAATCAGATGACACCAATTGCATTACCAATAAGTGAAAAACCTATTGGGAATCGGGCAAGGGGACAAGAAGATGAATGATCAATTTCCTTACAGAGTTGTTTGGGTCGCGTTATACATTTGAAGTAAATTCATGGAGATTTACCATGGGTTCTTCTATCAAATTGATACCTTGTCGTATTTGACATCTAAGTAGAAATGTGACATTGGAGTGTTTTCGACTTTCAAGACATTTTGCTTCAAAGTTTTTATCATGACCGGAGATCGAAAGATTGAGTTTTAAATTTCCATACATGTTTTTATTCCAAAACCGAATTATTAGAATGGTTAAAAGACAAAAAGGACCATACCCAAAATTTGATTTTATCGGAAGATCTCAATTTAAAATGCTAATCCATATGTAAACATCATTAGAAGTGTGTATTTCACACCTAATTTAGAGAGCAATTTAAAATGTTAAAATGCTAATTCATATGTAAACATCATTGAAAGTGTGTATTTCACACCTAATTTAGAGAGTATATAAAATATAGTTATAGTTAAACATTATTGAAATTAGACATTTCAAAAAATTCTTGCATAGTTTATTTCTAGAATTACAAACAACATAGTTATATCACCTCAAAAATAAAAATGTTTTTCACAAAGATCTTAAAGATCAACTAAAATGATAATGGATATTCAAAGAGATCCATGGTTGGAGTGATAATGGATGGAAGATGTTGTTGAAACCCTTATTTGAAGTGGATTGTGGTGTGGAGTGATAATGGATGGAAGATGTTGTTGGAACCCTTATTTGAAGTGGATTGTGGTGCATCTAGTCTTGCTGGTAAAGTTCTATCCGTATACTTTTTTGAGATTGAAGTTTATCATTCATGAGAGGGATTATAGGATCCATACGATCGGAAAATACTAATTCGGAGAGGTGTGTCTTTAATAATGAGTGGAGTTGTGAATAATCTTATCGTCACCTCAAGTTCATTTACTCACACTTTGAAACGAGTAGTATCAGTTCGGAGAGGTGTGTGTTTTTAGTAAAAATTGAGAAGGTAATAATGGATGGAGATGTGGATCATCTTGTCCCATCCTCAAGTTTTTTAACTCACTTTGAAACGAAAAGTGTTATTCCGGAGAGGTATGCTATTTTTTTTTGTTAAAATTGAAATGGTAATAGTCGTTGGAGATGTGGATCATCTCCATTCTTGAGTTTATTTACTCACTTTGAAACGACAAATCTTAGTGCGGAGAGGTATGATTTTTAAGTTAAAATTGAAATGGTAATAATGGGTAGATATGTGGATGATCTTGTCCCATTGTCAAGTTTATTTACTCATTTTGAAATTGGATTGGTTGAATTGAAAAACAAGTGAATGAAGGTTAAGTTGTGGTTCTTATTGAAGAATTAGAATTAGATAGATTATTACAATATTATTAATAACTATTAATAAAAAAATTCAAAGTAATAATGTTGAAGAATAGAATTTGAGTTGGGTACCATTTGGGGTTGGGGAGCTTCGCTTCTTTATGTGGCTAGGGTTTCCTCTAGCTACAACTATCACCTTGAATCCAAAGCTATTGAAGTTGGGCATTTTGTTGGTCGATCTACCAGTCACCGAAGCCGAAACAGAGGTTGCCCTCTGTTGTTGCAAAGGTGTCTTTTCGTGCCTTTTGTTTGGAGCCCTAAGGTTGGGCATTCCATCAACATGGGAATCGCCACCGAATCTGATGTATTTGAAGGAGTTTTTGTGGACATGGTTAAAGTCTCTCGTAGAGTTGGAGAGAAATGTTGCATGAAGAGTTGTTTTGTGAAAAGATTCTGAATCTAGGGTTTATTCTGGCGAAATCGAACGCCATTAATTTGAAGGATAAAAGTTCAATAGGAAAATTCACTCGCCTTTGGCCTAGCCCTAAAACTATTCAAGAATGGGTCTCTAAGAATTGGGTTGTCCATTTCCATATTTGAAGTCGCCAACCTTGAGAAAACTGATATGCCAGAGTTGAGATGATGGTTGCGTAGACGTTCTTGGCCGAAATGACTCCAGATGAGTCACCTCCTGTCCATATTAATGTGTCTTCGGACTGTTCATTGAGTGATACCCCGGCTAAGTTTAAAGAGGAGATATAATTATTCCATTCAGCCTCATGGAAACCTGATAAACCGAGATCTGCATTGGACTTCCGGGTATCCGCCAATGTGATCGGGTCTCTACCCGTTTTTGCTTCAGCCAAAACCACAACAGAATTTTGATTTAAAAGAGTGATGGTTTCAGGATGAAGGAAGGTGTGTTCACCCAGGCTTAAAATCTAGTCTCTGCCAACTAGGATATGGTCTCCTGCACCCGGCCGCCAACCGATCCAGTGAAGGATGATGGGGACAGTTCGAATGAGGCTGGACCAGAATCTTGAGACCTCCTTTGTGTTGAAAGTTTGTCTTCTAAGCCAGAACGAAAGAGAGGAATTTTGAAGGTATTTACCCACTAGAATCCGATGCCAGAGACTGTCCTGAGTGAGAACTCTCTATAGAGAGTTTGAAATTAAGGCTGTATTAAAGTGGAACAAGTTTCTAAAACCCCACCCTCCTCTTTTTTTTCGATCTAGAGAGTAATTCCCAGCTGCATAGATGGTAGTGATGTGTCTTTGAATGATCGTTCCAGAGGAAATTGAACATCGTTCTTCTAATCTTTGATAAAACAGACTTTGGGATCAATTTCAAAGTCATCCAATAAACTGTCAGGTTTTCTAGCACTTCTTTGATCAGAACATATCTTCCCCCCAACAATAACGGCCCATGAGACCAATTTCCAATTTTATTTGTAATCTTTGAAACAAGCCAATCCCAGTCAAAGGCTCTTTGAGGACCTGTCTTGAGACGGTAGCCCAAATACTTAAAACCACAAGAAAGTGCACATAAGCTAAAAGGGAGAAGTGATTTAAAAGGAAACAATTCTACCTTAGAGAGTCCATCAAAATAAATGAAGGTTTTTGTTGGATTGACTAAAAGACTGGCCGCAGCATAGAAAATATTGATAAGACTGAGGATTTCCTTCCAATCGGAGAAACTTTCTTTTGACATAATTACAACGTCGTCTACAAATAAGATACGAAGAACTTTAATCAAACTTGAGACTTTTATGCCCGAAATGGTACCCGCCTCCAGATGGTTTTTCAGCGCCAAGCTGAGGCCTTCCATGACTAAAATGAAAAGTAAGGGGGAGAGAGGGCATCCTTGCCTGATTCCCCTACCACTCTTGAAAAAATATGTGGCTTCCCCATTAATTAAAACAGAAAAGGAGGCCGACGAGACACGAGACATAATCCAGTTAGTCATTGGAAAACCCACTCCAATTTTCAGCATAATCAGTCTCAAATGGTCCCAGTCAATAGTGTCAAAAGCTTTCCTTAAATCCAGTTTGAGGATGAAGGATTTTTTTCTTTCCTTTTTAATACTGTGAATAGTTTCATGGGTCGTTCCTAAAGCATATTGAATGCACCTGTTCTGAAGAAAGCCCATTTTCTCAAAGGAGATAGAACTAGAAAGAAAAGGTTTTAGTCTATTGGCTATTAATTTAGTGATTACATTGTAGCAAAGATTGCAAAGAGAAATCGGGTGGAATTCATCAAAGGAAGATGGATTATTTGCCTTTGGAATTAAAGATGGGAAAGTTGCATTTAGACCACTTGCTACAGCTCCTCGCCTTCTAGTCTCCTCCACCATTGCCAGGAGATCTTCCCCAACTAGATCGAAGAAAAAAATAAAGAACTCCGAGGTCCAGACGTTTGGGCCCGGACTTTTTTCTTTTTTAAAGTGAATCAAAACATCTTTTAATTTAGCCAAGGTGATCGAGGCGAATAAGGAGGCCGCTTCCTCAGGATTCACCATTTGAGGATAAGAGTCGATAAGAGCCAGTTGAGTATCAGTGATAGTTTTAAAGGGAGCTCTGTAATAACCTTTGAAAAAATTTACCGCTTCAGACTTTATATTATCCTACCCAGAGATTTGATCACCACTTTCATTTTTAATTTCCCAAATGAATTTCTTGACTCTGTTTTCACTAGAAACCTTGTGGAAAAAATAAGTGTTTTTGTCTCCGTTGACCAACCAGAGTGCTCTGCTCCTTAGATGCCAAAGCTCCTCATCTTTTTTTAATAATTGATTTATGTCCTATTCAAAGAGCCGAAGGGAAGCTAACAGCGCCAAGTTTGAATGATCCGCGTCTAGTTGGGTTAAAGTTTCAATAATCTCATAATCCAGTAAGACGATACTAGCTTGGTTTCTGGACTGATGCTCCTTGTACCACAGTTTAGTGTGTTTTTTTAGTTCTTTTAGTTTTAGAATAAGTTTGAGTTGTCGATTTCCTTCTAAGAAGAAAGAAGGATCATTCCAAACCTTTTTAACGAGAGTCACAAAATCTTTTTCCTGCAGCCAAACATGATTAAATTTGAAAGGAAACTGTTTATAAACCGGTGAAACTTCCAGCTAAAGAAAAATCGGTGCACGTTCAGAGATATAGGGAAACTATACCCAGGATCTGTAGAGTCCAATCTCAGAAAGAAGATCTATGGCCACCAAGAATCTATCTAATCTACAAGCTATAGCTTCCTACCCAATACGACCATCCTCCAAGTCGGGACCTCTTTGTCTGGTTTGATATCTATCAAGTTATATTTTTTGAAGAGTTGTTTGGAAAGTTCCCCAAGAGAGCCAATGCCTGGAGTCCCACCACAAGCTTCTTCGTGGGAGAGAATGATATTTAGATCACCTCCTATAATCAGATTCTTAGTAGAGAGGATGCCACTCTTATCCAGAGAATTCCATAAGAGTAATCTGTCTTTGCAAGGGCAATACAAATTTAGAAGAGCAAAAAATTGATTAGTTCTATGACTAAAACCAATAAGTAAAATACCTCTTGCGGTGAGAGATGGAGTCAAAGAAAAAAGACTTGGATCCCGGGAAAATAACAACCCTCCTGAATTTCCCACCGAGCTGACAAAGATAGAATTCCAGTTTGGATGAAGAAGATGGATGATGTCCCTTGCTTTTTGTTCATTGACCAAAGTTTCTTGAAATAAAATGATGTTTGGGTGCTTGGTATCCAGAAGTCTTCGGACTGAGGCTATTTTGAGGGCACCTCTGACCCCTCTTATATTTAGGGAGAGAACTAACATCATCTAGACCTCACCAGGGCTTTCATCGCTCTAAGTGGCCCACTTTCTGTGGAAGGAGAATATGAAACTTGATTCTGTAGAGGCTTTTGTGGTAAAAAATTTCTGCCACTTCGAGTTTTTAGTGGGGACAGTTCTATCCCTAAACCCCTTGACTAGGCAAAAGACTGTACCTCCTCCTTATTCACCAAAGGGTTTGAAGAAGAAGCTTCAAGTGGAGCAGGCATCATAATAGCTTCTTTGCCTCGATAAGTTGGTAGAGGAACAGAAGCTGGGAAGTTAGCATCTCCTTGACTAGCAGTAACCAAAGAATCAAGGGTCGAGAGGAGGGTAGAGTCATCCTGGTCACGCTCTCTATATCTCGGTTCCTCACTCTGATACGATGAAGGAAGATTTACTGAGCTCGATGAAGTTGGTAAACGAGGAAGTGAGGCTTGAGGTGCAGAGGGTAGAGGGAAAGAGGTATAAACAGGGTGTTCGCGAGGAAAAGAAGGCGAAGCAGGGGGTAGAGAGGTTCTCGTGAGGGTGAAAGTAGGAGACAATGATACAGGGGAAAGTGAGGGGTTCGTGAGGGAGACTGTAGGGTCATGTATGCTTGTAGAAGGATTCACAACTACTTTCGCCGCAACCTTAGCAAAATTCAAAGAAGACTGTAACCAACTGGAATTTTTTAAGGCTTCTAGTTCCCAATGGGAAAGAGAAAGAAAAAGAGAGGGGCAAAGAAGCTTTAGCTTTCTAGAGAAAGAGGATGCCTCTTATGAAGGGGTCTCACAAGAGAGAAAGGGGGCCTCTCCAAAGGAATTTACTTCAGGCAAATAATCTGGTGGATCCTCGCGAAGGATAGAATCCTCAGATTTATCTTCAGTTTCCAAACCCAAGCAGTCTCTACGTAAATGACCAATGCATCTACATCGACTACATCTGAACGGAATGCATTGATAGTCTAACGTTTGCTTTAAGTGACAACCCCTCCAGCTGATATCCAATAACTCTGGTAGTCCATTGTGTAAGTTCATTTCCACCATTAACCAACATACTTTCCTATAAGAGTTCACTAGGAAGGAGTCTTCTAGCTTGATGAATTGACCTAAAGAATTACCAATAGCTTTCAATGCTCCTTCATTCCATAACTGAAGCGGAAGTCCAGGAAGTAAAACCCACGGGCGCCTTTGAAGGAAGTACTCAGTCTGAGGATCAAAAGCTAACCTCCAACGTTTTAACATTAAATTGTTGCCTCCTAGAACCCAAAAATTGTTTAGTAGTAGTGTAGCATCCTCCGGGGTTCTGCAAATGAAGCCCATCCAACCTTTTGTGAGATGTAGGATCTTGGGGACATACCCTAAGAGAGGTTTCCAGTTGTTCAACATCCAATCCTCTACGAGACATGAGGCCAGGTAGGCGTAAGACAACCTCCCTACCAGCCCACAGATAGTTGTCTTCACAGTCTCTTCAAGTCCAATATCATCTCCCAATACCATTTTTCAAAGTTTTTTGTTTGGCTTCCAGGCCTTCTTTCCGACCCCTGGCTGAAAAGGAACAGGGCGAACTAAGCTGCAACTTGTTGAAAAAAAGAAACCACCTGGCGCTCTTGCAAGGTTGACCGGTTCTTCAGGTCGAAAAGGTGGAAGAAGGGAGTTATTTTTAAAGGTTGGGTTGCTTTCAAAGGAAGGGTCAGTTTGGAAAGGTGGAAAGGAGGGACGAGCGAGGGAGATATTCAAAGGAGAAGAGCGAGTAGAGGGATCGGGTCGAGTGTGAGTGGTTGGGAGAAGGAGGGGACTCGAGGAAGCTTCTAAAGAGTCCAAATCCATGAAGAAACCTCTTCTGTGTCATTCTGCCTCATCCTCGGAATTCATTAAACTATTGATATTAGTTTTCAAGTCAGAGGAAGGTGGTGTAATCATTAGGAGATCGTAAGGAGGTAGAAAGAGGAGGAGAGGTGAAACAGTAGGCCTAAACTAGAGGCTCGGGGATACCGCCGAAAACAGAAGAAGGTAAGGGAAGTACCCGAGAAAGACAAAGGAAAAACTGACAAAGGGAGGGATCCAAAGCTGAAAGAAATTGGGACCAAGACAAGAAGTTGATCTCTGTCAAAGCTTAGCCAAGAGAGACAAAGTTTAAACTGACAAACAGGAGGAAACAATGCTGAAGGGTAGCTGGGCCCAGAGAGGAAGGAAAGTAATGTCAAATCTTGGCTAAAGCACAATAGGCTGAAGAGAACTAGGCACATCGAGCTTAAAATAAATAACCTAGAACCCATGAACTGACAAGCATCATATTATATGGCTCGAAACACTAAAAAGCTCAGGTATAGTGTGAGAACCCGCCAAAAAACTTGCCTAAAGACTGGAAGCCAGTCATCCTGCGTACTAAACATAGTGATGCCTATCACAGTAAATTGTTTTCTAATCATTCCATGCCTACTCCTTCTCTCCATATCTCCTTAAACAATACTTCCATTATTATATTTGGCAGATATATGCTACCTAATAACCTTGTTTGAAGTAATCTTATTTGAAATGATCCTGATTAAATTTATTTATTTTTAAATTCCCCACACTTCCTGTGTTTAATACTCTGAGTAGCTGTAACGTGTCTCGTATGACTTTGTCAAGTGACTTTGAGATCCGCGGTACGTACTTCGATGCCAGCTAGACAAAGTATCCTCTTTATGCCTTCAACCATTAAATTAATTTTTGTGTGTGATATTTTTCACCGAAGATGATAAATTAAGCATTGTCATCTATATTTCATTAAATATAATACAAACACTCAATTTAATATATCCGTCCTTCATTAAATAGTACATTTTACTTCATTAAATAGTACATTAAATAGTACAGTGTAGTTTAGGAAAGCAGTCGTTTAAATGTTTTATTTTTTGGTTGTTTTTTTTGTAATTTTTTTAGTTTAAGTTTGTATAATCCAAGTGTCCTAGGAATGATTGGATCTGCAGATTTGAGTGGTTAAGTTTGTATAATCCAAGTGTCCTAGGAGTTTTTCAGCAAGTCGAATCCATTTATACATTCAGAAATATAATTTAAACAACAAAAAATAGAGATTTTGTCCAAATTTACATCGTTGGATTCCAGCCAATAAAACTCAAAAGCTAAAACTTTTAGCCAAAACCTTTTAGGAAATTACTTTTTTCTAAATAGTACATTGTATCCTCTTAAAATCTGATAAACCAATTAAATTTTAGTGGAGGTTAATCATCATCATCAATAAAAAAAAATCAAATTTATTTTAAATTTTTATTTTCTATATTATTTATAATTAATGTATTAAATATAATAATAAATATTTTTTCTTCGTTATTTATTATAATTTTATAATAATAATAATCTATTTTTAAATTTACAATTTGAAATTTGATTTTATGATAGGAAATTATAAAAACCTAAAATATTTTGATTATAGGAAAAAATATATTATAAGAGAATTTAGATGCTATGAAGTATTATATTATTAAATTTTAGGAAGAATAATATGATTGATAAATGATGGATATAATTTTAGATAAATTGTATATTTATTTAAATGTTTTTTAAAAATAATTTATAAATATTAAGAAAATAGGTAAAAAATATGTAATAATAGTTTTCTATGTAATAATTAAAGTTGGACATTTTGTATTTTAAAATTTGTAATGTTTATGAAAAAAATAATTTCTTGAAACAAATTTAATAATCAAATTTAATAATCAAGATGTTGGACATTTTGTATTTTAAAATTTGTAATGTTTATGAAAAAATAATTTCTTGAAACAAATTTAATAATCAAGATGAAAAGAATAGCTAATTAGTATAGTGAAACATAAAACAAGTATCGACACCTATTTCCTATAATTATTAATAAAAACAATTAAATTCATTTTAAATTTGTTTTTTATATATTTTGGGTAAGTAATTTTCTATATTATTTAGAATTAACTAATTAAATATAATAATAAACATTCAATCTTATTTTTTATTATAATTTTATAATAATAATAATTTATCTTTAAAATTACAACTCAGAATTTAGAATTTGATTTTAAGATAGGAAATTATAAGCACTTACAATACTATGATGTAAAATTAGATTAGATTATAGGAAAAAAATCATCAGAGAGTTTAGATGCTATAAAGTATCATATAATTAAATTTTACGAAAGATCATAAATAAATGATATAATTTTAGATGAATTGCATAGTTATTTAAGTGTTTTTTAAAAATTATTTATATATGTTCAGAAAATAGGTGCAAAAATGTGTAATGATAGTTTTCCACATAGTAATTAAAGTTGGACATTTTGTATTTTGAAAGTTTGTAATGCTTGTGAAAAAATAATTTCCTGAATTTGTCTCATGCATCAGCTTACAATTTGAATATGTCATTTATAATTGTTGAAAACTTTAATCTGAGTTCGTTATCTTACTCTAATAGTCATACGGTTAAAGAACAATTGTGTTATGTGTACTATATATACATTATTGATGTACATATTAATTGAATTGACTTCGTGCATTTTTCGTCTGTCTTATTTTCCTTCTTAATCTTATTAGTTATTTGCTTTCTTGGTTATATTTTTAACAATGATATCAGAGCATTATAGTTTTTAGTGCCTAATAATACCATGGTAGTTTTTACATGGTAGATGATCAAAAAGCAGGTGATGAAAGTGGAGAGACTAAAGTCCCAACGATCTACATCATCGCCTCGATGAGAGATGAAGCGCTCAAGCTACAGTTATTTATTTCACCATAGGATGAAAATGAGAGATGAGATAAACAATGTGCATTTGTATTTGTGTGTTTAATATTTGCTGGAGACATTTAAGTGATGAATCAGTTTAATTAAATGATTGTTCTAGTTTGGAAAAATCTATACAAACCACACAGATAGATAATAGAAAATTTTAGTATGTTGTGAAATCGTTGAGTAGTAGGAGATTATGCGGAGGACACTATTTGTAAAAGTGCAAAGAAAGGTTTGACACCATCGCAAATCGGTGTTCTTCTTCGTGACAGTCATGGTATTCCCCAAGTTGGGACACAACAAATTTTTGCAAATTTTGAAGGGTCATGGGATTTCACCTCAAATTCCCGAGGATTTATGCCATCTTATCAAGAAGACAGTTGCAGTTAGGAAGCATCTCGAGAAGAACCGTAAGGAAAAAGATTCAAAGTTTAGGGTAATATTGATAGAAATTAGAGTCCACTGCCTAGCATAATACTACAAGCGAACCAAGAAACTTCCTCCCAAGACAATGCATCCATCAACCTGGCAAGTGGGATGCACGTCTGAGTCATGCACTCTACCTATTGGTTTTGGATGAATGTATTTCCCACAGAAATGGCATATCGAGTCGAGAGGAGATCATAAATTTGAATATGAATGGTGATTTATTTGTCAATTGGATGGTGATCTTAAATCTTATTTGAAAAGTAATTTGTTTTGTCAATATGATGTTGATGTTCTGGTAGATTGGTTGGAGTTTATGACAACTAGCACCAGGTAGAGATTATAAAAGGTAAAAGGAAAGAACGAGATAAATGGTGAAGAAGGAAAAGTGAGTTAATTTCTCATGAATTATTAGGTGAACATCACATGCATTGATGCATCAGTGATACAAATCACAAAATAACAAGATCCACCGCAAGAAACCATTATTCTCTAGGACCAAGAGGCCATGAACAATGTTCCCTCGCAAGCGCACCATGTTGAAGGTTATAGTTCTTTTGAATAAATCTGCACGAGAATTTATTGTTGTTTGAAACTTAAACTTGCAAAAGGAAGTGCCCTTGACTTGGTAAAGCAAGAACTTAATGTCTCTATGTTTTATATTTTTCAGGATTTTAGAATTGTTTTTGAAAGTTATATGTAAAGTCTTTAAAAGCTAACCCTATAGTCTTTAGGGTTAAGCCTTTTATTTTATGGGCTTGGATTTACAATGCTCAAGGATTTGGTGTTAAAACTAAGTTGATCACCCATTTAAAGAGTTTTTCCATGTTAAAGTGATTAAGCTTGCATCAAGTGATTTGTAATTGGTGGCGAAGGATCACCATTGTGAAAAGGGGAAGAATGAGTTGATATTTGACTGCTTCTGTATCGACACACTATGAGGTGAAGCGATTTCATTCAAGAAATTTCAAACTAATTAATGAAAGCAAGGAGGAAAGTCACAAGTGGAGCCTTCATCTACAGATATTTACATACATACCATCAAAAATTTTAAAGAATAATTGAACTCCTGCATTCTGGACTTGTGTATGTTCAGAATTTTATGTCTTGCAATTTGTGATACTTATTGTTGTTCCTTTTGTAAGTATAAAATACTATTAAATTGAATTATGATTGTAATTGGGTGCATATGTTGTTGAATCCAACACCCTTCTATTGAGTTTAAATTTTCTATTGTCGAGTTGGATTATTGTAAAAGGGTGGAATTGCAAGAAGCCCTCTTTCCATTGATAAAGTTGGACATATGAAAGAATGTTCAGAATTTTATGTCTTGCAATTTGTGATACTTATTGTTGTTCCTTTTGTAAGTATAAAATACTATTAAATTGAATTATGATTGTAATTGGGTGCATATTTTGTTGAATCCAACACCCTTCTGTTGAGTTTAAATTTTCTATTGTCGAGTTGGATTATTGTAAAAGGGTGGAATTGCAAGAAGCCATCTTTCCATTGATAAAGTTGGACATATGAAAGATCAGTGTTTAGATCTTCATTCGTGTATGCATTGTGGAAAGCATACACATTATGGTTAAGGGAATTCAAACCACTTGTCCTTGACAGGGGGAATAACATCTAAAGTTTTCAGTCAGGTTCCAAGTTTGTTTTAGAGCCTGTGAATAGATGAACAAATGGGAAACAAGTATGCATCCATGTTCTTGAACATACAATCAAATTATTGGTTTGTTGTTGATATGGTTTGTGGTAATCCTGAAACCATCTCTTCATAGTTTTTGAGCTCCTGATAGTTTGTGGTTAGCTTGAAACCACCAATTAAGCAGAAGACATGAAGTTGTGCCTGTTATATTTTCAGAGAGCATCATCAACATTTATAGTTGTTGATTTCAGCCCTTTCCTTGGTTAGTTTATGGTCAACCATGCCATTTAGTAGAAGAGTTTATGGTCAGCTTAAAACCATGTCATTTAGTAGAAGACATATGTTTCTGCTAAACATTCGGTTTGTGATCATCCTAAAACGACTAGATGAGTTTGTGGTCATCCCGAAACCACCATGTTGGTTTTTGGTCATCCTGAAACCACCAGATGAGTTTGTGGTCATCCTTAAACCACCAATTTAGTAGAAGCCTTCATCTTCTACTATTTTTTTTCAAAGTTCAGAGAGGATCTTAAACCCTCTGAATATTCGCTTGACACTTTACTAGTTGTCAAGAAGTGGTATTTTTTAAAGAAAAAATGAACTCATGATTAAGGGGGGATGTTGAAAACTCTAATCTCCGTTCGTTATCTTACCCTAATGGTCATACCATTAGAGGACTATTGTGTTATGTGTATTATATATACATTATTGATATACATATTAATTGAATTGGCTTCATGTCTTTTCCACCTGTCTTCTTTGCCTTCTTGATCTTGTTAGTTATTTCATTTCTTGGTTGTATTCTTAACAATAAAAACACTATCTTTTTCCATTAAAATTGCAATTTCTATTTCCATCACAATTAACATAAGTGGTTGTGTTGTTAACTATGTATTCTTGGTTGAGTGTTTGTCCATCGAATAGGGTTGTTTTCCTATAATTTTATTCAGTAGCACTATCAACTATTTTAGGAAAAAGGATATCCATGGACCATAATTTCAATGTCCATCTTAGTTTTGTCTTTGATAGAATGGCATTAAATATTATTAAAGTCAAACCTGCTTCAATAATTTACACATTTTGGGCTTATTTGATATATGTTACCATAATGTTTTTTGGAATGAAATGCTCATGCACATTAAAATAAAAATCTATCTCATTTTTGTTTGGTAAGAGAATATATATTAAAAGATGCATTTACCTTTGAACATATGACATGAAAATGAATTTTTTTTTTGCATATACCAAATTTATATATAACTTATTTAATAGATATGAATGCACTTAAAATATTAACTATATATAAATATAAGTTGCAACCATATACAAATATAGGATTTAATTAGACTTTTACCTTTAAATTATATAGAATTATTATCTTCCCCAGATGCGGGTGTCACCCCCGTCCACCTGGAGGGCACTAACAACTTGGTGCGCTCCACCTCACCATCCCCTCATGTGAATTAAATGAGCTCTCGTCCCAAGGCCTCAATCCATTACTCTACCAACTTCTCTCGCTCCTCACCTGCATGGTCTCAGTACGTTGCACCAGTCCACGCGCATGTAGAGGATGGGGATGGTAGCATTGAAGGCTAGTGATTTGACACCCCCCCCCCACTCCTCATGGCTTTTGTGACTATTATCCTCGATCCTCCCTGTCATTGCTCCATTGTTCTCTGCAAGTGGTGGCTCTATGTTCTTTGCATGTGGGAGCTCTCTGTTCTCTGCAAACGGTGGTGTCTCTCCCCCCTCGCAGCACCTCGCAAGCTCAAGATCTTACTCATGCCTCCCCGCAAACGTGCCATCCCGACCTTGGCGAGAAGTGGTCATGGTGGGCATGCATCCATAGCTCCTTCCCCACCTGTCGTGGCCAACTAGGAAGACTACGACCGCTTTGTCCCTAACTCTCTTTGGCAGCTATTAGACGATTGGGAAGAGGAAGTTTCATGCTCTCGCCCAGCCTCCCGACGCACCTCCAGACACCTTTGCAATTACTGGGTGGCAAAAAACTTTCTCTTATGCACCCTCCTCAATCTCCCATGTGTATTTGTTTAGAGCCCTCCAAGTTCACCTCGCTCACCCCACTCCCCCACCGCTCTCCCTCCTCCTTCAGGTCCTCCCTCCCCCGACTCTCGTCCTCTTCCTTCTGTGGCCCACCCCAATCCCTCAGCTCCTCAAGAGAATTCCAACAAACAAACCAATGAGACTACTCCAAGCAAGCATAGTTCGTTGATGGCTCCCTTTATCAAGAGTACAGGCCTCCTGGTCAAGGAACTAAGCTCAAACAACTCCAACTCCTCCAACGATAACGACAACGACTTTGGTGGCTGCGGGGTATTGGATGTCATGCATAAGATATCCAAGTTTTCTGCGGGAAACTGGATAGTCTCATGATGACATGTTGTAGCTATTGGAGAGTTACCTATCGGCCCTAGATGCATGTTGTGAAGTCACAAGGGTGCACATGATGAGGTACAGATGCATTGTAAGGTAGTGGATATCATGGGGACATGTTGTAGTTATTCGATAACTACCCACATGCCTTGGATGCATTGGTTGTGAAGTCACAAGGGTGCACATGATGAAGTACATATGCATTGCGAGGTAATGGATGTCATAGTGACATGTTGAAGCTATTTGAAAGCTACCCACGGGTAATCTTCAAAGTTGATCTTCAGAGGTATTCTTGGCATAATGTAGAATGTCTCCCTCGTTAAGAGGGAGTGTTGATGTTTGGGCAACATCCAAAAGACATTCTACTAGATTGATAATTAATAATAAGATTATTAATTATTAAACAATATTATTAATTATAATATTATTATTGTAATAATATTCCTCTGGATACAAGCATACATGATTCCTAGGTTTTTTTTTTTTTTTCAATTATGATTTTTCAGTTTTTTGGTCTTATGATAGTAATCACAGACAATCTCTCCCACCCAAAGGGCAAACAAGATGGTCACGTCTTTTTCCCAACCTAGTTTCTGGATAAGGGCTTCAGTTTTGTCCATTCACAAAGATAAACACTATACATTTATGATTGTATCGTTATTCTATTTTAATATAATAGTTCCACAATCCACACAAAAAATATAGAATTATTATCTTAAATTTTTCAAAAAAAAACAAGTACAGGTATAAATGACTTTGCTTTCACTTCTTTATATATTTTAAAACTCTCATATGATGAAGATAAAAAAATAAAAATAAAATCAATTTAGTTTTTAAAAATGGTTATTTAAACACATATTCAAATTCCATTTGCATTGGTACGAACTTCTTGCTTCTTTTACCATGCTTCTAAATTTATCCATTTTCAATTTTGTATGAAAATTAAATATTTTTAATTGTTATATCGAATATATAAATTCTCACCGATATGGACCGCCGTGATGATTAGACTAATTGTGAATTGATTTTTAAAAAATGATAATTATCATATCATATATTTCTGCTCAGATCCAGCTTACTTTTGTAGATGTTTATCATTTCGATATGGCATGAGACTTGAAAAGCAATTTTCTCGAGTTTCCACCAAATGGACATCAATACAATCAAATACTTGTATAGCTCAATCATCCATAATGAGTCTTTGTGTGCAACCTACATGTGTGTTATACTCCATACCAAAGTTTACAACAGTTGTTGAACTATTGGACTTCGTGGCCAAGTCTTTTGCTGTAAACCATTACATGTGAACCCTTGAAATAATTCCCGTCATTGTCTACCCAATTTCTAAAAGAAGCATTACGATTGCTTGCAATTCTCTTAAAATTCCATGTCGAGCGTTGAGTTTTGCTTCGATGTGCGTCTCGTGCGTATCTACATTTTCGGTTGGTTACCTGAGTGCGGAATCGGGAATCATGAGGGCTGCTTTTCTTCTTAAAATAATACATCAAATTTATTTTATAATCATCTTTCTGTCAAAAGCCGACCTTTATCTGGCAGTCATCAAAGTTGCTCGACAGTTGTGATTGTTTGCCGGAAGTAGTTGCCTAGATACAAGCGCAGGTGGTCCGCGAATCGGGATGCGTTTATTGAACCGTGTTTTTCAGACGTGCGAGGAAACCGCGTCAGAAAATATCGCTTTGGTGTCCACAGCTCAAACGCTTTAAACGCGTGCAAACTTTACCAATCATCCAATACTGGACGACTTCAGACTACACACCTTCTCATTAGAGAGGCTCTTCGAGAAGGAGGAAATCTCATTTCATGGCCTTCACAGTCACAGATTAACACATTTAATTCAAAGCGCACTTGTTGAATGCAAAAGAGCAAAAATAAAGAAGTCTAAAACAAACTGCTTTCCGGTTAATGC